>OX328128.1:42910950-43393450 GCA_946811695.1 Gonocerus acuteangulatus | reverse complement strand
AGTTGAGTCTTGTCGTCTAATGCAGTCTGTTAGAATATGTTTTATTGTCAGTTCAGTATTACACATGACACATAATGGTTACATTTCACATAATGGTCTCTCTTGTCTTGTCATGAGGTACTCGTGAGTAAGTCTTGTATGGCCAATCCTAAGTCGAGCCAATACAACCTCCTCCCTACTATTGGCCCGATAACTGGATGGCCAGTCTTTGACCGTATGTTTTATCGTCCGTAAGTATCGTCCAAGAGTGTTCCCAGTTTTCCAAAATAAATGTCTTCACAGATCTGTTTATGTCTTCGTGTGGAATTGGTCCGTTATCCATGTCTGTTTGTTCTGCAGCTAGTTTTGCGTGGGTGTCTGCAATCGGATTTTTCCCTAGTCCTTCATGACCAGGTAGCCAGTACAGTGTTACATGTTTGTGTAGAGAGTGTATTGTCTTAAGTATTTTTGAGAGTAATGACAGACGAGACGTTGTTATTTACACTGACTCATTACTCTCAAAATATTATTATATTATGTCAAAATGTTTCGTTTTATTTATTTTTTTAAATACATATATATTTTTCTTTCTTTTAATTTTTCGATATATATTTATTCATTATTTTTGTTTTACATTATGTTGTTTATTTCTTTATTTAATTTCTATATTAATTTATTTTATGTTATTACAAATAATTTTTAAGGGAATAATTAAAGTTTTAAAATTTCTTATTCAAGAGAAAATCCAGCAATACGAATGTATTTAGTTATTTATTTTGTTTTCTCGCGAATGTTGTGATTTAACGTCGTTATGTAATATTAGGTGAAGAAATAACACAAAAACAGGTTTAGGATCCTTCAGATCAATTCTTGTTGGTCGAGATGGCATGTATTAAGAGGCTTCATTGTGTCAGTCGTTAAATATTATAATTATTGCAGGAAGTCGGCGCTAATGGCCAAGATTTGTCGATGCGCCGTAAAAAAAAAAATTATAATATTATAATAATTATTGCAGGAAGAGTTCTCCCTCTCCTCCATAGCTCCGAAGAAGGCTTACATGTCAAGCCGAAACGTTGGCATAAATAAAAATCATTTTAGTCATAAAATTTAGTTTTATTCAACACATAACCGAACTCAAATGATCTACACCTTCTTTATTTTATATGGTAAGACAGCGTTTCGTGCCAATCTGCGTTCTGTTAAAATATTTTATTTAATCAATAGATTTCAATCCTCGGCGCCCAGGAGACTCAATAATCTATCAGATACGTTTTTCGTATTTTCAATTTGGCTCAGTCAGAAACAAAAACAAAACACCTTTTGTTTATATATATATATATATATATATATATATATATATATATATATACTATGATCGTTCAAAATGTAGCATCGTTTTAAAAGTATGTAGAAATATTTTCATGAGTGTAACCTCAACTGCTGAATTTATTGGTCACATCATTGACCCTATTCGAGTTTATTCTCTGTGATTGAATGATCTGTTTTTCAGGGGGCCATTCATGAAAGGCTCTTATTGTCCTATTTGGAGTGTAGAAAGTTCTCTCTCGACAATCGTGTCGTAACTAGAAGGAGAGAGTGCACTTGCAATGGAATAAAGTCTTATTGCGGGTAACCACAAACTGGCTGGAGGTTGTTTTCAATTTGTAATGTTTGGCAGTTGAAATAGTTTTGGTATTTTGGAGCATCCTTTGTAGTTAACCCTAATAGCAAAGGTTGAAATTAACTGATTGTGGGGGGGGGGACACACACTTTTACAATGGTTCGAATTATGGTTGAGATAGGATATATTTTTGTTGCTTGTGCATAAAGGGGAAAATATTGGTTATGAAATGTTGTTTTCTCCTTGTGATATTTTTAGCTAAATGTATGAATGGGAATATATAAATCAAATATACTTTGTGTTATATATTTGCGCATCTTTGTGTAAACGTGATAGCGTTTACGAAGTCTTGCTTCTTTTTTTTCTATTTTGGAAAGAAACACGCGAAATTACATTCCCATGAAAATTCCACTGATGCTTCCACATAATTTGAGAAGTAGGCTTGTCCATACAAAACAACTATATAACCCTGACTACTAGGTCATTAGCGCCAACATCCATTGTACAGCAAGGAATTTTCTCCACGGACACTGAAATGACAAAATTCCTTGCTGCAGGTGGGACTCTAACCCCCGTCTCCCATAGGAGGATCCAGGGTAATAGCCACCAGACCACGAGAGACCCAATAACAATTGTTATTCCTGTTCGCGTCCCAAATTCAACCACTGTTGGCACAAGGTGTCGCTCTTCAGGAAAAAGAAAACATTGTTGACTTACAGAACGGCGAGTGGACGTATCTTCAGGTTTGTGGCTTTTTGGAGATTTTGCTTAGCTGGTTATCTGGCGAAGATGAGGGAGCATGCAATCTGAAAGAAAGTAGGAGTTCCAAATGAGGAAGGCCAAAAGTAAGATGTCAGGATGGCGTGGCTTCCCCGAATACTGTCCAAAACTTGAAGACAGCCGCAAAGTACAAAGACAACTGGCGAAAGCTGATCCCACCACCTAAAAAAATGGCGTAAGCTGTGACTTATATGGCTTAATTATTGAATAATTCGTTGAACGTCGTTTTTAATGTCCGCATGTCTAGCTATAAAATATTCGATAAGTGTATACCGAAAATCAGTTAAATTGGCGAAAGTGGAAATTTAATGAGAAAGCAGTGATTAAACAATTGAGATTCATAAAATCCTTTCCATAGGTATATACTTTGTTTTTATCCTCGCCTTATAATTCTTCCTGATTGGTGACCAGAGTTATTCATGTCTTCATTTCGCTGGTTTACAGCTTTCGCAGTATCTAGTTGATATCCGGATCTAGACCCATTTTTAGTTTTGATAATGTAGTATTTTTAACAAGGTAGCTACCATGATACGTTTCAGACTTATATTGTCTAAAGTCCCGTTCAAATAGACGGAAATGTTCAATTGCGCGTGTACGACCTTAAGAGGAAACTTTACTCTTCTCTTCGGCCGTTTACCATACTGAATGATCCGTAAACAATACTCATTTAATCTAAAATATATTTACATTTAACTTCATATTAAAACATAATAAAACAGCAAACAATCGAGTGGAAACCTCCCAGTGTTAAGGTTATAACAGGGGAAATTTGTCACACGAATATAGGCCACGCCTTTTTCCTACTATTTTACTTTTACTACTATTCGAGCAGGCTATAGCCAAAAATAATTTGTTTTTTACACGTTATATAAAACAAAAATAATAGACTTATAAATCATTTTATATTAAAATTACGAAATATTATAGTAATAAAATAAAAACTTAATTAGATAATATGTACTCTAATAAAAATTGTATTTATAGTACTTTATGTAAAGTTTTGTTCCTTACAATTGGCCTACCCGAAAGAAAAATTTCTCTCCCTCAAGTTCACGCATGATATCTAATGGAATCATTTTTTCGACGGTAAAGCGAAAACTTAGTTCTTATTTTTTTTAAAAATGAAGGAGGTTTTGATTTGCCTTACAAGTTTTATAATAACTGTGTTTTTAAATGATTTCTATGTAGATACGAGTGTTATAGTTACTCTGAAAGTGTTAATCATATTTCATTATCAGAGACGGAATTCAAGACCTTTTTTTTACTCTAAATTCTGTCAATTTTCCTAATTATCAATTCTTAGCAAACAATATACTTGTCAAAAGTGGAATCGATAATATTACAAAAGCTAGAAGACCAACTGGACCACATAAGCCGGAAGAAGTGACAATACTGTCACTAGTGGAAGAGAAATTTCAATCAATGATTGTGTATACAATGTGAGTTTGTATGAATGTCTCTTGTCCCGAGATGATATGCAAATTTTTCGGACAATGTGTTGTTATTATTGACGTACTGTCACTTACAATGTGGGCCAACCTAAGCAACACAAATCATTGTTCTCTTCTTTGTATGTTCTATAATTATTGCCGTGGGCAAAGAATCGTTACAAAGACTCAAAATGCCTTGATTAAGAAATGCTTTTGTTTACGGTAAAAATCGTAGTCTTTTTTATATAATAATTTCGTATAATTAATATCGTTCATGATATTATATTTGTTATAATATAATCTCTCTCTCTCTCTCTCTCTCTCTCTCTCTCTCTCTCTCTCTCTCTCTATCTGTCTCTCTTTCACTCCCTCTTTCTCTCTCTCACTCACTCACTCCCTCTTTATCTATATCTCTCTTTCACTATCTTATTTTCGCTCTCCTCCTCGCACTATCCCTTTCTTTCATCCTCCCCCTCCCGGTTTCATCTGAACTTCCTTTATGCTGGATATCCGAAAACCCCCCAAATTCCTCAAGGCCGTTTCCATCCCGCTGCTGACCTGGAGATCAAGGCTCTCACCCCAACCTCCCAGGTACCGCTACTCCTTTCCCCTGACCAGGCTCCGCTCCTTTTGACCCTAAAAAGAATTCCTTAGTCCTAGAGAGTAGATATGAGTTACTTTATGAAGTTGGAATTAAACCGTTTGTTCTGGTCACGTAACAGCTAATCCTATATTAAGTGTTTATAGCTTGGAGCTATTAAGTCTTTGTTCCAGTTTTAAGTCCTGCTATATCAGAATATGTTTTCGAAAGGTCCTGAATAGATGCCTGGACGGAAAATATCCACGCTAAGTCACAATAGTTGAATTATACCACATGTTAAAATGTAAGTTATTGGTTAAAGACGACTACTACATAAGTTGGCGTGAGGGTTAGTACGGCTACAGCTGTGCAGACAGAGCTATGGAATGGTTATCGGGCCAATAAGCAGCTTCCAATAGAGAAGAAACATCCAAAATAAATAAATACATGTATAAAATGAAAAACGCCTTTTCCAATTCTTTCTCTTAAGGTGTTCCGAACAGGTTTACAATTCTGCTAGCCGGGGAGTAGCGTGTATATTTTTTTTAATAAAAATGTCCAATATATATTTTAAATGATTTGCCCTGCGCTATTTAGCGATAATTGTCTTGTGAGAATCTTATTAGTTTAAATGTGTACTCCACCAAGCTTTACCGATCTAATGAGTAAAATGAACCTATATAATTTATTTATTTAAATATTAACGTCCATCATATTTAACACAGATTTTTTTGATGGGTTATCTATAGGTCTCCATTAAACTCTGTTAATAAGATAGAAGGTCAATTAATAACTAACAAAATTACAATTAACACATCATAATAACTCTACTTGTTTTGCGATATATGGACTATAATATTACGGTATGCTTTAGGTTAGAATCTGATCCATTCTATTACTATATATAATCAAGTCGCTAGAATTAACAGTGAAACGTCTTTAAAATTCATAATGCCCAAAAAATAAACATTAATTATAATTTAGGCTCATCGATTTCGAACAAAGTTCCTGCTGATTTTTGTAATTTAGGATGACTCAACGTGAGGCTCTTTTAAATTTAGAGTAATTTTAGCTCCTGAAGGGACGTCTATAAACCGCTGAATTAGTCGAGCAATAATGTTGTAAAATTAATAAAAGTAATTGTAAATTTTTTTTTTTTTATACTTTCCCAGCCGAATCCTATCTGTTCCCCTGACGGCCTATCACCTCGACGGCTAACTCTAAAATTCATTTTGCTTTAATATTTATTCACCTTTCGCCTACTTAATTATTGATTTTGACGAGAGCCACTGAATCATCAACATATTTTTCAACAGAGCCATTCTGGATTTTTGTTTCAAGATGTTTGATGGCGATTCCATCTCGGCTTCTTCAAGTGCCAGTTGAATCTTCCCACTTTTTTTTTTATTTTATGTAATATGCACGGATATGAAATGGCTTCCGTGAGCATTTCTTGAGCTAATGTTCTCTCATTGAACACTGAACAAGGAGTTGTAGAGGTGTAAGGCGCTGGTTTATCTGGCAGATGCTGAGCTCTGAGGACCTATTGCTATATTTAGGACACCCTTCAGAGGAGGGTGCCTCCGAACCCCGACTAGTCGCTATGGATATATATATATATATATATATATATATATATATATATATATATATGTGTGTGTGTGTGTGTTTGTGTATAGGTTGTCGGTTTAATTAATACAGCACACTATAGCACGTGAAACGTTAAGGACAATAAAAAAAGGCTTATATTTTGGAGGATATGGTACCATTGTGTACCTGCGACTATACAGCAACCAAAAAAATTCAATGCTAGTCTACTGCTGATCTGGTCTAAGAAATCTTGCGGAGGACCAAAAACTATCCGAAATACAAACTGTTAAAGAGAGAAGCGTTAAATTACACAATGCTAACACAAAACACCATCATTCTTATTGTGTACAAACTAAAAAAAAAAGTAAGGTAGGGATTGTCGGGGTTCGGTCACTGCTACTTAATAAAACTACATTTTATCATAAAAATGGTTTTATTGTGCCGAAGTTTCGGCTTGAACTTCAAGCCTTCATCAGGGCTCTTAGTGGAAACATAAAAACTCCGACTCTTCTTTTATCAAGCTTGATACAAACAGTTGATACTTTGATATTTGGTACAATACCGGTAGATCTCGATGAAAAGCGAAATTACGTGCCACAATGAACAGGAACCTTGCATTTGCTAATTTTAAGCGAAACTTATTCGCCCCACCTCCTGGACGTTCGATGATTCTAAAGGTAACCTGTATTACAAAGAATAATTATTTATTTAAATTTTAACGTCCAGTTATTGTTGACATAGAATTTTCGGACGAGTTATTTATAGGTTATCACCCTTTTCTAACCAACTTATGGGAATCGAACCCACTACCTTTGGCACGGAGTGCGCATGCTTTACAACTGACGGCCACCGGGCCTCCAATCTATAAATTATACAAACATGCTTCTCATTTACTGATTTGTACATAAAGAAGAAACACTACTGATTCGGGGTGAATGCTCGCTTGTAATTTACTCATCGCTAAATAATTGACATGGCGTGCTCTTTTCTATTTTCAGCAATACTTGAGGACAAGGAATCACGGAATATCGTTGCCCTCTTTTTAATTAGTTCTTTCCAAATGAATTGAGGTCGCACTCATGAAAGAATTCCTTATCGATTCTACCTACTAGATACCGATAATTATGTATCTTTGTTAAAATATGTGTTAATACACCTACATTAATATTTGTTAAAACAATAGAAGCCAGAATTTTTGTTTTCTCTATGAAAATTGGTAAATAGAATTACCATAACAAAAGCCTGGACGACTTCGTTAACCATCAAAATCGATCTATCTGAAAGGGCTATTTACCTTTAGCTAAAATTCAGCTGAATATCATGTGTTTTGGAGAGATGCATCTAAAAATATCCGCCATTTGTGTCTCTCACGGACAGCTTTCTTGTAAAATGTGAGAGGTGGACACATAAATGACACAGTAATGTTGAAAAAACACCATCATTCTTATTGTGTACAAACTAAAAAAAAAAAAGTCTTTAAAAAATCATTCTGTTTGCTTTTGGAACATTTTCTTCATTTCTTTTCTAGTTCTTCGCACATTTTTAGCTCTTCTGCTTTGCCTATTTCCCTCTTGACAATTCAACTGTAGTTAGCTAGCATATTGACGTTCCATCGTACTTGGTACTAATATCGAATTTGAGCTTTTCCTCTGAATAACAACTCAATTTATTGGTATTCAAAAAACTTTGACGTGTTGGAATTTTCTGAAAAAAAAACACTTAAAATACCAATACAATTATATTATAAGTACAGATATTTCAAACATATCCTTTAGGAATGCGGCATTAACTAACCACCTTACTGATTTTATTCATTATTATTTTTTTTTTTTTCATAATGGTACCAATTTTTTATCTTCTTCATTTATTTTTATTAACAAAATTAAAATCGGTTGGTGATACCAGATACTAATTTCTAATTATTATTCATTATAAATAATTAATTTCTTGCACCAAATTTACACTTCACAAATGTAAATTAAAAAAAAAAAAAAAAAAAAAAAAAAAACAATAAGAAAACTTTCACATAAGAGGGAGTATGACGCCATAAATTGTGCTAAATTTATTGTAATACACCACAAAGATAAAAATGTAAAACGAGATAGAAATATGTTTCAGAAAAATATTGGAAAGAATATTAGATAGAAAGAATATTACAACATATTTATTTTTAATATACATTATGTACACTTTGTAATTGGAAATTGTAATTTTTCTTCGACGTTATAATGATCTAAAGACTCCATTTTCTTAAAGAAAACAAATTGCCATGGCTGACGAGCTATTTAAGGAATTAAAAGAAAACAACCTCCATACCAATTTATACGGCGAATATAATTATTTTATTTAATATTACCGAAGAACACACTTCTCCTAAAAAAAAACTTGCTTTTCTGCTACATTAGCTTGTATTTATAGATCTTATATTATAATATATTTATTTGTATGTAATTGTTTCAGAGATTGGAAGGGTGCGTTCGTCGCTGTTCCAAGTGGACGGCGTGAAGAAGGAGCCACTAGTACTACCAGATCCAGAGGGAGAAACGACGACGCTCACGGAGAAAGTTTACGTACCTGTCAAAGACCACCCAGACGTAAGTACAGCTACATAATTATCAAATATCTTCATATGTTTACTCACGTTTCTTTCTTCCGACGGTGAAAACGTTGGGCGATGGTGCAAAACGGAGTTTTTGACCAGACAAGTGGACGAATCTTGAACCATAGTTCCCTCACGTTCAAATTTGCGTTTATAACAATATATATATATATATATATATATATATATATATATATATATATATATATATATATATAGATATATACAGAAGGGGGTAAAAAAGTCTTCATTTCGCACAAGCCCTTTGAACACGTATGTCTCATCATCAGGAACCTACAATAAAATAGAACACGGAATAATAATTTGAATAACTGTTGCTAGGAAGGCATCACGAATATACAAAGTTATCTAATTCGTTCAAAATTTACATACACCACTGACTACGAACAATTCGCAGTCAGTGGTGTATCAGTCATATTTTTTATCCTTGACTTGTTTTGGGCACGCGTTTCTTGGCAAAAAAAAAACAACAAAATTGTGGCCGCTAGGAACAGTCACACAGTATTATTTTCGAAATCTAGTAGAAAAAAAAAACAAAAACGATTTGATGAACTTTCGGAAAGTTCTAAAAATGGTAAATGTGGAAATAAATTTGATCTTCTGTTCACAAACCTTTACCTCTGACAGAGATGGTATGACGTAACTTTCTGATCCTCTTACAGGTCGAATGTCAGAACCGAAAGAAAATAAAAAGGTTACAGACCAATTCTTACAGGTAGATGTGACCTAGATACCTCGATGTCCTAACTGAACTCTTGACAATCCTTCATTATCGGACCGAAGTGAATGGACAAGAAGGCATTGTCCTATAGTGCCACGAGCCACATTGACAAATAGTAGCTGCCCTGACTGGTAAATCAAGCTGAAATGATGGATGATGTTGGCCAGCCTTCCTTATGTTCGATTACTAATAAAACTCCTGCGTGATGATGAAGTTCCCTTATTATTCATTTGTATAATATGGACTGAATGTCGATCAATAAAGACGTAATAGCTAATTAATAATTTTAAAGAACACTACCAGATAAGTCGGGCGTGTCTAATACCTGAATGGGTGACGGTCCTCGTCCTGTTGGCAATACTAAAGGTTGGCTACCTGTAGACAGGCCGGTATTTATACCGTATAACTGAGCATTAAAACTACTTCTCCGGGTTCTTTTTGGCCTCCGGAGATTCGGTTGATTCTCTCTCTTGAGCCGTTTGGAATGAAAAAAATGATTTCATTGGTTTTTATAGGCGAATAAACCTATAAAACGAGTACTTGCAAGCATATGAAGTAAGCATAACGATTTTTTTCGCGCGAATTTCGCTCCAAAAACCATGTTACGGTGAACGGATTCTGCTGGTTAACGAACTTGACCTTTCAAATTAGACGAAAGATTTTTGTACCAAATTTCATCAAAATCGGACCATTATTGAGGCCAGGAATGAGCGAACAGACAAATATATATATATAGAGATTTGAACCACCGTTATTTTCGTTCTCTAGGGGTTCTGAAACGTAGAATTTTCTAATCGGCACTTCCGGATTGTTTCATGAGGTCAACCTTATAAGCGGGATTCCTCCCTAAGGAGGGAGGGATGAACCACGCTAAAAGAGCTTAGTAGGCACCTTTCAACGTCATCGGAAAGTGTTCTGATGTTTTTTGAAGATGATATTGAAAGACCTTGAGTTCAGATCCCCCCTAAATTCTTACATTTTAAAATGTACACCTGCAGACTGTAATTTTGAATAATGGAATTACTATCAGAAATCTCTTAGTTTAGAGCCTAAATATACAACCTTCTGCAGCAAGGAAAAATTCATGACTGCAATCTATTACACGGTTGAGCATTAGCCATAAATTAAAACCAATAAAGGGTTGCCCATGCTTTATGTTATCCTAAAGAAAAAAAAAATTTAAATTTTGATGCAGTATATCCTATTTGATGAAACTAATATATTTCTTCCAAGTATCGACATGGATTTTTGAATTCTTTTGATTTTAACAGCTGATGCTCAAATAATTGATTTCAGATTATTCATGCCCCCTTAATCATTCTTAACTATGAAATCTGGCTGAAAATTGTTATAAGAAAACTTATTTAATCTTATAGGTATAATAAAAAACAATATTTTTGCTAATACAATATTTTTTTCTTTTCATTCGACGCTTTCGGAGTCTTAATCTCTCTCTCTCTCTCTCTCTCTCTCTCTCTCTCTCTCTCTCTTTTCTCTTCCCTCTCTCTCTCTCGTATTCACTCTCTCTCTATTCATCTGGCACATAGTATGTATGATCAGTAAATATATGTAGAATATTTTAAAATTTTCTTTCATTCCAACCTATAATTACTTCACCTCATGGGAATATCTCTAAGACTTCATTAGTATAATTTGTATAGGTAACAAAAAAAGAGGCCACCTTTATACCTGCCTTGCGTTTGGCGCTCCACTCTTGAGAAACTTTACCTTACATTAATAAGTTCATTTACGTTTTACAAGTTTTACATTCTTCTAAAATATTGAATTCATTGATTAATTGCAGGTTCTGTGGCTTTATTATTCACTTAAATGAATAAAGAATAAAACATATCTGAATTTTTCAATGAATACTTTGAACGATTTTGATAATTGAAGAATCATTAAAAAGTAGGGAGAAAATAAGGATTCGTATAATCCGAAAAAATCATTGATATTGGTATAGATATAAAACCTATGGTGGCCATTTTTGACCATTCGCCATGACGTACTTTTAAGGACGCAGGACTCTATTTGATGACTTTTAGTATTGTTGCCATAAAAACATTACGTTTCCACGAATATTAAGTAATGTATGAATCAAGCTGATTTCCAAGAGAGACCAAATTCAGAAGATGCTGGTCGTTGTGTTATCGCCGAAGAAGCGGAACACAGAATAAATAAATACATTTTTGTAAACTAAGTATACTACTTCAATTTTTCTCAACTTAAATTATACAAACTCTCAAGTCAAAGAATGCTTAGCAGCCGAAAGTTACTCTGACCATTGCCTAAAAAACATATCAACTGTCTACCTTTTTAAAGTCAAAGAAACACCTCGTTGTAGATATTTGTCCGTGTGTTGTTCTGTTGATCCTGGTGTAATGGAGCGTGTCGGGTAGGTCATGGGCTTTATAGACTTTTTTCAAGGTACATTAATTTGATTAGTTCAGCTTAGACAATGGGAATTGTGGCCTTCTTGTATAGGGCCTCTTCGATCTCTCTAATTCCTTAGGGGACCGTAGTGGAATGGAAATCAGCTGTTGTCAGTTGGTAGGTTAGGCTGTTAACGTTTGAGCGAAGTTGGTAGGTTAGACTGTTGACGTTTGAACGAAGTTGCTAGGTTTGGCTGTTGACGTTTGAACGAAGTTTGCGTTATGGTTTCTAGATAAGACTTTGCAATAATCTATTCGAAAACTGATCGCATCCCTCAACAAGGCAACAAGTCCAGAAAATGTTAAAAAATATTTTAGGTTTGCTATAACTAACTATCTGTCAAAAAATTATTATTACTTACAGGAACCGCGCTATTGTATATATAAAAATTACCCCTTATGCTATGTAAAAACCTTGGTCTTAGTCTGGTAATTCTCTCTCTGCTAAATTCTAAAGATATTGGCGCCCAACTTTTATTGATTATTTTTGTATTAGAAGAGGAAAAGCGATATTAGAGATAATATCCTTTGTGTGGATCACAGTGTAAAACATTTCCGCCACACACACACACACAAATATATATATATATATATATATATATATATATATATATATATATATATATATATATATACCCGAAAGAATTAAGAAACGGTTTCCAATGACTGTGAGGTGGGAACTTTTTTTTCCTCCCGTAAAAGCTTCAGGCCTGCTGAACATTTTTTGTTTTATAGCTTGAGTCGTTTAAGGTGGGTCGTTAAATCTATAAATAGGGAGTTAAATCAACCGAAAATAGTCCCTCTTGAGGTCCTGCTCTCTTCATTAGCTCTTTTTTTAATTTATTTATTTCATGCTAGTCTTAAAAAATATTTCACTCTTTTTGTATATTTTTTAAGCAATCCGAATGAATAAAGCCACTTATGAATTTCTACAAATAACCCCCTTCAAAATTTATAGATATATTTACCGCTAAAATATGCAAACATTGGCCTAAAAATTGTGGAGTGGGAGAAGGAGGGGTTTAACCGACCCCCAGGTAACAATAAACATGTATTTTTTTTCTAAAAATTATTAAATTTTAACAACCCTATTTCTATAACACAACTTTTTTTATACTAATTATTATTATGTTACTACCTCCTCTAGCGCGAGTAGAACCCACAACCCTTACTGTGGTGAGTTAACAAGTTCTTACTCACCAAAATAGGTTAATAACTAAACATTTCAACTATTATCAATAAAAGAGAAGATTGTATGTTGGAATTTAAGTACAGCACTCACATTTAATGAAAATAGAATACCTCAAGGACCATTTTAAGTGATATTATTTTCAAAACAAAAATAAATTATAGAATAACAAATTTCAATGTGTATAGACAACTTCACAATATTATGAAGTAGTGAATAACTTAATCTAAGAATATTAAAATTAAAATTTAAGTAATCAATGTAGCCATTTGCTGCACAATATTGGTTTTATGTTTCTTAAAAGCAAATATCAAATGAAAAAAATTATAATCCTGAATTAACCAGTCACAAATTTTTAATTAGTGTTAAACAATTTCTTCGAGGACTAAATTTAATTAAAAATTTGATTTACAACCCGCATTTTCTGACAGTTTATTTTATGTTTTCCCATATGTTGGCGGCTTATGTCAGTTACTTAATAGTTTCTGGCAGATTGTTCCAAGCACGTGTCTTGGCCATTGATATGAATTCCTCCTATAAGCTTCTCTTGCATAATATGATATCTAGTCCAAAACCATTTTACATGGACGATGATGAATGATACATATGTTAAGTGAGTGTTATAAAAAAAAATCTTAGAATTTAAACTATCCCTGAAAGAGGAACTGAAGTATTTAAGCCTGGATTAATTGGAAAGTAATATGAGTGAATACCACTTGTTGCGTACATTCACTTATCCATTGTAATTATTTAAATTAACTATGGCTTCCCGCGATCTGTTTAAGCGATTGTAGCTGCAACGTTTCCGCACATCTGGCAGCAAGCAGTTCAAACTAGCATTCAATTCATGAAACGAGTAAGTTGTTGAAGCTTGGGATAAAATATTGAAATGATTTGTTCTACAGTTTACATAATGGTTGGTAACCTACTCTAAGTCTACTCTTGATTTTTCTATACGATTCATTGTGTAGTGTTGGACTTTCCAGTGAACTAAAGCAGTGTCGGATCACTGATTTCCCGTGAAATTGTCCTAAACTGCCTGTGACACTCATCACTACAAGGCCACTGTCACTGTTTCCGGAAGGCTTCAGTCACCTCTTATCCTCGTCTAACCTTGTCTCTTTTGAAATTAATTCGGCTGTATAAATATATATATATATATATATATATATATATATATATATATATATATATATATATATATATATATATATATATATATATATATATATATATATATATATATATATGCCTGTGTGTGTGGATTAGTCTTTAAGCAATAAATGACCGATTTTGCTGATATTTATTACATAATATTTTCTGTTCAAAACGAAAGGTCAAGTTCGA
Source organism: Gonocerus acuteangulatus (assembly GCA_946811695.1). Lineage (NCBI taxonomy): Eukaryota > Metazoa > Arthropoda > Insecta > Hemiptera > Coreidae > Gonocerus > Gonocerus acuteangulatus. The sequence goes on along the minus strand of OX328128.1, from coordinate 43,379,161 downwards.
AACTGCCTACCATAATAAGTCTGTTAACTGCTATTTTTTTTGTGGCGATATTCGTAGCACTTCAGGTTTTTGCGGTAATACGCTTACGTGTATGTTTCTTTTTGTACGTGAAGCATCGAAGGAAACCGCGGTAACTGTTTTTATGGAAAAATGGTAAACGTTCGTTTTGTTTATATTTTCAAAACGGTTGCAAAATTATGGTTAGTGGAAAGTAAATTTCGGATAAGAAGGTCATTTAAGGTTCTAAAGTTTTGGTTTTCGTAGCTTCCTAAGCTTTCTAAATTACACCAGATGTATGCGTTTTATGAAAGCACGCTTAGTTCCCACGGTTTGGGCTTTTATGTTGAATAATTTCCCCAAATTTCATAACACTTGGTTATTTTAGTTATGACTTCTGTTTAAATGGCGACTGGTAACTTTTGAGACTGTTGATATGTTCTAAATTATCATTTGAAACGTATACCTACTCGATTACAAAAATAAATTGAATGTCAGAAAGATTTGTCATACGATAACCATGAGATCTGACTACTGGTGTTCGGATCACGATACAGTTCATGTGATCCGGTTCGTGACTGGGTTTATATGTTTTGGAATGAACGGTTTATTGGGCAAGTTGAGAAAGATGATATGTAAAAGTCCCTCACGCAGGAGCTGCAGAACTAAACATATTCCTACAGTGTTCTTATTCAATAAAACACATTTTATTTGCTAAAATGTATATTTATGTATAAATATACATTTTAGCAAATAAAATGTGTTTTATTGAATAAGAACACTGACCGAAACCCCGACGATCTACGCTTCCTACTTCTGAACGGTCGACCATATCTTCTCAATTAAACATATTCCTGAACGAATCTTACCCGCATTACTGAAGAATTGAATAAATGAAAAAAATAACCTATATAAATGAAAAAAATAACCTATATAAATGAAATATAACCTATATAAATAAAAAAAATAATCTATATAGGTAAAAACAATAAACATGAATACCTTTTCTCTTTTACTACTTTTCGAAGGAATTTAGCTATTGAGGTTGCATTCATGAAAGAACTTTTAAGAAATGTTTGTCAAATCTTCATCCATTCTACCTACTAAAAGACCCCTATAAAATTTGAAAGATGTCACTTAAATAAGACCCAAATGACTAATGTCTCATACCGGTCGTAATTTCTATTTAATTGTAACGAATCTCGATATATATATATATATATATATATATATATATATATATATATATATATATATATATATATATCGGTGTTGCCTAAAGAGAAAGATGCGTTTTAAAAATAAACTAAATCGGTTTATTAGAAGTTGTGGGTTTTCGCATTATTATGTTCAAATTGAATTGCCGCTAAACGTACATTGAGTGTTCTACCACTAGGGGCGCTGTACCCGATTTTTCTGTTATTATGATTGCGCGATGTCATCTAAAGACATAATAAAGTTTTGGTGTAGTACCTCGCATATTCATCACTCCAGTAAGAAAATTAATTTAAAAAAATTGAGACAGCTCTACATTGCAAATATAAATGAGCAAAACCATAGGTTATTTTATCAGGAATGGAGCCGACCTACTGTGGAATGTACTTAGTTGCAAAAGCAGGAAATAGTGCAATGTGCTGCGGAAATAGGAATAATAATGAAATATGGGCGTGGTCAGTACCTGAATGGGTGACCGACCACGTGCTGTTGGCATTATAATAGGGTGGCAACCTGTAGATAGCCCGGCGCTAATAGCTAAACAGTTGATGCGCCGTTAAAATAAAATAAAAAAAAAATAATGAAATAATCACAATATTTTTTTTTGTCAACAGGTGATGATCAAAAATAAATACAATAGAGAAAACTGAGGAGAGCGACTCACCTTATATTTCATTTTTAATCATCATGACCATTGTTTTTTAATTTTGTCTGCTTATCATCATATGTTGACAAAACAAAAATATTGCGATTATTTATTTATTATTGCTATTTTTATGTGTAGCTTTAGGAAAGTTTTAATATGAAGATATAAGCTATTATTTAACAAAATATGTTTATGCATTCATTTTATCACAGCTGTGAAGATGGTAGCAGGAGCTGCTGAAAGCGCTTGCGTGAAAAATAGAATTTGTTGTGAAGGACGTCTTTCATTTTACTGAATGTCTTTCTTTTCTGCCAGCAACCTCGTAATTAAATCTTGTCTATTCGTTTTTTATAAAACAAAAATAAAATAACAAAAAAAAATATATAGTTTATGACTGCCGTGACCATTAGTGGCGGTAAAGCTAAAGAAAGACAGCCTATCAACCCAATACGGAAGCTATTTTGTATTGTTCTAATTTCTGTGCATAATGAGTGTAACTTTTTTTTTTTTTTTTTTTTTTTTTTTTTTTTTTTTTTTTTTTTTTTTTTTGTGGAGGATAAAAGGTCAAAAATAAAACGTACTTCTGAAATGAGTAGTTATAAATCCTCATTTTCACTGTTGACGTCGTTGGAGAATTTATTAAATGGTGGTCCAGTGCCAAAGCTGGCCTGTTAACTTATTGCTCGAACTGGGGTGGTGGAGGCGTAAGCCTCATGGAATTTTTAGTATGACGATAAAAACTTCAAAAAGCGCTAGAATATAGTGGCGAGCCAAAATCCCACTATATTTACGGGCCGAGAAACTGAGATAAAACCGGCGTAAATTATAAGCCGCCTGGTTGAGACGTGACGGACTAGTGCAATAAATAGCGGAGTATATCCTCAATGATTGATGTCTGTAACACTTTCGGCCAACTGTTGCCATTTTCAATTTAGGGACCTGCAGCCAGAAAAATGGAATACCTCAAGGATCTGTTTTAAGTTCTATTATTTTCAAAATAGAAATTAATTATAGAATAACACATTTCGATATGTGCAGACAACTTTACAATATTATGAAGTAGTGAATATCTTGATCTAAGTATGTATATTCAATTGGTGCAAAGTAGTAAGTTTATAGTTATCAAAAGCCAAAAGCAAATGAACAAAAAAAATGCAATTATGATCATGAATTGATCCATGTGTTAACCAATTTTTTAAGGACTAAATTTAATTTAAAATTTGATTTACAATCATTTTCCGACAGTTTATTTTATGTTTTCCCATATGTTGTCGGCTTATGCCATTTACTTAAAATATAGTTTCTGCCAGATTGTACCAAGCACATGTCTTAGCCGATGATATGAATTCCTCTTATAAGCTCCTTTTGCTTAATAAGATACCTAGTCCAAAATGTTTTGCTTGTTAACGAGCTTATTCTAATTAAATCTAATTTTTACCTGATTAATTTTCCATTCAATTAATTTGCCATTTTCAATTTAGGGTCGTGCAAGGTTTTTCGCTTAATGAACTGATTCTACACAATTAAAGAATTAAAATATCACCGGTTTGTTTCGTCATTCGAAACATATGTCATTAACACTTTATTTAGGAAGAATTTAGCTATTGGGGTTGCACTAATGGGAGATGTTTTGATATAATGTGTTTTAATCTCCATCGATCCTAATTATTATATACCGAAAATGATCTCTCTTAAAATTTGTTTACGTATATATATATACAGGAACTTATTGTATAAAATTTCTAAACTTAGTATTTCTAAAAAAGTAAAGAAAACAGATTTTTCCAAGTTATATCGTATGTTCAACGTACATTTAAGAAACTTTTAATTTTTCAATTTCGCTCTCTTAGCTAAAAATCCAAAATAGAGCCTTACTTAAAATTGTAAATTTAAATTGCGATTTAGCCCCCTTTAACTGGTTTTATATTTGGCAAAGTCTACTTGTTCTTCAAGTAAATTTTGCCTAGTATACGATGCTGTATTTGGGAATTACATATCTTAATCAGTTGTTTAGGTATTGCTTTATATTCACGAAAAACGCGATTATCCTAAAGAACCAGAAAATTTAAATTTCCTCCTTCCCTGGAACATTTGTGTTCCATGTGGTGTCTACTTACGTTGGGCGCCAATTATGTTACACCCTGTGTGTGTATATATATATATATATATATATATATATATATATATATATATATATATATATATATATATATATCTGTCTTACTTAACTAAGTGGCACGAAACAACAATATTGAGTGAACTGAGAATAATCAGCTTTGGGACCCATCCCTCCTCCCTGAGAATTCAGAAATGGTGACCATTATAATATCTTGGGACCTTATAAGAAATAGGACGCCTTCATGATAGGAATTGTGAAGAACCATTGTGCAAACATATCCCACCCATGGCCCCCTTCTACCTGCCTCTCCGGATCCTCTTTCATCATTCTTTACTAAATGAATTCTCCCATGATTCATCAGGGCTTGCCATCTTTCCTGCAAATATTCTTCATAATATTGGTGATTTTTTAATAATATATTTCCTTCAAACCCTCATAGGTAAAACATTTGACTGACATAATGAATATTATGATGAGTAAGCTTGTTGAGATAGATAAACAATAAAATGGTTAACAATAAGATAGATAAACAACAATTTGTTTTTATATCAATTATATATGTATATGTATATATATATATATATATATATATATATATATACATACATACATATATATTCGATACAAAGCACGAAACATGTCCGGCAAAATATATCAAATAAATTAGTCGATGTGAACGTATGGTATACTATTTTATTGACCCTCGGCCATAGAAATAAAAGAGAAAAAGTGATGCATATATATTGGGTCATCTTTATAAATATAATTGCATTTTGGAACTCCATTCTTCCTCTCCATCGGTGTTGCAAAACTCAGATCTTGGCCAGAGCAAAAGACATGGACAATTAGAACCAATTGTTGAGGCATGTACCGAACCATAACGCGAAAATAAACGATACATTGGAGGAATCAAACCGATCACCAAAAAACTAAAATAACGAAGGCTAATCAACCCAATAGAGTATGTATATATATATATATATATATATATATATATACATATACATATAAATATATATATATATATATATATTTGTGTATTAATTTGTGTGGAGAAAAAGGGTAACAATTAATGCCTATATATAACCGAAAATGGATTGCCCAAGAAAGTCTCTGTGTCATAAATGTCTGAATCTAGAAAATAATATTGTTGACAATTGCCTAATCCAACACTCGGTGGCGAATATTCTGCCAAGAAAAAGTTGGTAACCCATTCAAAAACCTGCATCAGCAGGTTATGAGATGTTTAGAAGATCCATACATTTTATATTTTAAGTGTTTTTTTTCCTGAGTAACGTGCTTAGTTAATAATAAAAATAATGAAATGATTGTATAAAATTCTACATAAATGCCAAATGTAAACACCAGAAGCATGATGAATGGCTGTAGAGAAAATGAATGGGGAGTTAAAGAACTAAAACTATTCTGGTTACGACGAATGAAGGTTTTAAATCGAGGAAGACATGTAAAAACAGGTGCAAAGGAACTAATCATGCAGATCAAAGAGACTTTTGATTTGATATCCATTTCAAGAGTAGCAATAGTTTTTGAAGAAGAAGAATATGAGAAATAAACAAGAACCTTCTTCTCATAATGTGCCAGTAAATAATTTTTTGTGAGTGGTTTCTTTTGCGCCTTTATAGATTTCGTCTAGAGAAGCCGTTTAGAGCGTACATTGGCTTTTTTCCTGTCCGCACTCTAGTGCCCACAAAAATATAACCATTCTATCTGAATGAGGACAATCCATTCGAGTGATTTGAAAGATCCCAACGACTGCCCAAAAAATTATTGTAATCTCAAAAAGTCTCAAGAATACCACTTTAGTACAGGTTTCGTGGTGTTTAATAAAAAGTCCGTCACGCAGGAGCTGCATAACTAAGCACTTTCCTCAGAATTTGGGTCGTGTAGACTGCTTTCCAGAACAATTTGCCTAAAATATCCTACATAAATAAAATAAAAACATGAATAGTTCTCTTTTCAATTTGTAATGAGTAACTGATCAATTATTAATTTGCTTCCAGAGTTATGTTTACACATTTTACCTATTACGCTACGTAATAAATACAAAAAACCTCATATTATCGTATTTTGATCTAACGCAGGAACAGGATACAGTCCCTCTAGCGCTCCTTGCAGCGCCTTTGTGGACCTATGGCTGGCTTTTCTATTGAAATATATTACAAAGTAAACCCCCCTTTCCGATTGACCGATTCAGCTCATTTTTATAACACTTCTTTCTCATGAGTTACCCACGACGTATACAGCGTTTCGTTAGAATACAGCAGAAATTACGACCAGTATGAGTATATTAGGAATTTGGGTCCGGAGTAAACCCCCCCTCCTAATGAACCTATTTAGTTTATTTTTACATCACATATTTACCTGTAGATTACCACTACGAATACCGAGTTTCGTCGAAATATACCTAAAATCACGGCTGGTAGTGGCGAATTGGTATTGTCGGTCCGGAGTAAACCCCCCCTCCTTATGAACCGATTTAGTTCATTTTTATATCTCACTTTTCTCTCTATATTACCACTACGAATACCAAGTTTCGTTGAAATATAACAAATATTACGGCTGAAATGGTCAAATTAGTGTTTTGGGTTCGGGGTAAACCCCCCCTTCCGGTGGACCGATTTTGGTGGTTAACGAACTCGTTCAATCGTTTGCTAATTGAATGCTATATACCAAGTTTCGTGACGAAAAAACAAAAACTCTGGCCGCTATCGTGTTAACAGACACATATATATATATGCATATATATATATATATATATAGATATATATAAATTTTAACGGGGGTCATTTTCGGTGTCTACTAGGTAGGATCGATAAAGATTCGAAGAAATTTTTCAAAAATTCCGTCATGAGTCCAACCTCAATAGCTACTTTCCTTCGGAGGAAAGTGCTAAAATGTAAATGTTTGGATGAAAGTGTAAAGTATACACTAAATTAAGTAGTTATTAAAAATTAATAACAATTTCCATTATTTAAAGTTAATCTTCCTTCGTAATGAACCCTAAATTCAAAAATAAATGTAAATAGTTGGCAATGTTATGCAGATGTAGATCTGGGCCATTCAACCCCAAAGCAAGAGTCGAAGGTAGTATTTTTAGCCCTTGTTTGTTGATATCCTTTCGCAGGTTCGCTGTTTACCTTCAGTCAATAAACACCATCTTTCTTTAACTTTCTTCTATCCAAAAACACGCCTAAACTTTAGGTTCTAGGAGTCTTTCCTGTATCTACTAAAGAATAATCTACGCTATTTCTTGAATCCTTGATAACAAATATTTATCAATTTTTCCAGTATTGATAGTTGAATTCTAATTCCGAACCGATTGGTTGGTCGTTTCAAACATAATGGACCTTCAAGAACATCTTCTTATAGTTGGAAAACATATAATTATTAACCTTCTTACCTTAGCAAAACAAAGCAATGCGTGGTGGCCCCTAGGAATACTCAGCGTTTTAGAAATTATCGTAAATTTAATGTTTAGAGAAGGAGGTTATTCTGTGGTTTTAATTGAGACTTTTTGGGTGATTCGGGTCTTGAATGTTTCTGTGTGGTAGTGTGGTGGGTAGGGGTTAGGAAACCAGAGTGGAGTCGGAACAATATCAAAGGATTTTTATAATGAAGCGGTATGGTGGGAGTGGACAAAAAGATCGGAAGGATGGAAACGGGTGTTGCGGGAGCAACCAAATGATTTGGAGAGGTTTTGTTGGGGCTAGAAAACTTGGTAATAAATTGGGCCGTGGAATTACTGGTGCCAATATTTTGGGAAGAACTAAGTGGTAGAAGTTCGATTTGGGCGAGTCTTTGGGGATTCCAAGGATAATCCAGATGGAACTGTTCATGAGGCGTTCGAGTTTTGCTTCGAGATCGCCAGGAAAGCCACTGTACCAAACGAATGTATTTGAACTTTATTCTTAAACATTATTGACAGGAGAGTGCGCCGCAGAATGTGGAAACTACAAAGGGATCGTGCCCAACATTTGATAGCCCTAAAACAGGCCCCTTGCTTATAACCACCCTCCCCCAGTCCATCAAAGATGAGGATACCCCAGTGAGCCTCCTGGGTTTCCCAACACCTTAGGGCTCGCGAGATGATCTTCCGGGGGATACCAATTTTCACAGCTTCCGCCCCGGAGCCAAGTCCAGAAGCCCACCAAGTTCTGGACACTCAACTGCAGTTCTTCCGTTAAACGTCATTGACAGTAAAAGATTGCCAGGAAGCTCCTTTCATGCTATGGTAAATGTATTTAACTCGATAAAAACGTATGTAAAACCTTAAGCCGAATTCACCTCAGATGCCTTAAAAGATCTGCTATAGTTTCCAAATCCTCTGTGTTCTCCCGTATAAGATTCTAAGCATCCCGAACCGGTATCCCCGTCCCTTTGGAACGGATGAGGAAGACAGGCGTTGGCTCCTTGCCAGGCGGGGGCGGTCTTCTATATATAGCAAGACTCTTACCTTACTCCCTCAATGGCTCTCCGACCCTCCGTATACCCTCCATCCTGTCACCAAGAGTAGCTTTCCATTACTTAAATCCTCAGGCTACCCTTAGAATGAGTTCTTATTCCTCTAATGCTGTCTGAGGCTATCCTTTATGACCCTTTCTCTGTTTAAAAGGTCCAAAAATCAAAAGAGGCGTAATGGTTGTTATGATCTGACGGAGGGCGAAAATGGAAATAAACCAGAAACGAGAAAAAATTTTTTTTAAATAAGTTTAGATCACTTATTTATGTAGGGTGCTAATAACCATAGCAGTCGTTTAAGAAGAATAACAAGAGATTCAATGGTTTGGAGGGTCGCTGAATTCAAATCCGAGGTCTGTTTCAACCCATCGGTGCGTAATCAAGGTCATTTCTATTAATATATGTCTATTTTGCACAAAATGAATTTGCAGTCAAGCATTTTTCATTTTTGCAAAAAAGACATATTTTACCTTGAAATTACCTTGATTTTGCACCGATGGGTTGAAACAGACCTCGGATTCGAATTCAGCGACCCTCAAAACCATTGAAGCTCTAGTTATTTCTTCTTTAAAGACTTCATACGAAATTTGACCTTCAAACGCCCGTAAACCTGACTTGCTAGAGTGAAACGGACTCCGGATTCGGATTCAGCGTGTCGAAGTACATATATATATATATATATATATATATATATATATATATATATATATATATATATATATATATACATATATGGGATTCTAAATATATATGTATGGTGTTTTTGGAAAAGTCCATTTTTTTATTTTGTTTGCCTGTGTTATTAAAACGGTATAAGTGTATAATTGGGAGTGTATCTAATAATTTTATTGGGCGAATCGCCATGGTTGTGGATGCTTATAAATAAATAAAGAAATATTTGAGAAATGTTTGAATAGGTTGAGGAGATTACCTCTTATTTACACGTAAATAACTATTTGCACTTTGGGAATGCCAATTAAAATAAATAGAGAATTTATGAGACTTGAGGGTGATTCAGATGTGCTTAGATATGTTTTGCCATTAAAAAAAGTAAAAGGAAATCATTACGAGAATTCTGGAATAGATACTGAACCTTTTAGGTCTAAATTTTCAATTTTTACTCCATAAAATGTCACGAGTTTATTAAGGTCAATCCAATTTACGGAAGGTTAATTTTTCATTCTACTTTAGTGTTATTCTAAAGCAATAAAAGTAGGAGCCTGGTGGCTGCTGGATGTATTCCTCGCGACATAGAGATATAAATGGAAAAAGCAGGTTTACGATCCTCTTTGGAGCTCAAGTAGTTCTCACATCAACCACATCGCGCCCCTTGAAAGCTTCGGTTGTAAATATTATCAGAGGCCACATGCTCTCAGTTTTACTGCTTAGGATGGAGGACAATTGTTAATTTTGAGTAACTTCTTGGATTCCTCTTCGGTCCATTAGCGACGTTCTGGTTTATCGCTCGGGGGATCAAGGGTTGATGAGTTTCCATGTGGAGGTCGAAGCCTTTGAATGTCCACATTAGTCTGAAACTGAGGGTTACTGCACTAACCGTTTGTTGGAATGCTTAAGTGTTAACAACAAGAAGCCCATACTACATCAACTGTGTTAAAAAAAATGTTATAAATTATTCTTACTGTTAGCCAGGGCCTCCGATAGGAAATCACTCCTCCATCAACCTTACGAAAAACGATTTAAAACAGACATTACTCTGAAAACAAAATTAAATACATTTGTAATTGAACGGACTGGAAAATTTGCCTATTTGTTAAGGTAAATTGGCAGTTCCTTGGGCTACACATTTTTGGACTGACAGTATTTAAAAGCTAGTTTATATATTATAAATAGAAAATTTAAAATGTTATCCATTAGCTGTTCTCAATAATAATAGTGTAAACTGTACTTTGGTATATAACTTGAATATGGTTGACCTTTACTTAAAATATAAAGATAAAATTAAATTTTAAATTGACATTCGTCCTCATGGAAAGTAAAAATCGCATTTATATAATTTTAATTTTAAGTCCTTATTATTTTATTTTATTTTTATATATATTTATTTTCTATTACTTTATTGATTATTATTTTCTTTTTTTTTAGTTTTATTTATTTTTGTTATATTTTATAATTATTTATTTCATTGTATTTCACATTTTCTTTCGCACTGAGGCTGATTTTCAATGTCATAAAACTGTAAGGAGTCAAAAATAACAAGGGATAAATAAACAAAAAATTGAGCATTTATAAATGTAATGATTATTAAAAATCCATTAATAGTTTAACTAATTTATTATTTTTGTTTTGTTACAGGTGAGTATTTTCGAAGAAAAACACCTTTATTTTTCTATTTGGTAAGTAGATTATCTCCTATTTATGGAAAGTAGAGAAATCTGGAATTATCGTACTTACATTTGTTTTACTCAAATGTTTATACATATATTTAAATATTGAAGAAAGTATTCATAGGTAACCTGAAATAAAATTATATATATATATTTATGAGTATACTGAGTTCGACAGATTACATGCCAAAAAAAAACTTGGTTCTTGGCTAAGAAAGAAATCGATCAATTGGTGCTTGGAAAAAAAATAGACATTACCCCTAAATTTTTCTTTGTGAAAATAATATATACTTTATATTACCTGATTTTTTAGTTCTTCGTCTTAAAACATTCAATTGTAAGCCCTTCGGCTTTTGTAAAAAATTTTTTAGGTCGATTTAAAAGAATTGCCCCATATAATTTTTTTAGGCTCAATTCCTGGCCAAAAAAAAACAAACAATTTTTTATATGGTTTATCTTGCCAAATTGTAATAATAATCTGACAAGCATTAACCAGACACAGATCATTGTTCGATTACATATTTTAATATAATACAAAATATCATAAAGTATGTTGCTTCATGTTTTGTGTTTTTCATTTTTTTTTCTAGTGTTTTATTTAAGTGTAATCCTTTTTAATATTACGACCTGACTACTACTTTAACGGACTTTGATTCTGTTGTTCTTATGAGTCAGTCGCCTCCGTCGCGAAACTCATAATAAATTAAATAAAATAAATACAAAATATTTCACGGACTTAATTATATTAGTTTTAAACAATGGGCTTCCATGCAGATTCTGTTTGGGTTATAGCCTAAAAAACAGCCATGGTTTATTCAAAGTTTTAGTGATGTTAATATTGCAAAAAAAGAAGGATAATAAGGGAGCCTGGCTTTAGAATTAAAGAAGGCCATGTTTACCATATGAAACAGAGAAGACAGACTAGCCAAATGGCAAGGACGTCGGCGGAAATGTGATCTAAATTTAACATATGAATATACTCGAAAGTTCGTTTTAATATTACCTACATTTGTCTGGTAAAATTTTGTTTACTATCGCTATGAGGTTTTTAAACGCTTTTCCTCCTTCCTTCCACAAGAAGAAAACCTGCTAATGATATCGACATGATGACGAAAATACCGGTGATTTAAATCTGTTTGTATATGTATATATATTGGGAGGATGGAGGGAGGAATCGTAGTGATCTTATTGGATTCTTGGTTATTCCCTCATTGGGAGATATGATCAAATCACCAGCATTTGCCAAACTTGTTAGTATCAATCCTCATCAACAAGTGAGTCCTTTATCCTCCGAACTGGAACAAGGTTCATATTTGTATGAGTCACTTCTTAGATTCTTTTAATCTTAAGGAACTTAGCAGAAATTGGATATCATTACTCAGAAATCTCTCATTGCCATTTTTTTTTAATCTAATCAGGTCATTTGGTATTACAGATCGGTACAGTGTAACTTCGGCGGCATTTATATGACCAGCATATTATCATAATTTGTATTTGGAATGGGCTATTTAAGATGCCGATACCATTTCCTTGCGACAAGAAATGTCGGCTCTTATTTTAAGTTCTTTCCATAGACGTTGAGTAAACTGAACCTATTTCTCAGTTATAGGAAAATATAGTGGGACAGGCACAATGTCTGTGATTGTTATCTCGCATCGACATCTAGGCGTTAGCGCCACCCTTCCTAAACATCCATAGTGGAGCAGGGAATATTTTAACTGCCCTATAGTGGAAGAACTCAACCTGTTGCAGGCGGGACTCGAACCCTTGTCACCTTAGGGTACTGCAGACTGAAAGGTATTTAGAGCAAAGAACAGAGTGGAGAAATCTCATGTAAGATCTAAGGGAAGTAGTGGACCAACTGTCCAAGCAGAGAGCGTTGCAACGATATCAACTCAGTTTGCATTTAAGGGTGCCTATAAATGTTGAGGAATACCTCGAGATTTGGAGTGGGCAGTCCAGGCGGAGAGGCTTTACTGTACAGTCTATCGAAGTAGAATGAAAGATTAACTGTACAGTCCAATGAAGCCGGGGCTGTGCAGGCCAAGCCTGACGTGTGTGAACGAGAGGATATTTGCGTCACATTCACTGGATCTACTATAACTGTAGACTGGTGTGCTAGACCCATCGGTCCCAAACTTGAGACCACACTGTGCAGACATTGCCTTGAGATTTGAACTGAACGTGTATGGGCACCTTAACGTTTTTGGCTATGCTCTACATATTGGCTTCTCTTCAGGCTGCACTCTTTAAGCACCCATTGGCAGGAATCGGATGCGCTATCCGCCCTACCACGCAGAGACCCAGCATCTACTAAATTGCGAAATTTGAGTTTAGATATTATATTCGGCGGATGTTGAAGGTTTTGTTTTTCAACTTAATGCGTAGGTTAGAGGATGCTGGTTTACAGTGGAGTCTAGTTTTAGAGTGAGAGTTTGTAGTGTTTCTTGAATAAGCAATTTTTATTCTATAACTGACAGAGTTAAACGCAACTATAAAGAACCATTCAGCCAAAATTAAAATTTGATAAACAATTTTTTTTCCCCTGAAGGCATAAGACCGAACCTAAACTATTTAGAGATCATTCCAAGTGTGTCAGTCAAAGAGAATACTGCCAGGGAAATATGTTAGAGAATATTAAAATAAGAAAAGAGCAAAATAAGTATAACTCAGAGGGAGGAGGAGGGATAATATTTGGCAAGGATAAACAGGCAAGTCGAGGTATCTTATAAAACTCTCCACATCCGGGATGGATATCTCGGCCAGATGGAAGCCATCCAATTCGGACGGCAAACAAACTTCATTAAAATTTACTTAATTCATACCTTTTTATACGTTTACGATGGAAGGAGCCTGCCAGCCGGTATATATCAGTGGTAATTTCGACTAGGAACGTCCTTGGTTAGTTGATTAGTTCTAGAGGATGATTAGATATTACCTTAAAGAGATCAGCCTATCCATGGAAGGGTTGTAATCTCAACCATTCCCTCCTAATCCGCTTCCCCTTCAAATTAGTGTGGAACCCAAAGCACACTTTACCAAGTAACGGGTGTTTAAAAAGGAATATCGGGGTTTTAACGCCTTATAATATTTCTTACATTAAATAAATAATAAAACGAACGAGAAACTCTCAACAGTTTTACCTAAAAGCAAGTGTTCAATGTGAGAATCATTCGTCACAGATCAAGTCGATAGCCGAGTTCTTCACAACCCTTGATCAGTGTTTCTGAAGTTAATGCTGCATTGGCTCCTTGAATCCTGTTTCTCAATTGGGTGGTGTAAGCTGGTTGTAGAGGCACATAAACACGATCCCTTATTATCCCGGAAAGGTAGAAATCGCGTGCGTCAGATCGGAAGAACTGGAAGCTCTATGTTCACCAATCGCCACCTCTGCTGCTAGCGGTGCCTAACGGTGGCGCACGCTGTATACCCTTGTACTGCCTGTTAACACGATATTGGCAACAATGGTTATTCTTTCTTCCCTAATTTCGGCAACCCCATAAATAATGATTGGATGAGTTCGTTAAGGAGCCAAGAAAGTATGAGAAAGATCTATTCCTCAGGAACACAAAATAAAAAAAGTTTTCCAAAGACCCCTAGAGTCCGTTTCACTCCAGTAAGTCAGGTTTAAGGGCATTTGAAGGTCAAATTTCGTATGAAGTCGTTAAAGAAGAAATAACTAGCGCTTCCATGGTTTTGAGGGTCGATGAATTCGAATCCGGGGTCTGTTTCACCACATCGGCGAAAAATCAAGGTCGTTTCAAGGACATATATGTTGCCATCCTTTCGGCTTGAAAGTTTACTTCAAGGCCCTTCGAGAGTAGAATGCAAATTTGCTCCTTGGTTGGTAATTTTAACTCTCCATCGATGAAAATGAGTATTGGAAGTAAATATTTACCGGAATGATAGAACAGATAAATTGGTCAAATGTTCAAAACTATGTTAATATATTTATTGAGTTTGGTGATACCTAATGATGGTGCATACTTGACGAAGCACCTACGGGCAGACATTTACATTTCTGACGTACTATTTTATATATACTAGAGCCCAAAAACCTTTGAAACATCTAAATGTGCACAATTCCGGCTGCAAATATAGTCGCATAGAGCTGATACGGTTAGATGTCCCATGAATACCTTGGTATAGTCGCATGGAGCTGATACGGTTAGATGTCCCATGAATACCTTGGTTCTATGCCAGGGCGCATAATTCACAGGCTATTTCGTTCTAGCGGTAAGATATGACAGTATTAGTGCAGAACAAACATGCATTTTGTTGCAGCCGGAACAATAATTAACTGTCTAAAGGACAAATAAAGACAAACGTCCCAGAAAAAAATCTTTAGGCATCTCTAAATACCTTTCACCTCAAATATGTTTATTCTATGTGAATATATTTAAATGTTGGATTAAAAAGCGATATGTATTGAGAATATGTGGCATTTGGCAAGATAGTGAAATTAGAATATATTTTTGTAAAGCTCATTATGTTGTGAAGGACATAATTTAATGTTCATATTTTTGGCAGCTCTTCTAAATTTTCTTCTCGCGAGCTTACATATGAAAATTAAGTGATATTGCAAGTTCTTCTAGGGTTGAAATATATTAGATTTATTCTTGTCTTAGTAAACAAACTAATTTTATGAGGTGAAGATACCTATTGAGGCATGCTCTTTGGTAGCTTTCTTCGGTCTTAATTGAAACGGCGAGTGCAGAAACCACGTTAGCCAAAAATTTCAAAGTTTGAAGGAGAGAGAAAAAACATTATAACTCCTCAAAATTTTCAAATAATCGAACAATGTTCTTCCCTCCGCCATATCATACATTTATGTTGCTGTCGTGCAAAAATTACATAGTTTCTATTTAAATCTTTACAGACTTTTACAGTCTACATTTTTTAGGTATCTACTTAAGGATGCCCAAAGCCCTATGAAAAGCTGTTCCAACCCGAAAAACAACGTCAAAAAGAGAAAAATCCGACTCGCAGGAACTGCGTCATCTTAGCGCGGTTACGTGCATCTCGAAGAAATGGAATAGATTAGCATTACAAATCACAGGAAACTGACAGTAGCCAACTTACACAGAAGCGGATAATTCTTAATCTGTATAAGTCAATACAATTATGTACTGAAAACGTACTTACTCTTTGACTACTGCTGAGAAGGCTCTATTCTAAACAACCAAAAATTCGTTGTCATATTATGTATCTTGTTTTACTAGCAAATTCGTTTTACTGTTATAATCAACTGTAAATATGTGCTTCATGGCGAATAAAATTCCATTCTGACGTTGGTTAAATCTTTCTATAAAATAAGAAATAACAATAACTACAGTTAGAGGCTATGAGGAAGATTATATAGACCGGATAAATCAAAACAAACTACATCATCTTGATTACCACGGCCACTCCAAACTTACCAATACCTTTCACCGTTTCTTAGCTTATTTTACTACAATACTAATTTTACTGATAAATGCAATTTAAAACAAGAAACAACCAATTAAAAAGTGAGTTAAGCAAAGAGAAAAACCCTTTCAAAACAACAAAACAAACACTTTTTACGTTTTAAGCGCTTATTTCTCTGATTGACGTTGCCCCATCGAATATTGCTTCAGGACCTTTTTTTTAGAGAATTTAGTAAGCATTCGAATGGTCACCTTCCACTTAGCACCATTTCCCAACCGTAATCGAGATCTTTACAAAAAATGTATGAAGATCTGAAAACTTTCCATGTCTATTAAGAAAATAATTTTTTTCGCATACTTTCTTAACTCCAAATATAACCAAAATTAAAACATATTAGTTGGGATTAATTTCCAAGATGTAGAAAATATTTCAATTGAATCCCGCGATTTTAAGTACCCACAAAAAATAATGACTTACAAAAACATTGATTCCACTTTTCTTCGGAACGGTTACAGATATCGCCTTGAAAATGGTTTCATTCGTTTTCCTATGTTGAGAAACATATAAAACAAGTACCTGCAAGCATATGAAGTCAAAAACGTAAGCGTTACGATTTTTTTTGCGCGAATTTCGCCCCAAACGCCATCTTCCATTGGGCGGATTCTGCTGGTTAACGAACTTGCCCTTTCAAATTAGAGACAGATTTTTGTACCAAATTTCATCAAAATCGGACCATTTTTGAGCCGTCAGGAGCGCGAACAGACAAGCATATATATATATATATATATATATATATACACACAAATTTGAACCACCTATATTTTCGTGATCTATGGGGTCTGAAACGAGAAAGTTTCTGTTCGGCACATCCGGATCGCGTCATGAGGTCAACCTCATAAGCGGGTTCTCCCTATGGAGATAGGGAGTAACCGCGCTAAAAACAGTAGTTTAGGCTATGAAACAAACGGAATGCAGATGCTTGATCATGCGAGCCAATGATAATGCGCTCTAGCGTGCTTAAGCCACGAATGTTATTGACCCACGTTTTTTTCTGCGCTCAATGTTCAGACGAGAAGCCAAACATATGTATCTTTCGAACTGGTAATCTAACTTATGTGATTTCGCTCT
This sequence comes from Gonocerus acuteangulatus, assembly GCA_946811695.1. Classification (NCBI taxonomy): domain Eukaryota; kingdom Metazoa; phylum Arthropoda; class Insecta; order Hemiptera; family Coreidae; genus Gonocerus; species Gonocerus acuteangulatus. Next base: position 43,361,823 of record OX328128.1, on the reverse strand, counting down.
CAGCGGCCTCCCAGAGCTTGTTTCCATGAAAAACGAATTTTCGAATTTTGGACTGAAGTGGTTTCAGCCCTCACCGTTTCAATTGTGTATATTTATTTTTTAGCTGAAGAGGGCTGCCAAAGAGCATGCCGAAACGTTTGAAGCATAGATTTTTCTGAAAATCTAACGTTTTTTATCGGTCGTATCACAACCACTCCTTGATTTCTAATCATTCTAATTTTTTGTGTAAATAAAAGTTGATCTCTAGGAAGGTCTGTAAACTAGGGAAAATTTTCATTTCCAATTTAATATAATGTGAAATTAAAGTAACGGTTCATGAAAACTTTTCGTAATGAATGAATATCAAGCATCAGACTGGAGTTTTCGGGATGCTATTTGATATTGTAAATCGAACAGGTGCATCTAGTTTTCGAAAAGAAGGATGAAATCTGATTTAAGAAAATATGAGGGTTTGTTGATTTATAATCCGGAAAGGAGTTTATATTTGATCTGAGGTTGACAAAGAGGTCGGAACTAAGAGAATAGACTCGAATAGAAATGTGTAACCGATTCCTGTTTTTCGTCATCCCCAAATAGATTTGGTGGAGATATCGTATGACTAGAGATCTAGAATAGCCGGAGAGAGGCGCCTCCAGATGCTTCAACATGTTCCCAATCAAAGCATGTATCAAAAGAACTTTTTTTATAGAAACCGATTTATGACTGATTTCCACGGCTATGGCGTCTGAACTTTCATAAACTTGTTGCAATATGCTGTAAATTCTGTCATAATGAAGTGACGATTTTCCAAGTGCTTCAGAAACATAAAACATTCGTCACCCTGGAGCTACTGGGTGTTCCGTAGAGGTGATAAGCAGTCAGGGAAAAGTTGGGATTTTAATCAATATTAAGGACGTTTCGGCTACACTTTGGTAGCCTTCGTCAGCAGTGAATGCTGAGGGGTAATACTGCCTTCTGCGATCAAAATCAAAGTTATTTTCTTGAAATTATAAATCAAAAATAAATCGATATTTTTCAATTCTTTATACCAAACTTTTTATACAGGATGTTAAAGTATCCAAAAAAAAAAAGTTTCAATTCTTCGAAAAAAATATGGCAGAACTGTGTCTGATGAACGGAAACCCTCTTTTTTCTTGGGCGATAGTCTGCAGGCGACAATTTTTAATCTAGAACGAAAACTAAAATTATTTCGAAAAGAGAAGGTTGAATCTAGTAAAGTGCGTAGGATTTTTAAGAAATACGATGTTTTTCGACAATAGTTAAGACTTATTATTCTATCTATAAAAAAAATCCGTCGAAAATCGTTATAATTTAATGAATCCCAAAATGAAATATACTACTGTGGGACTGCACTTGTTTTGTCGTTTATCTACATTAAAAAAAATAGATTCAATACAAATAAACATAGGCTACGCCCTCTATATTTCTATACCCCATTCTTTTTACAAGCTCATAACCCATATATTTTTACCACTAGCGAGGCCCGGGCCGGGCCCCCACGGTGCCCGGGCCCGGGACAACTGTACCCGGCTGTCCCCCCCATGTGGCGGCCCTGCGCCAGAGTATCGTCCTATTTGAAAAACATAGCTTTGAGAAAACGACATTAAAGTTTAATGTTCTGAAATGTTCATTTTATTCCTATTTAATTTTTTTCCCATACTTTCTTGTAATAAAGTTAAAAAGTGGGTTTTAATTTTTGAAATGTATTCAAGGAGGACCAAAAAATAATTTATGAATTAAAAAGGGATCAATCGAGGCTACGTCAAAAAATCATCTTCAAATCAGCACCGCGTTCACTCGGCATCGGGACTTCACACGGATAAAAAAAAATGTCTTCACATAAACACTCTTAGATATCATTTTTGATTAATTAAGGAAGAATTTCAGCCCATAAACAAAAAAGTTATAAGGTATATTAGCCCTTACTTGCTACTTTGGTCTTTCTCCATCCGTCAGCGTCTTTTTCCATGGTGACGAAGACTACCAAAGTTTAGCCGAAAAGTCCTGAATATAGATTTTTACAAAAACTTCCTAGCCGAATACCAACTATTCCCTGACTGCTTATTACTGAGGAATATGGTTAATGAAACTGTTATCAATAAGAAAAGCAGTATTTTAGATTCAATTACTGTTTCGAAGCATATCCCAACTTTTAATGGCCCGATTTTGCTTCTTTTTTTAAGAAGAAGAAAAACACATAAGTACTTTTTATTAGAAGCACAATATTTTCCCGAGTTTCGTTGCAAGGAAGTAAAAATATCGGCTAGTATGGACAAATTAATAATTTCGTTTCATAGTAAACCCTAACTTCTTGGCTACTGATTTTGCTTATTTTTGCAGCGCTTTTTGCCTATAGTTGAGTATTATGTATACCGAGATTCGTTGCAAGAATGTATTTTGATAACGGTGTAGCGACAACTTCGAATTTATTTTGAATTCCCTGCCGTTTGGCGCCTCCAGCTTATAGATCTATATACTAAAATATTGGCGGTAAATAGTGTACATGTGGTGTTCTCAGTTAACTACATGGGCGAATATAAGGAGGCTGCAGCCCCCCCCCACGAAATTTTCATTCATTCGGTAACAATGTGTAATAAACACCTTAAAAATAAATTAATTAACATCACTTAGAAAAAATAACGTTTTTGGGTGTAATAGTGTTTTAGTTGGCTAACTATTACAAGTTCTATTTTTTTAGTATTCCATACTGCCAAAATGCTCCCAGCCTCCCTTCCCCGAAAGGCTAGATATGTAACATTATATTCATCATTTAGTGGGTATTAATTTTTTAATAAATGCTGAGTGTTACTCATGCAAATTATATATGCGAGAATTACATTTTCATGTTCATAATGATTTTTATTTATGGGATAAAAAAACTCATTTGCTTTGTGACATTTTCCTCCAGCTTATCATTCCGGGGTTTTCATAGATCCAATGTAGGTGATATGAACACCTCTGACAGTAGGGAATGTGTTTGCTGGATGAGGAAGGCATACAGGAAATCAGGTGGGATGCCACATCATTAATAATGCATGCAGATTGATTGTGACAATATTGCCATGATTGGCATATATAGGTTTCCTTGCAAAATAATGGGGGTTCAGCCTTTCGACTAGAGTGCCAGAATCAACTTTATAAATTTTGATCTTCTCAAAGTAGCGGAAGAAAATGACAACTCTAAAGTTAAGAGGCATCTTTATTTTTTTATTCATAACAGATAAAATTAAGCAGAAGTAGAGTGATGAAGTGTAGTGATGCAGGCTGAGGAAGTTTGAACGTCCTTAAAAACCAGTTTCGCTTATTTCCACAATCAGAATCAAACATGTTTATTTACCCAAAGCAAAACATCAAACATAAAATACAAGAAAGGCCATCCACTTCTTTTGGGAACCGTAGAGATGAAGTGGCTTTGGTAGGCTTAAGGATTGATACTTCGTGACTTAAGAGGAAACGAGAACAGCCGTAATGTAAAGTATACAATACCAGTCGTACGATAACACATTTACTTGCAGAGAGGACGAAACAACACCACTTGAACATGCTGTATGAGTTCTGCAATTTGTTAATTGAAGGTTGCCAACACAATGGATATGACAATGGATTATACGATCTCAATTAAACCCTACTAAATACTTTATGATACTATAGCGTCCTCTGGGGACATGAATATGCCACCAATGGTAGATTGTAATTCATGTATACCCTCTGCTAACCTCCTGTAACCCAGATTCAATTGATAACATACAAGATTCCTAGGATCCAAGTGCAAAAAGACTAAATATACGAGGAGCGTATGTAGGAGCATCAGAGGATTTGGAGGGGGGGGGGTATGGAGTTTGAACTAACGTAGAGCTTGAAATAGTTAGCCACCTAAAACGCTATTAAAACCCCAAAGAAATTATGTTTTCTGAAATAAGTGCGCATATTTAATTTTTGAGGTTTTTATGACACAGTTTTATCGATTAAAACAAAATTTCGAGGGGGCTGCAGACATGTACATTATTTGTATATGTTATTAATATAATGTAATAATATAGATAACATATACAAATAATATACAACGTACAAATATATACACAGTAAATGTAGTGTAATTAGTACATTGGCATGATGCAAAACACCAATAAATAAATAAATAATTTCCACAGTACACGTTCTTTATTTGTTGAGCACGATATCTACAGAGTTTTGTAGCAAGGGAGTAAAAGAAGTCCTTCATAAATAAAACATATAAATAGTTTTGATCTTTTGTATTCGTAAAGAACACATGACTCTTGTATTAATTTTTTAATTAGTGTTCTTCCAGAGGCTTGTGTTTACGAGGTACTCCACACTGCTTCGTAAGCACATTAAAAAAAAAAAAAATAAAGTAAGCACATAATAGTTTACAAAAAGAAAATACAAACGCAGACACCGGATAGAGCTATTCAGCGCCTCTGGTGGTGGCCATAACAACCAATGCCCTAAGTTTGGCGGCTTATTTCAGTTTGAACATAATAAGGAGAAAATCCCAACTTATAATAAACCGATTTTTTTACAAGACAAGTTGCTTATTGTTTTTTGGTTTTAATAAAACCATGCTTTCGTTTATGGTAATTTATTTTTAGCTGACCCTTTACTCAAATATAGGACTTCTCGTTATAGGTGAAATAAAAAAAAAAAAAAAAAAAAAAAAAAAAAAAAAATCCAATATACCCTTTTACAAGACCTATGCCACATACATCAATTAATATATTTGCATTTATTTTTCAGTTCAATTTTGTTGGTCGAATACTTGGGCCTAGAGGTATGACAGCGAAACAGCTGGAGCTCGAAACAGGCTGTAAGATCATGGTCAGAGGCAAGGGCTCAATGAGGGATAAGAAAAAGGTAATGGCTTATTGTGATAATACATATATTTTGGTAAATTATTCTTGAATTAATTTTAAAAATTGTGTTTTAAAAACAATTATCAATGACTCTTTCCAATTTGTTTTGACGCTACCTCTGTCACAGGGATGCTGATGATACTTGAGGTAACTTATAAATGTTCTTGAAAATAATTTTAGGCATTTGTTCTTTATTTTTTATTGATTTTCTAAAAAATAAATCTTAGGAATTCAACCAATTTATCTCTTTTCTGATATTTTACTTTTAATTATTGTATATTTTTTGTTGTTATTGATCTGATATAGTTATAAAAAGTAGATAGATTATTGAATGAACAGTTGAGTTTTTGAACAATCCCAAAGCCCCTAATCAAATCTGACGGGAAAAAGTAAAGTTTTGAAAACTAAGTCACTTACAGCGTAAATCGTACTGTGCTTTTACAGTATTAATGAACTTAAAATCATGATAAATTTTACGCTATGTTGACTAACTGAAGATTTAGCTTCCTTGGGTGTATTAACCTTAGGTATATTAGGTGTATTAACTTACTATGCTCTTATATGACCTATAGTGTATTTGTCAAGGATCTCTTAATAAATAGAAATATTATTTGTAATATTTCATGTCCTAAATCATAATTTATCTTATCTTATGTTAAAATATTCTTATATTTAACCATAATTGAATGCCTGATGGCTATGAGTGTTAGGAATTGAATTCTCTATTCCTTGGAATTGTGGGTTTGATTTCCACAAAGAGTGGTGGGTTTTCTTTCAATAAAAGGAAATACATCAATTTATTTTGGCCAGGAAAGTGTGCTAACCTTTATATTACTCGTACCGAAAAATCTTTCATTATTAAAGGCTCTCGTGCCCTTTAATCTTTCATTTTTTAATATAAAAATTAAATTAAATCATAATTGCACATATTTTTTGTTTAATTTTTAAAAACTAATATAAGAGCCACTTAATATATAACAAATTATATAATTGCCTCACATTTATTTTATCTTCAGAATTTTAAATGAAATTTTTCAAATCAATTAAAATAATATTGAAAAAGTGTGAGGTAACTGAAAACAAGCTGATGTGCATCCACCATATTGTATTTATTCATATATGAAATGGTTCTACTTGTGGAAGGTTATACTCATCCAATAAAATTTTTAAGCTTTTCAATTTATGTCAATTGGTACCTAATGAAAATGCTGAAATATTTGCATTACCTTTATTTAGAAAAACTTCTGTGCTTCATGTCCTTTCGTTTCAATGTCCATTTAAAATATTTGATATTTATATACATAAAGATTTAATTAAAATAATCTTTTTAGCTATTAATAAATCTAAATAATATTAATTTATTTTTTAAATGAATGTATGTAATGTGATAGGAAGAGGCAAGTCGTGGAAAACCTAATTGGGAACATCTGAACGAAGATCTTCACGTTCTCATCACAGTGGAGGACACAGAGAATCGGGCTAGGGTTCGTCTGGCAAGAGCTGTCGAGGAGGTTAAGAACCTCATTGTACCTGTAAGTAATCCTGAACATAAATGTAAACATTTATTCAAGCTCTAATTATTTAACTAGGCATTTATTTATCAAACTCAGGTACAATATCTTTATATGTTTTGAATTATTCGCTTATTTTTAGCATGTTTGCCCTTTTCTATTCGAGAGGAAAACGGCTTATGATGTTGTACCAATGAATAGGCTATGAAAAAAAACAGTCATTCCAGTTTGTGTGTGTGTGTGATAGATAGATATATAGATACATAGAGTGTGAGTTTGGGTTAGTGATAGGGCACTCACCGCCTGAGCACATAGAGAAAGATTTCATCTTCTAGAGCCATACCTTGAGGGTTTGGTTCGGGATCCCATACCGTCCTAGGACATCTCAGAATCAATGGGTACCTGCAAACGAGAAAATTACTTTCGTTTAGAGCCTTCTGCTCAAATTCAGGAACATAAATATGCTTTAGGTCCACCCGACAAACCTATGTCACCTGTATAACATACAGGTATTTATAATATACCTGTGTTACCTGTATAACATACAGTCTCCTTTTTCATACATAGCCACCATGTATGCGTGAACGCCAGCAGACACTTTTTTTTAACGCTTTTTGGTAATGTTTTTTTTTTCAGTTTAGTCATCGCTAAATTATATTTATGATAAAATCAGGTGGTCAGAGCCTCTCTATTGCAGAGGCTCTGCAATATCTGGCCTTTTGGACCTTTTTTGCTTGTTATGGGATTTGTGTGTGTGTGTGTGTGTGTATACACACACACACACATATATATATATATATATATATATATATATATATATATATATATATATATATATTGTAATGATTAATTATTATAAAATGATTGCACCTCGTTGGGTCGCCAATAACTGTAATGATTAATTATTTTAATAAAAAGAATGAAACAATTGTAATTACTTTTATTATATGAATTTAACTTAATCTCAGGGATCAAAGTTCCGAGTGAATGAACGATATAATATTGATTCTTAGACAATTCCGAAATACAAAACAATATTAAAATACACACAAATAATAATAAAATAATCAACAACTACAAAAAAACAATTTTTACCTCTAAATCAATCCGCTTCCAACAAGACTTCAATACACTCCGTACTCCTTGGAGGAGAGCTCCGCATTCGACCAACGCTGAGAATCAACTGACGCCATTCGAGCGGGAAACTTTGGCTTTCTTGTTTCTAACTTCCGCAGTTTGTTGGATTATATATAAAGATAATAATTATGTTTTTTGCAATACCAAATAATTAATTTATTGTTATCTGAATGTAAATTTAATATGGATATATTGTATACCAGTATTGTCCAAAAATATTATTAATTTTGATCGTATATATAATACGATGTTATTTGTATATATGGTTTGTGATTTGCGCGGGCTTTTCAAAATATCGATGGTTATTTGAATTTAAAAATATTTTCGTGAATGTAATATATCATTACAATATATATATATATATATATATATATATATATATATATATATATATATATATATATATATATATTGTCTATTCAAGCTCTACAAAAATGTTCAAATACTTTGTCATGAATTAGTTATCTATTTAAGGCAGAATTGGTCTTCTTCATCACTGTTATTTCCCCACAAAATGGAAAAAAATCTAGCGCTTACTGTTTTGCACTAATTAGGTTCCAGGTACGCTTTTAATAAGTGCAATTGCGTGAGATATTGGATAAAACAACTGTCATGGTAAAATATTTAATCACTTTCGAGAAAATATAAAACACCTAGAATTTTGGTTTAAAACACAAAAATGACAGGTGATAATTTTTTTCATTTGTTTGACATTCATGAAAACTAAGATACATTATTTTGGTTACATTTTGAGTAGAGGAGGTATTAAAAAAAAAAAAAAAAAAGTATTTAAACTGAGCCGCTTTGTGCTCTCTGTGTCATAACCTAATTTATTATAGGAACTACAGTTTAATTAAAACACGTTTTTCTTAAATAGTTCGACTCTAAACTTGCTTAAATTTTTTTTTCTGTTAATAAATATTTCACTTTTTTATATATAGCTGAACACGTTTAACATAAAGGACCATGAAGAAATTGAAAAGTTCATGATGTGTTTACTTGTTACAGGCTGAAGGTGAAGACGAACTTAAGAAGAGGCAACTTATGGAACTCGCCATAATAAATGGAACTTACAGAGATTCGAACACTAAGGCTCTTGCAGCTGCAGGTAATGTTACCTACTCACCAATATCTCTACTCCATCATTCAATAAACCTTAAATACTTAAATTTATTGTATTATAATTTATTCTTGGTTATCAATATTTTTTAATGCATATACTTTACTCTAAGAGAGACAAATCAAAAAAATAATGGCTGTTACCAATCAGTTGTTTAGCATAAATTGTTACTTTGTATTAATGCTATTATTATTAGTCTGGGCATTGCCACATTGGTAAAATGTCATCTTATTTTGTCTCAAATAAAATTGGTTTTTAAGAGGTGTCATGTGACGTGAAACATACACAGTGACTAATAAAAGAGATCAGCCAGGATTAGATTTTTTTTTTCAAAAATATTTCACTTCCTGCCAATTTCAAAATAAAGTTTAAAAAAAAAAAAAAAAAAAAAAAAAAAAAAGAAAAAAAAAAAAAAAAAAAAAAAAAAAACCATCTTACAATAGTTGACAAAAATTTCCTTAAAGTTGTATAGGTTTAAACGTTCTAGGCTTTAGTGAAGTGTCATACAATGCCCTTAATTGATTTTTAAGTATTCATATTTTTTTAACATTTATTTCAACTAATTTTTAATGTTTGCAAAAATAAAATTTTTGTTTTTAGGGGTACTATATTACTTTCAATTTTTCTGGCGTAATTCTAAACATTATCATTGCTCAAATTACTAATAATAATATATACATTCAATTTTATTAATTGTTCTCTATGCCCCCCCCTTTCTGCATTTCGATATTACTTCTTAATTTGGTTGTCTTAGCTTATAATTTATTTATTTAACAGCAAGGTGATTTGCTTGTATATTTAGAGAAAGTGTAACATAAAAATATAAGTAAAAAAATAGGTCTAAAGAAAGTATTCAAAATATATAAAATAAACACAAGCAAAATAAATTTCATTTGAAAATAAATTATACAAATAGTTAAAAAAGGTAAATAAAACAATATCAGAAAATTATAATAATAGATAATAGAATATTTAATAGCTAATTACAATATCAAAATCATTATTGTATGGCTTGAGTGGCTTAATGTAAGCTTTTAATTATAATTAAAACATGTTTATTTTAACTTATTCCAAAGAAGCAAATTATCATTACAAGTGAAATAATTATTATCTCATAATCATTTTTGTTTCATTCAGTGTTTATATTGAATGCATTATTTTGCAATTCCTTCCTGGTTGTCAATGTTTTATACTCATTGGATTTTTTTATAAAGTAATTGGATTTCTAATGGGTTTTTTATATATTTGATTACTTGTTGATTGCATGATGTGTGTTATAATTATTGTATTGAGCAAATTGTCTTAGAAGTGTCAATAATAAATAAATCATGTATTCTAATCAATTTATCATATGTATTATATTTTAACGGGGGCGAGGTTAGCTCAGTGGTAGAGCACTTGACTAATGAACTGGAGGACCAGGTTCAAAACCCGAGCGCGCACTAAAGATTTTTTCTTCTAGTGCGGCCGTTCAAGGGTTGGATTTGGGGTCCCAGATCGTCCCTAGGCTCACCCAGCCTTTAATTAATTTAATTAATAATGGGTACCTTGGGTGCTAATGACTCTAGCAGTTGTAGCAGCCAAGGGGAAAATCAGGCGGCCGGAGCATAGTATTGACCACACTATCTCCCTAGTGTGCCGTATGGTCAAGAATCAGATACCTCTACAGTATCTGCCCCTCTGGGCCCTTGTGTCCTGTTACGGGACTGATTTTTTTTTTATTATATTTTAACTCAATTTATAATTGTGAGCTTTATGTCATAAACCATTTTCTTCTCATCCATTATACTCTCTCTCCAAAATCAGGTATGTTGTGTGCAGATGAGGAATGGCGAAGGATGGCTCTGACCGCAGCGGCTGCCGAAACTCAGCGACTGATGTCACCAGGAATCCCTGGATTAGCGACTCCGCTAAGGACGCCGTCTGCAGGTAACCCTCTAGGCGCACCACTGATACTCTCGCCGAGGATCCCCGTGCCAACTTCAGCGGCGCCCCTGCTCTCTCCACCAGAGGCTCATCCCCACCAGCTTATATACACGCCATATGCAGACTACACTAACTATGCGGCCCTCGCCGGAACGCCCCTCATATCGGAGTACACTACTGCTGATCATTCTGGTGCGTTGTTTGCTCGCTGACAGGTGATATTTCCCTTTACACCACCTACTCTCTGAGTCGTTTCTGAAACTCTTCACCTGAGTTAATTGAAAGAAATTCTGCCTTAAAGTATCTCATGAATAAAAATCATTCAATTTATCCCGAAGGAAAGATATTCTTTATTTAAAAAAAAAAAGAAATAAAAAAAAAAGTTTGATCCTCAAATATATTGGGTTGCTACAGGCACAGCATACTAATGCCCCCTTTGGAGTATTTCCTTCGTACAGTAAGTTATTCTAATATTTAATGAAGAAAATATACACTTTAATTTTCATTATTCTAGATTTTTTTAGAATTACATCTATAAGATTAACTATTTCTCAAGCTCTCTGTTCTTGATAGTTCATTATTGCTGGATGATGGGTGTTCATCTTCTAGACGTCTGCTACGTACCTGGGCGGTGAAGCCAGTTCTTTCTTCCTTTGACCAATACACTGTATTTGTCCTGATTGAGATAATATAATGTGAATGGTGAAATTAAATTTTTCCTACTCAAAGTCTTATGTGCCTAAAAAAGGCGCAACCCAAAAGTTCTTACTTCTATAGCTTCTTCATCTCTTATTGCTTGAATTGTTTAAAGTTAAAGTTTCTAGGAGCTGAAAGGCATTGATTGACCATAAAAAGAGTCCTTAAACCATTAATGCCCACAGAAAACATATTTTTCAATACTCCTATGGAAATGTAGGTATCAAAAATGTGATTTTCTGATGTTTATACATTTAAATTTAAACATATTTATTAGTCATCTGAAAAGAAACACAAGTTAATAGTATTTTTCTAATACACGTTGTTATCCAACTTCTAGGCCGCATAGATTTTTACCGTTAACTCTAAAATTGAACATTGAATTTTTACTGTACGGTAAAATATGACAATTATAACAAATACAATATTTTAGCACTTTTTGCAAACAATAGAAACAACTTATATTTTTTTCAAACAGGGATATGTTTTTTACTTAAGAATAAAATCTCACTGTAATGTGTCATCTAAATTACAATTTCATACTACATTCTTAAAACTAAAAAAAATTTTATACATGATAATATAATTTGTCACATTAATATTATAATTGTTTGGTAATTTGTATTACTGACATTTCATAGTTTAAGGCAGAACTAGGCTCCATCTGAGAGAAGTTGGTGAAAAGGGAAAGGTATATACTATTCATTGAAATATTTAAGTATAATATATATATATATATATATATATATATTGATATTGTTTTTCCATTGCTGGGAATCATATTTTTTTGATAGTACGGCTTCTTTCCCCAGCGGTAGTTCTCCTCTTCCACTTCTTCCTGCTATATTTCGCTGGATTCATCTCCAGCTTCATCAGGCTGGTCATTGATTCATCCTTGGTGGGAGCCAAAGCAGTCATTCCTTTGTTAACCACCAAGGATGAAAAAATCATATAAGTCCAGCGAAATATAGCAGGAAGAAGTAGAAGAGGAGAACTATTGCTGGAGAAAGAAGCTGTACCATCCAAATTATATATATATATATATATATATATATATATATATATATATATATATAAAGTATTAAATGTATACATTTATTTTTTATACAACTTGTAAGATTGTATGAATTACAGATGGCTTCAGAGACCTACCTATTTATACAACTATAATTATATCTAATAAACTTAGTTTTATCATGTATTAATAGGATAAGTGGTTGTTCTAAGTATTCTTTTGTAAGTATTCAGTGATTTTAAGCGGGAGATATGATACCTACTGCACTGCTTGGCAAGAAGAAATATGAGAAATTAATTTAGTAAGATATACATATATTTCTGTATAAGTATTCTCTTTCCTAGCGAAGAGATGGTATTCCATTTAATATTTTATTATTAATATAAAAGCTGAAATTTTATCAACGGAATTCAGCAGATGAATCTAAGATTCCAGTATTGAAATTAAAAAAACTGTAGGTATGGCTAATTAGTTTTGCTTTCAGGATTCTTATGCCTCAAAATTACACTCAGTTACCTTCTCTAGTCCTGTTATAGGTTGCAATTGCTGCAAGTCTTCATAAAAATAATAAGATACCTCGTAAATATATATGGTTCTTTTTTTCAAATTTTCTCATTGATTTTGTTCTATATCACTAGTTTTTTTTCGCTTATGTCCCTAGTGAATTTCTTCACAAATAAAAATTCAAGAAGCAAACACCAGCCTCACTGGTAATAAGCCGAAAAAATTATGACACTGAAATTTACATTGTGTGCCTAGAATTTGAAAACTCCAGCATGCAAAGCAAGTGCTGATCAATTGCATTGCATATAAAAATGATTTCTTACGATTTTGACACAACTCTCCTTGTTTCAAATTCCAACTGGAGTACGTTGAATTTTTGCAGCGATTGGCATCTCCTTCACTCAGAAGTGTGACTACCCAAGGTAACGTGGTAGCCAGGTTTTATGGAAGCCGATTTGACCTACAGACTGGTAGAAACTGAAAATATATTTAATAATTGCTTCAATGGAAACATGAATATGGTTTCATCAAAATTATGGATTAAGGATAGTAAAAAAAAAAAAAAAAAAATATCCTCTCCGTTTCCCTGAGGTCTACTTTCTTATTGAGGTCCAGCTAGAATAAAGGTGGCTTAAAGGATATTGAATGAAATGATTTATTTATTATAACTTGTTAATCTTCCTGTTCAATTTCAATTAAAAAAAAAAAAAAAAAATCACTCTGTAGCGATCATTGACCGTGGAGGTTACGAAATGGTTAGGAAGGTTGGGATTTAAGGGTAAAAAACTGTTAGTTCTTCAAAACCTTAAGACTTCAGTGAAAGTGGTATATATACCAATATGGAGATAGACGGAGTTTGATAATAACATTTGAAAAAAAAGTTAAATAAAAAATTAGCTTCAATTTTCCCCAAACTTTTTGCTAGATTTTCAAGCCTACGTGACAGCTATACAGAGAAAAATAAGTGATCAGAACTCAAGCTGTTACTATAAATTTGAGATATTGAAGTTGGATTTTTATGTCTATGATCAGTACTGGATATATTTGTAGTTAAAGTGTAAATCGTGAGTCATCTGCCTGGTAATAAAATAAAGGTTTAGAAGCTAGAGTGCTCTTTGCTTTTTGTATTTTATCATAATTCTGATTTTAATTTATTGATTATTTTGTAGTGAGCATAATGAATCCTGAAAGCTACTATAGTTTCATGCAACACTAGAAAGTATCTATAGCTCATCTTCCATGTGACATTTCGAATGATTGAACTTATAATTGTTGTCTGACTATTTAAATATCCAAAATAAATATAAAGCAAGGTACCAGAAAAGCCTCAAGAAGAGGCTGAGATTTTTGGTCTTTCAGTAAAGAAGACTGAAGAACTTGTTTGGACTGATGTACGCTCTACTAAATTGATTTTTCTAGTTTCAAATCTCTGTTAGGGCTTGATAGGTCCTAGGATTATCTGATAACCTTCAACCAATTTCTGGCAAGTGATGTTTATAGCCAAAATATATTGTGTTTTCCAAGACAAGAAAGAAACATAAATAGATTTAACATGGTTAAAAGGCATATTTGGCTAAACAGTTGATGTTAGCTTTTAGTTTATTTACATTTTTTAATGTTTCAAATTAAAAAATGCATATAAATTAAATGTATTAGAAGGGAGGAGGTTATATTAGCTCGACTTAGGATTGGTCATTCAAGACTTACACACCAGTACCTAATGACAAGACAAAAGAGACCATCTCTCTGTGTGAAATTTGTAATTCAGAATTGTTCATAAAACATATACTTACAGACTGCATAAGACAAAATGACTTACAACATGCCTGAACTTCAACAAAGTACAGGATTATACGATCTCATATGAAAGTCTCAAAGACAGATTAATGAATCTACATTCTTATCCCATGAATAAATTCATACTCAGAATAGTTTATAGTTAAAATTTATTTTAATAATTTTAATTCTTAAAATACCTTAATTTGAAATAAATGAATTCCTTATTTAAATAAGACAATTTACAATAACTTCTTGGTTTCTTACCTCAGTGTGCTTATCGTTCACAATACGAAGCACATAAAATAAATAAATAATATTGCAAATCACTTGTGGACACACTGTGTACGTAAAAACGTTAATGTTTGTAGATAACACTTAAGTTTATTCACAGTGTAAAGACAAATGAATAATACAAACTGCAATTCCATATCTTGAATACTTAAGTTAAAAGGGTCTGAATTTCACTGTTTTTTTTTTGTTTTTTTTTTTTAATTTTAATTTTATATCCTTTTAAACTGGCTGTTTAAGAAAAATGGTTCATGATTTCAACGAATTTTTTTATCAACTTTCTATGAAAATAAGTTCTATCCTGCAGAATTAATATAGAGGAAAGTGAGCCAATTCATGGACCAGTAAATTTATGTGTGTTTTAACACTTTAAACAGGCTCTCAGATTAAAACTGGTAAAATAATCACATTTTATGTTTTAATTTTTTTCAAATTCTACAGTACAAACAAATAGTATATTAAAGGAATTTCCTTTTAGAAATTGGAAACTTTTCAATATGATAGAAAAGAGGCTTTCTGTATAATGTAGTCTACTGCCAAATGAAAATCTTGTAGCTGATAGTTATTTTTTCCCTAATTTTATAAATGCCTCAAGAATGAATATTGACCTTTCTGAAATGTTTTCTGCAAATTGTAGCCAAGTAAATGTTTTGGTAACACAAAAAAAAGGCTTGGTGACCTAAGAAGCATTCCTTTGCCAACATGTTAGTTGGATTAATTATTTTATTTTATTTTAACATTAATATAATTCAATCAACCGGATTTTACTTGGAGTATAATTAAATGCTGTGTGCATTTAAATGTCATATGGAAGGCATAGATACTTTTTTTTTATAGATTATATCTTTATATTTAAGTAAGGAATATACAGTTATATATTATTGGTTCTTATTCAAAGGTGCTTTTGCTTTCTAATAAACTCTCTTGTATGGGGAATTTTTGGAGTTTCGCTTTAGAATGTCATTGCTGTTTTGCTTCCAATGTGTTTAGAAGAGTCTTCCTTTGTAGTTGGAACTTATACTTCATTTAATATAAATGTATATCCTTAATTTTGCTTTTTTGGCTGTCCAAATGCTTTATTTTTCTATCTGCCCCCTGTAGAAAGGACAATGGACATCTTCTGACTTCAGATGTGATCCCGTGAAGATATAATGCTATTAAATGATTTTTTTTCTTCTTTCAAGCCACTTAAATCTTTCTTAATTTAATAAATACCTTTTTTGTTAATATTCTTCAGGATAATTTCTAAACATAAAATTCCATTAATCCTAATAATAACTTTTAGGCATAACACTTCCTTCATTGTCTTTCCTTTTTGGAAACGCTTTAATAAAACTAAGCAACGGATTTTTTTTTTCTGATTTGGCTTCTGATTTTAGGTTGGAAGCTCCTGCGATGAAGCCCTGAGATGAGTCCTGTTAATTAGTTTTGTGTTGTGTCTTTGTGTCGTGCGGGCATGTTCGTTGTGCATCCTCAAATCCTCCTTGCGCACACATCATCTTACTTCATTTGTCAACGCACAGAGTGCCCCTCTATTAACACTTTACTATTAAAGGAAAATTAGCTCGGGGTGTAGGGTCTTATTTATATCTAAAGTAGCAACTTTGCCTGCATTTTACTTTTTTTTTTTACTGCATGCTTTCCATTAAAAAAAAATGAACAGTACATTATTACCTTCTAATTCATTAATTCTTTTAAAAATTGTGTATAGATGTAAGGAAAAAAAGCCTCGAATCACATTTTTATACAACTACGTGAAAGATTTCACAACGTGATTTTAAAAAGTGACCCAAAATTTCAATGATTTTCTTTTTATTATTTTGATAGAAGGCCAATCAATAGACACTATTTTACTAATTAGTCATTTTATAAAATACTGCTCTACTAGTTTCTTATAAAATACTCTACTAGTTTCTTCAGGAGCTCTAAGGGTGGGTTTACACTTGATAGTTATTGCAGGATATTTATATCAGAGAGAAATTGCTAGCCATGTAAAATGTATGTCAGCAATAAATTCTACATGGTAGAATTTATTGCAGACATCAATTTTACATGGTTTTTCATTAGCCACAATTTCTCTCTTATATAAATATCCTGCAATAACTATCAAGTGTAAACCCACCCTTAGAATGCAAACAAAAATTGCAATCTGATGACAAATTATTTTACTTGATGTGAAACATTTGTTCTAATGGCGCATATGCTGCTAAGGCCACAAACGCTAGGTTATCTACACGTTGCCTCCATTTCTAAATGTCCATGGTGGAGTAGGGCATTTTGTTTGTTAGCCCTTCAACGAAAAAATTGAAACTACAAGTGTGACTCAAACTCGCATCTCCTTATGTATAAATCAGACACAATAACTTACCAAGGGAAGACCCTTGATATGACTAGTATACTTTTTCAAGTTTAACATAAGGTGTAACCCCTTAGATGACCTCAGTTTGGACATGGCCCTAGTAGCAGAATGTTTGCTTTCCTACAATAAGGCTGCAGATCAAGAATGCAATTATAGTCTGTTCAGTTATATTCAAACTGAACAGAATTTTATTTCGCGGAAAAGTTCAATTCCGCATGCTCAAAATCCTGAGGAAAATATTGCCGACACTTCTGCAATTCGCAAATTCCCAATTCAATGAACTATACGCTGCTTGAAACTCATTAAAAACTGATTACATCTCGTTTAGGATCAGGGAAGGCTTTGAGAGGTCAGGCGAAGGAAATAGTGTTTAATGTTTGTTTAACCAAAGCTTAGGCTGAAAATAATTTGAACTATAACATTCCCTGCATTGGTGGTTTAGTTGGAGTGAAAAGGGCTGTATTCCCATGAAGAAAATTAGCGCTAACAATTCTCTCTTTTATAACCTTATCACTATGAGGTTTAAAACACTTTTAGCATTGGCTAAGTATTGATAAATATTAAACACAATCTAACTTGTCTGATCTCTCAAAGCCATCCCTAGTCTGAAACAATACATAATCAGTTTTAATAGTGTTTCAAATATCGTGTCGTTTCTTAAAATGGGAATTTGCAAATGTTGCAAACTTCGGAAATATTTCCTTCAAACTTTTGCGCATCGGGAATCGAATTTTACGTCTCAAGAGAACTTTCCTTTTGACAAGACATAAACTGATGTAAATGAGGTTTTTTAACATCTGAGTAAAGATGTTTTTATAAAATGACTAAATTAGTATTTTTTTTTTTATTAGTTGATCTTCTACCTAAATAATATTAAAATATTTCATTCAGAAGAGATTGTTGACCGTTGAGATTGCCAAGGTTATCGTAGTTATTAAAACTACATTTTTATATAAAAATGAGTTTTTATCATCAATGTTTTGGTTTGAATTCCAAGCCTTCATCGGGGCTATAAAGCAAACTGGCCAGAGTAAGCACTAATAACGATATATGTATATGTGTGTATATATATATATATATATATATATTTATATTGTTATTACTACTTAGTCAGTTCATGTGTGCATATAGCTCTGTAGAATGCTTCAAATTCAAGCCAAAACATTGGTGATAAAAACCCATTTTTATATAAAAATGTAGTTTTATCAACTATTAAGACCATACACCTTCTGACTCCACCTTAAAAAGATTTCATAGCAGGTAGAAAAAAAATGAGAGCAAAAAGTGATTTCATTCTGCCGAAAAAAAAAACAAAAAACCATAGCTCTTATAAATTTTTGTAATTAAAATCAGTAAAAAGAAACAGTCTGAAGAGAGAAATCTCTGTTTTCAGAAATGGCCCTCTCCGACGATCTACCCTGTGCTGGAATTAGAGTTATTAACATTCCAGAACCAGCTCTCAGTTGGCAGAACTACGCCCTCTCATTTACTTCGGTCGTTAATTGATTCGAGCATGTTTACAATATTGTCTTCATCCTTCAACAGTTTCATTTGCTAACATATGATTGTACGAGGGACAATCATTGTTATTACCATATTATTTTCTTAGTTTAAGTGTTTACCTTATGAATTCTTTTTTTTTATTCTTGTAATTGAGGATGAGATGCGCTTATGAGAACCAGATAGTTCTTCTAGAGATGTATTTATGTTTATTTATTTTAATTTTTTTTCTATCTCATTTTGTCGAGCAGTAGAATGAATTTATTGCTTATCTTTAGTTTTACTGCTTAAGAGGCTTTCATTTTTTTTTTCCAGGTGTAGGCAAAGGTGCTACTTATATATTTTATGTAGATATATAAATATTTATATATTCATAAGTATGGTACTTTTTTGAAAGCCCTATCAAAAATATTTAATGGAAAAAGAGTCTTAGGGACTTTTATTTGTATAAGCGAAGTGTAAATATGTTTATAAACCTAGGATTGTTTGTGTTAGATGAAAAGAACAAAGAATGTCGTATTGGAAAGTATTTTATACTCTTATAGGAAAATATTTCAATGATATTAAAATGAAAGATTTATAGTATTGTATAGGTATTAAATATATATATTTTTTATTTTATTCATATTTTTATATCATGAGAAATATTTAATAAAATGAATATTTCTATTATTTTTACTCATTATGCAGCACGAGTTGGAGTATTCAATACTCATTGTCTGCCAGGGTTTTTAGTGCATTTTTATAAGCTATTTTATACGCATGCATATCTCTTGTATGTATGTCTTTTTACATACGCTATTTGACGACTATATTATTTGTTAAGGGTATTATATATATTTATATCCGTTTTGTGATGTTTGCTGGGATGCAGTAAAGCTTTATTATGTCCTTTGCCATAAGGTGTTGGTCATGCTTCCCTAATGCTTGACACTGCTTCATATTTGTTTTTAATATTATCTTTCGTAAATAGTATTATTAAAGATCTCGTGCTTTGTGCGATCATTTGGCAGTATTCTTCCGTACTTTTTTCCATCCTTTTATATAAAATGAATCATTTACTCACAGTTTCTCAGCGCACTAATAAAACTAATGCATCACGTCCGAAGAACTGATATTCCTACGTCTTTTATTAGATTATCGTTATAAGGGACAAAAATATATTTTTTTACTTCTGCGTTTTCTGACCCCCTCTTTTAATTTTGTTCTAAAATAATATCAGAAGCATATGCTGAATTCCTAAGAGACTGATTTATGGAGCTAACAATACTTCCCTCGCTTTTTTTAAGTAGTAAAAATACAACGAGTGCTTAACAAACTAAAAAAATTCTCGAGTCGAGGGGACCAATTGTTACATTTGATCTTATTCAAACGTTATTAACCCATTTCCCGATTAATTTCTTAACTATTCTTTATTAACACTGCATTAGGTATTTCTCTAGATCTACAAAGCCTGAGTGTTTCTACTATTTTTTTTGTTATGTACTTTTCCAAGTGTTTTATATTTATATATGTTGGAAGTATCTGTTTAAAATATATAAATTATTATAGATTTTTAAAGAAAACAAGTTATTATCAGACTTAATGACTCTGTTATTCTATTAGGAAATATATTGTAAATAAGTTTAAAAAAAATTAAAAAAAAGAAAACTTAAAAAAAAAATATAAGAATATAAGTGACATTTATGCAGACTCAGTGCCATAAGAATTAGCCTTAAACTTGGCTAATATTCAATCAAAATTTGATATTACAATATTTTCTATTATAGTTGCCATTTACAATAATAATAATAGGTTTGAATGACATGGTTGAGATGTAGTAGAGAATATGAAAAGTATTTCCACAAAAAAAATCTTTACAATATTAACTTGTGGCGAATGAATTTATTTTTAATAATTAATGTAAACCTATTGAATACAATTGGTATTTATTTAAGCTATAAGCGATTCCCAATAAAGTTCATTGCTTCATAGGAATTATTAATGATTTAGAATTTGGTGGTGTTATTTAATCGAGAATTCTTAAAATCTATAACTTTTTTCTGTCGGAATATCAGAAATGTTAATAAATTTTTAAGCGCACATTTAACGCCTTAAAACCACATCCAAATATGGAATCCATAATCTTTAGATCTAAAAAAAAAAATGAAATAAATAAATAATAATAAAATGAGCCTATTCGTACAGTCACTGAACTTCAAAATTAGACGACATGTGGTTTTATGTAAATCATTTACAAAGAGAAGTTGTTGACATAATGTCTATTTAGATGAGTACATGTTGATTTCTATGATATAATGGATGCTATTAAAAATAACTGCTAAAAGTAGTTTACACATATTTTAATTATTGTGTGTAATATAATTAGTTTTTTAAATACAACATTATATTCTTTATCACCAACCAATTGAACCATTCATAAATTATCTCAAAAAAAGGACAGACCTACTTTTATCTGTTGCGATAAAGGATTATCCATATGCAGACTCAACACTAAGAACAAAACATATCTTATTCTACAATCTTCCAAAATTAGAGCGTTAGAAAGAACTCTTGATTAAGTTCTCATTGAATGTAACCCTAATTTACATTAATACTAACACACAAACATCTAATGACAGAGTGCCGGAGACGTCGCAAATTTAACTTCTCGAACTATATCAGAAACTAGGCAACGATAGCCAGTACAAAAACATTGCGCTGGCCTGCATAAAAAATAGGACTTTGATGACCCTAAGCATTGTTGAATTACACAAATATTATATTTCCATTGTTACTATTTAATAATTATTGGTAAACTCTTTAAATAAAATCTTATACAGTTACACTATGTATTACTACTTTAACCATGTTGATTTTCTAAAATGACGATATTTAGAAGTTACTATTCTTTGAGTAATTGGCTATAAAGCAGGACACACGACCAGTCAATAATAAATAATTATTTGAATAAATTCATTCCACACAATCTGATATACTAAGAGTTTTGTGATAATACTTTTAGTCTTGACTGTATATGTCTTTCTTTTTTTATTAGATGACATTTTAAATAATTTAAGGATCTTATACACTGTGAATAGAATACAATAGTCATGTCTGTTACCAGTCTCTGTTGGATATTGAGAGTTTCGTGCTTTATTTAATTATCTGCGGGTGCAGGTGCTGCGGCTGCCGCTGCGGTTGCTAAGCAACGCAGGCATTTGGGTCAAATTCGAGAACATCCATATCAAAGGGCGGGTGCACTTTCATGAAAATTTATCTCTCAAGTGCCCCCCATAAAGGTTAGTTTGTGTTTCCCAATTAGCGGTTTTTTATTTATATATATTATACAATGTTGTTATTTTTAGACAATTTTCTATTTTTTATTTATTTTTTTTTGTTGCCTATTGTGTATTTTCAGGTAAGAAACATATATATTATTGTAATGTTTTCTTGAATTTTAATGGAGTGATAAACGTTTTTAGAGGAGGAAGGTTTTGTAAATATATCAGAACTGATTTATTCAAGAAGGCATTACAAATTCTCGCTAGGTTGGGGAAAGAAGGACACTTTGAGGGGCTTACAATGAACTGGGGCACACCCTCAGTATAATTACATGACAATACTAGTCGCAATTTTTTTTTTTTTTTTGTTTTTATTTTTATATTATATAGATATATTTATTTAGCTGTTATATCTACTCATATATATGCAAATATATATATGTATTATATTAAGGATGATTCTTACCAGTGTGTTGATAATTCATAGCTTTAACTACCATTAATTTTGCAGAAAATATTTGCATTTTTAGAAAAGGTTGTGATTTTTAGTACAAGGTGCTAAATAAAATTAATTTGTCCTTCTTTCCTCATTTTCTTTTTTTTAAAAAAAGTTTATATTATCTTCCCAGCCAGGATTGTCTTGTTGGTAATGTTGCATAATTTTATGTATTTTATATCAAATTACATATATATTTATATATTCAAGAAAATATATACGCTATTCATATATTTATATGTAAGGTGTTCATTGTATACAACTTGTGCCTGTGGTTTACTACGTTGAAGTATAAAATTGTACTCAGTGGTACACAGCCATATCCGTTAATAAAATTTTAAAAAATGAAAACGGTCTTTTCTTTTATTCTATTCAAATCCCCTATTGCCTTGAGCATCTTGTGGTAGTTATTAATATCTGTTATTTTACAAATAATAATTATTATAATATTTTTCAATAATAATAACATAATAACTATTAATATAAAGCCATTAAATTATTAACACGTATTAACAGGTCCCTCTAATTTTACGATTTTTTGTTTAATTAAAATAAAAATTAACTCCACTCTCCTGCTCGTACTGCACATATTGTAATAAACTCTGACAAAGGTGCTCAGTTTGTTTTATTACGGATTAATATATTAATTGATGTGGTTTGCTAATGGAATTTGGGAACTAAAGCACACTAATAAAACTTCATCCACAAGGCCAAGTTGACTAACCATCTCTATCAGGAACTATAAACAATTTTATTTCAGTGACAACTTCCTTGAGGCTTTGTCAAGGTGAGATATTGCTTGTATATATGTATAAGCCAGTTATTCATTTGAAATACTTTGTGTTGCTTTTCATAAGTTCATAACTACATGTGTTTAGCGCTGAAAGTAAAAATGGAATAAATATCAAAACCTTTTCCTTTTTATATTTTATTCACAGGAAGTGTTTAGTGAATTGTTAAGAAAATTGTGTATAATACTATCCCAAATTATTTTAATTATTTACGCACAAGTATTTTTATCATTAGGGTTTAATTACATAAGTAAATTTAAATCAAAAGCAAAATTAAAATTTTTTTTCTGAATTGCTTCTGTAATAAAACCAAATTTTCTTACGTAGGTATACATTGACATTAATTTAATGTTCAAACCTTTAACTCGAATTTGAACCAAGTTCCTCTGCTCTTCAAAATTGGCTACCATGCTTCATCTTACTGCATGACAAGTTTATAGCCCATTCAAATAGGTAGAAATGCTCAAATGCGCATGCGTGGAATTCTGAGGTTAATACATCACTTCAGATTAATTTAACCCTATTCCATCCATCTGTAGCCTTTGCTCCAATAGATGACCATAATTTGAAGCCTGGTAGCGAATTTGATTAAGGCATCAGCATGGAGCTCAGAATTGGCTTCAAATTTCAGTTAGTCGACAAATTTTTCTAAAGTTGAAGATTTGAAAATTTCTTCTTTTCTTTTATGAACTCGGATGCAAATAAAATATTGGATTGAAAATATACTACATCATGTTAGTTATTTATTATCAAAAATGTTTTGTATAATTGAAAGTTAAAATTATAGGAAATAAATGTTGCCTCCCTTTTAACATTTCAATACTCTAAAAAATCTATTAAGTGACTAATGAATGGATTTGAATAGACTGGCATTGTGCTAAAATTGTTATGAAATTTTCTACTTGCATTAATTTCATTTGTTAATATTTTTTTAACCAAGAAACACATTATTTTGTCAAATCTCACAAGAAATCATTACTTTTTTTTTCCAATATCTGTAATTAAGTAAACAATTCCTGTGAACCAAAATCTAAATTTCAGCCCCAGGTTTTTGAAAATCATAAATAAAAAATAAAATGAAAATAGAGTATTTCTTTCTGAATATTTTAAAAAATTCAGAATGTAATAATTAAAAAAAAAAAAAAAAATTAAATCTGGTCCGCAATGTTTATTGTAGCTCTAATTGTTTTCATGTTTTAAGTGTTAGTTCATCAATAGCCTAAGAAGCCATAAATCTAACCTTTCCCCTTTGTCAAGACTAACAGATCCAACATGGTAGGCAGTTGTATCAGCTGACTATTTATCCATTCTAAAAAACAATTTTGATCTATTAGTCTTGACTTAACTGGTGACGTGGATGGCTAGTTCCATGCGGTATTTATTTTTTTTCTTTTTAAATCTTAACCAAAATAGTTGTAGTTATAAGCTTCTGAAGTGTCAGACTGTGCAAGAAACATGTGGAGCTACAATAAAAAACATTTTTTTTTATTTATTTATTTTTTTTTTATTTTTATTATTTTTTTTTTTAAATTCAGCCAATATAACTAAATCAGCAGAATATATTATAAAATATTAGATTTCAAAATGAGATAGATTTAAAAATTGTTTCCTTTAATGTGGGGATAACATTATTTTATTCTACATAAGATTTTATATTTTTTCAAGGATATAAAAAAAAGATCATCAAATCATTTGAGCTTCACTTTCCCAGCTAGGCCCTTATTTTCAGTACTATGGGACTAAAAAAATAACAAAAAATATGACATAGACAAGTTAACAATACCTTATCCAAACAAACTTTATATTATTTAAAGAACTAGATGTCTATCAACATGAAAATAGGCCATAAATTGTCATAATAATAAAAATATACAAATAGGTCAAGCATTATATGAATCGCTTCAAATCTAAAACACTTCCTTCAAGTTGTCTTTTTAGGCAAACCTCAAGTTTGTTGTCACTGATACTTCAGTCCTGATTATTTGGTTGGCATTTTCTCCTTTGTTTTAATGAATTAAAACAGAAAATGCTCTTCAAAAAAGGTTGATTAAGAACATTTTAAATAATAAATAAAGGGATTGCTTTGGTTTAATCTCTTCTGTAGTGTAATTTATTAATCACTGTACACATTTTCTCTTTTAATAATTTTTTTTTTTAAAAATAGCTTAACATTTTTTTTTCTTTTACATTAACAGAAAATGTGTACAAAAAAATTGTATTTGAGTACGCTCTTGGTGATGGTTATGATAATGTATATTTCTTCTGTGAATAATCATGGCTTATACACATCACATTCTAACATATAGATGAATATTTAACTAATTTGTACAAAGAATTTATTCCCTCTTGCTACATACTCAAATGCTGCACGGCTTGCTACGCTATTAAATACATTTAATATCCAAAAAAGAGAAATTGTATGCGTATTAGTCATGATCATATCACACCAAAATCCTTTCCTATTTGAAATCTGTGGTTAATTTAACCCCAATTTAAATAAATTGTCACATTTTTTTTTTCTTTTTTAAATTCAGTTTCCTAATAATCTTTCTTCTTTGTTGACATTCATAATTAATTAACTCCTTCTCTTTATGTTTTGGTAATTTGTGCTAGTCCTTATTTAACACAGATTTCGAATGCAGGAGTCTTTTCTAAAAAAAAAAAAAAAGAAAAAAGAAATCTGAAATTTGGTATATGTGAAAGTTAAACGGCATTATTTGGATGTGAAACTCATTTGAAAGTCCTTGTTGCCTTTGGGTTGTTGCCCTTCCTTTCGTTTAATTATTTTTATTATTAAATGCTTTGATAACAATTAAAAAATGCATGTTTTACCTGTTATTTCGGAATTGAGGTAAGGTTTTACCATCGTCTTTTCCGCGCTAGATCCAAATACACCTGCTGTTTCTTTTTCTTTTTTTTTTTTTTCTTTTTTTGTGGATTTTTCAAATCTGATTCATTTCCTCAAGAATGCCGTTTAGCGATTTCATTAAAAATAATTGAAAGTACCAATTTTGTTTTATAGACTATACTTAAGCTGACCAATTTGGAGAAGAACTAACATTCTGTTTTCTTGTTTAACCCGTTGCCGCTAGGCTTGGCGTTGCTAACACATGGATAACTCGCACGACTGTGGTCCAAAACCTAACCTAAACCCGGGAGGGAAGATTTCGCCACATCACCCATCTGACACACGCAGGACAAAATAACTCATTTAGCTTTAGTCTTTGATATTTTGTTATTTGGTACTTCTGTTGCTCGTCTTCAGATGGTGCCCTCACCCAAAGCACAGCCTTCCGTCTTTCACACACCTTTTTATATTGTAATAATACCAATCCTATATTATTATTTTTTTTTTATTATTCCTATTACTGTCAATATTATTTTTAACCTCTCTTCCCATCCCACCTTATAACATATGTAGTTTGGTGGCAGGCCTGTTATAATACACCTGCCTGCATTGGAACTAATGCACTTTTTTTTATTACTTATTCTTTTCTTTTTCCTAAGAAAAAAAAAGAAAAAGTCATTTTCACATGCTTGCTACTTACTCTACACCATTATTAATATGTTATCTTCTGTAGGTTTTGTACAAAGCTCTAATTATTTGTTGTTTCATATTTGAGAATGTGCTATGGATTTCAATGTACAAATTATTCTTAAAACTGCTACTTAATCTACATTTAGTATTTAATAAATACTTCAAATTTAGCTGTTATGAATTATTTGATATAACACTTATGATAGTAAACAATACATAATCGAAATATGTGTTTTCAGTGTTTTTATGTGAATTTAATACTCATAATACAGTATTAGTATAAGTTGTTAATATTTAAACTTTCTTAAATATTTATTTTTCTAAAGTTAACTTACTGAATTAAAAGAAATACACATATGAAATCGACCCCTAAGGTTGTGCTATTAAATTAAATTTAGCACTTTTTCTCTGAAAACAGCAATCTCTGTGCCAAAATGCTTTTTTTCTAAGCATAAATAATATTGTTTACTATCATTTGAAAATATATAAAGAAAAAAATAGACTTGTAACTCAAATACTTTCAGAATGATTTGACTTATGAACTGATCGTGTAAAAAAAAAAACAAAAAAAAAAAAAAAAAAAGGCAAAGCACGAAAAGTATGACTGTGTTAGTTGTTTTATAGAATGAGAAGTTATATTTTCCTGTTCTGTTATTTGAATGATTTTTATCGCTTCGTGTTTAAATCAGATGATAGTTTTCTTTAGAGGATTGTTGCAAAATAATTTGCTAAATACAAATATTTATTATTTTGTATGTTTTCTTTATAGAAATAGTTTATGTTAGTTGAAAATAAGAATTATAATTTTGGAAGAAGGTGAGTTTAAAACTTTTACTCATTTTTTTTTTTGTGTTTTGTTGAAATATTAGATTCTATTCGAGTAAATTGGGGAAGAAAATATTTATAAATGAAAAAAAATATATATAATAAGTAAAAAAAAAGTAAAAAAAAGAGATATAATATAAAAATTCATATGGATCTTGACTTTTGTAGTGATGATTCTATAATTGATTATATGTATATGAACAAAAAAAAGTAATGAAGTTAAAAGAAATTAAAAAAAATTAGTAGTTGTGATTAATTTTAACAAATATGTTTAGCTGTAAGGAATTAGTCTGTAGACTAAAGCAATATTAATATATTAAAATCATACCAAGTGCAAAAATATTTTTGCAAGTCTTATCCTTCATCGGACTGACCATTAACACTCCCTTATTTTTAATTATTATTTCCTTTTTTTTTTTTTTTTTTTTTTTTTTTTTTTTAACATTTACTTTTAAAAGTTGTGATCTTTGTTATAATTTTCTTTTTTAATTAAAA
Organism: Gonocerus acuteangulatus; assembly: GCA_946811695.1. NCBI lineage: Eukaryota > Metazoa > Arthropoda > Insecta > Hemiptera > Coreidae > Gonocerus > Gonocerus acuteangulatus. Next base: position 43,333,709 of record OX328128.1, on the reverse strand, counting down.
AACTAATTAAATTCAGACCCCTCCAGTTAAATGGTTTCAATTGACCTAATAGCTATAACGAACCTCATTATGTTATAAGTTTTATATTCCAAGTTATATTTAACTTCTGAACTGGACTGAGGACAGAAATCTCTTTTTAATTTAAATATTTTATGACATTTAATTTCGTTCAGCATATAGCAGACTTATAACAAATTCACGAAATCGATTATTTAGCAATCCTAGTGCCATTTTTATTGTAGAAATTGTGTAAGTTCACATTGTTATTTGTGCATTATTTAAATTGTACAGAAACGTCTATTATTAATTGATATTTTCTTTTGAAAAATTAGTCTATATATGCTTTAATAATTTAAAGTTAATATCAGAATGTTTATTCAGTGTGCACTTATCCTTATAATTTTCTTTTTTCCTTTGCAAAAGGGTTTGAAGCACAATGAAATTGAGCTTCATTTAAAGGATGAATGACAATAACTCATTTTGATCATTAATTATTACATTATTTTGAGGAAAATTTACTTCAAATTATTTGACAACTAATAAAATAATCAAATTATTAGAATATTAATAACATAGGCGATTAAACAGGCCAGTTACTTAAATAACCATTTATACAACAAAAAGTTTTATTATTTTTATCAAAATTTTACTGAAATAGAGTCTGCTAAAAGTTGAGAATGATGAATTAATAGTCGTTATTGAATAAAACTCACACAATGTTCGTTTTTAAAATACTATAACAGGTTTGATTCAACGTAAAACCATATTTTACAGAATTTTTATTCAATAAAAAATGAAATAGAAAATTATCGTTATATTTTTTGTTCTTTTGAAATATTATTGAGACACTGAGACCGTTAAAAAAAAAAATAAAATCCGAAACTATTGATGTGAACATCAAAGCAAGGAAAGTTTTGCTTAATTTACAAACAAATGATTGTTTTTTTTTTAGTTGATTAAATTTAAAAAAAAAATTGTCACATTTCCAAATAATGATAAATCTGCTGACCACTATTAATTAATTATATTTTGCCTTTTAATATAAATAGATTAGTGCCGATTCTCAACTTTTAGTGGATATATTTCTGTATATAATTTACTTCATTACAAAATACCAAGTAGGTACACTTCAGTAATACCTTGATAAGGCACAGTTTTTTTTTTTTTTTTTTTTTTTTTTTTTTTTTTTTTTTTTTTTTTTTAATTAACCACTCAATGAACTGTTTCAATTATTTAATAATTCTACTGAAGGACAGTTAAGATTATAAAATGAAATGAGATGAAGTTTTGGGTTGTTTGAATATTGTAAAAAACTAAGGAATTTGACAATAATTTAGTAGCAGTCTCTCTTCCTGAAAAAATTGTTGGTGTACAAAAACTAGTTCAGGAAGCGTTGAAAAACTAGTTCAAAATACCTCGTAATCTGGCAAGTGAAACAAGTTTGTAATAAATATTATTATTTTTCAAATACTTCATATTCTTTAAAAACAAAGTTCTAGGTTAAAGAAACTTAATGCGTTTAAAAGTTCTGTGTTATTAACAGATTTCAGCCAAGGACAATTATAACTTAAATTTATTTAATGTTAAATTTCTGAAGAGGTTAACAATGGGTGTTTTATTAAAAGTTAGGCATTTTTAAATTTTCTTCTTGCAAAACAATGCTTTAATTAATAAGTTAAAATGTTTTGATATAACTGTCCATATCATTGTTGACATCACTTCTCCTGTTTTTATGCTGATTGGGATGAGGTTAGTAAAGAATTTTTTGTGGTTGAATTTTTGTTAAGTTACATTTTCAGGTATTTTGTTAGTTTTTTTCCCATCATAACTGTTATGAAAATATTCTTTGAACAAGATGAGCCAGACGTTTCAAATAGAAAAAATTACGTCAAAACCTCAAAGCATTATGTCATATGTATCATGCATTTTAGAATGCTTTATGACAATAATTGGGCCTTTAAAAGCCTAGAGATACTGTCAAAAAGAACGTAGTTTCTCTTTGCTAAATCTCTTAAAGAAAGAACAACACATTGTTCAAAAGTCATTTACGTCTCAATTCAGAAGGAGTAATTAAAAATAAAATACATCAAGGTAAGACTGAAGTTGAGCAAGGATTACACCAATTGGATATTGTGTTTCTTAAATTAATTTATCATTGTTCTCCCTCCATTAAGGTGTAAATATATAAATTTATAATATATATATTGTGGATTTTTAAACGTAAGCTCAAAAAATCTATAATGTAAAGTTTATGGGTAAGCATTCTATTATAGATAGGTGGCTTGGCATCACCATCATTAGTTAAGTAATTATAAAAGGAACATTGTTGCAATAATCAAAACAACTTAGTATCAGTCTAAGAATATCTTGCCCAATTATTTGGTGCTTGTTTGATAGAGATATATTTATTATTTTAGATAAATGAAATGCCGTTCAAGTTTAAGTTTAATATTTCAATTATAAGAAGATTTATTTGTCAGAAATTGAAATATTATTGTTGTGTATAATATTAAATAAAACATTATATTGTGTATTTTTTTGGTTTTCATATTTATCCTTAATCCTCAAATAATACTTTAGAACCCTTTGAGTTTTCCAAGTTTTTCTTGGTTTGGATTAAAAAAACTCTTAATCTTAGGCTTAATATTTTAAAATATTAATTTTTTAGAAAAATGAACTCTCCATTTTGGATACATACCATTTCTTATTCAGGTCCCTTGCAAATGAACAAATTTGACCTTTATTTTTGGACAAAGTATTTTTACACTAAAAATGAAATAAAATAATTTCCGTAACAAGCCATGTGGACCGAGAGGAGTGTATACTGTAGAGATATCTGATTCTTGACCAAATGGTGCACTAGGGAGATAGTGTGGTTAGTACTAGGCTCCTGCGTGATTTCTTCTTCTCAAACACCCATTAAAGGCTGAGTAACATTAGTACGACACTGCTTGAAGATAACATTTTGCAGTGTGCGTCCGAATTTTTACCTAAGATCCTTCAGATCGATAGTAGAATATTCTACTTCTGAGCTGCTCTTGCCCTCTATTTTGTATGGTAAATTTCATTAAAATCAGACCATTTTTGAAAGCAGTGGAGCACAAAAGGCAATATATATATATATATATATATATATATATATATATATATATATATATATATATTAGCTATATTGTCTGTGTTTTAAAGCAATATGGCTTGAGATCCACTGAAAACTGGCTGCGATCTAGCATTGAGTGGGCGCCTCGGCAGCCACATTTATGGTTAGCCATGGTACCACATTTATCTCTTCTTTACAATTTCTTGGATTTAGCCCAACTCCTTGGCTGATTTCAAACATTTTGTAGAATTCTCAAGTTCTCGTTCCAGTAGGGGCAACTTTAGATAATAGGTAGGTGAGGTAGTTATGGAATTACTCTGTCTGGGGATATAGGGCGTGAATTATTTCAAGAGATGACTTTTTAGTTAATCTGCCACACTGTTAATCTGGATGTTTTCAGAACGCATTAGATTAGATATTTACTCATATCCTCTGCATCAATAGGTGCAGCTTGGCCTTTTGTACTTTAGAAAAAGTCCATGTTAATAAATTAAATAAGGAGGGGGTTTGACAGAGAAGAGTAAATATCCTGACTGACAGCCAGGCAAGCTGTTAGGGACATGAACAGCTCGAGATCAACTCAAGAATTGTTGAAGAATGCCAGGTGATGCTAATAATAATAATAATAATAAGATTAATATGATATTGATGATATCAATAATGATAAGTGTTGACATTGTAACAAAGCGTATGAGTCGAATCAGCATATTACGGGGGGGGGGGGGGGGGTGAGATCCTTGCAGGATCCGAATATCTTCAGTGACATAATAACGTGGCCACTATATACCATCAAGCACTCGCAAAAAAAATTGGTATGTTGGATGGTGAGGTCCCTTATTACCTCTACGTTCCAAGAGACTTTTGGAGAAAGGTTTAATTAAAATGTAATGGAATGACGCAATGTTAACGGCCGTACTATCCATCGCAATAAACCGGATATTCTTAACATTGACAAGGGAAATAAGACAGCTGATATTATTGATTTCACAATGATGAGAATATCCGGAAATCATATGCCAAGAAACTGCGAAACTACCATGACTTGGCTATAGAGCTGAAAGACTAGGATAGGTTGGATTCCGCAAGGTAAACAGCCCTCTTAATCTCGACCAAAGGGCTCATTCAAAAAAACATTGATAGAACGAATCCTTGAATAAGTCGAACAGAATCTGTGGCGAGTCATTACAAGTAAATTTCACCTCAATAAGTCGATATCCGAAGACTGTTTATGAATATGTATTGTCTTGGTCGAATTCACAAACGTTGACTACGATGTTCCTGTATGTTACCCTCTTTGTGAGGTGAGTATTTAAGCCGCAGTGGAGCCAATAGTGGACAACATTGAATTAGAAAGTGATAATTAACCTGAGAAAGAAGTGGTCAGAAAAGAATCTTCTACAATTAGGTAACGAAAAATGCGGTTAATACACTTTGGACATTGTTGGAAACCTACGAAGTGATTATGAAACCATTTCAAAAATTATTATGATAAAGTCCGTCACGCAGGAGCTGCATAACTAAGCTCTTTCCTCAGAATTTGGGTAGTTTAGCATGCTTTCCAGAAGAATTTGCTTAAAATATCCTACATAAATAAAATAAAAACATAAATAGTTCTCTTTTAATTTTGTAATGAGTAACTGATCAATTATTAATTTGCTTCCAGAGTTATGTTTACAAATGGTAATAAATACTATACTACACTACGTAATAAATGCAAAAAAACCTCATATTATCGTATTTTGATCTAACGCGGGAACAGGATACAGGAACAGGATAGTGGTAGAAAGCGCTCCTTGCGGCGGCTTTGTGAACCTACGTCTGGCGGGCTTTTCTATTGAAATATATTACAAAGTAAACCCCCCCCCCCCCCCCCCTTTCCGATTCAGCTCATTTTTACAACACTTCTTTCTCAAGAGTTACCCACGATGTATTTATTTTTTACGCGTTTCGTTACAATACAGCAGAAATTACGACCGGTATGAGTATATTAGTAATTTGGGTCCGGAGTAAACCCCCCCCCCTCCTAATGAACCTATTTAGTTTATTTTTACAACACATATTTACCTGTAGATTACCACTACGAATACTGAGTCTCGTCGAAGTATACCAAAAATCACGGCTGGTAGTGGCGAATTGGTATTGTGGGTCCGGAGTAAACCCCCCCCCCTCCTAATGAACCGATTTAGTTTATTTTTACAACACATATTTACCTGTGGATTACCACTACGAATACCGAGTTTGGTCGAAATATACCAAAAATCACGGCTGGTAGTGGCGAATTGGTATTGTGGGTCCGGAGTAACCCCCCTCCTAATGAACCGATTTAGTTTATTTTTACAACACATATTTACCTGTGGATTACCACTACGAATACCGAGTTTGGTCGAAATATACCAAAAATCACGGCTGGTAGTGGCGAATTGGTATTGTGGGTCCGGAGTAAACCCCCCCTCCTAATGAACCGATTTAGTTTATTTTTACAACACATATTTTCCTGTAGATTACCACTACGAATACCGAGTTTGGTCGAAATATACCAAAAATCACGGCTGGTAGTGGCGAATTGGTATTGTGGGTCCGGAGTAAACCCCCCCCCCCCCCTCCTAATGAACCGATTTAGTTTATTTTTACAACACATATTTACCTGTGGATTACCACTACGAATACCGAGTTTGGTCAAAATATACCAAAAATCACGGCTGGTAGTGGCGAATTGGTATTGTGGGTCCGGAGTAAACCCCCCCTCCTAATGAACCGATTTAGTTTATTTTTACAACACATATTTACCTGTGGATTACCACTACGAATACCGAGTTTGGTCGAAATATACCAAAAATCACGGCTGGTAGTGGCGAATTGGTATTGTGGGTCCGGAGTAAACCCCCCCCCCTCCTAATGAACCGATTTAGTTTATTTTTACAACACATATTTACCTGTGGATTACCACTACGAATACCGAGTTTGGTCGAAATATACCAAAAATCACGGCTGGTAGTGGCGAATTGGTATTGTGGGTCCGGAGTAAATCCCCCCTCCTAATGAACCGATTTAGTTTATTTTTACAACACATATTTACCTGTGGATTACCACTACGAATACCGAGTTTGGTCGAAATATACCAAAAATCACGGCTGGTAGTGGCGAATTGGTATTGTGGGTCCGGAGTAAACCCCCCCCCCTCCTAATGAACCGATTTAGTTGATTTTTATATCTCACTTTTCTCTCTATATTGCCACTACGAATACCAAGTTTCGTTGAAATATAACAAATATGACGACTGACATGGTCAAATTAGTGTTTTGGGTTCGGGGTAAACCCCCCCTTCTGGTGGACCGACTTCGGTGGTTAACGAACTCGTTCAATCGTTTGCTAATTGAATGCTATATACCAAGTTTCGTGACGAAAAAAACAAAAACTCAGGCCGCTATCGTGTTAACAGACATATATATATATATATATATATATATATATATATATATATATATATATATATATATTTATTTATTCTTTATATATGGCCAAGGTCAAAAGAATAGTACTCCAATTCTCTTAGTACTATTTATTGTTTGTACGCCCTACACGTTTCGTGGCCTTTATGCCACCTCCTCAGGGGCCATTACATCCCTATGTGTGGATAGCTCGCCACCCATACTAAGACTGTCTTAGTATGGGTGGCGAGCTATCCACACATAGGGATGTAATGGCCCCTGAGGAGGTGGCATAAAGGCCACGAAACGTGTAGGGCGTACAAACAATAAATAGTACAAAGAGAATTGGAGTACTATTCTTTTGACCTTGGCCATATATAAAGAATAAATAAATATACGTAAATAAAGGTCAGAAATACGTGGAAAATAATATATATATATATATATATATATATATATATATATATATAGATATAGACATAGATATATAAATTTCAACGTGGGTCATTTTCGGTGTCTACTTGGTAGGATCGATAAATATTTGAAGAAATTTGTCAAAAATTCCGTCATGAGTCCAACCTCAATAGCTACTTTCCTTCGGGGGAAATTGCTAAAAGGCGTACAATGCTAAAAAAAAAATCATTATTTTACAATAATTAATTGTATTTAATTTTGCTGAACAATGAGGTGCACATAGGTACTATTCCAATATGAGTTCAATTGGTCGTTTCTTACCAATTTACTCAACATGTATGTACAAGCATCATGTATTTGTGTAAAATTATGTAGATGTTTATAACTCCTATTTTGTGTTAATTTTTCTCATTTACTTGTTGGCAAGTCGAAGTAAATCGATCGATCGCTTTTCTGTAAGTCGAACAGTATGAAAGTCAAACAATTTTTCACGGTCACTTAAACATCGAATTATCAAATGCTGACTGAATTTAATTATAAAAACTATTTGTTTTGCCTTTACGGCGCACTACTGACATCTGGGCCATTAGCGCCGGCATCCATGTTACAGCGAGGAATTTTCTCGACGAGCCGTGAGATGAGGATACTCCTGCCACCGGTGGGACTCGAACCCATCTCCCGCATGAGAATCTAAGGCTTTAGCTGCTAGACCACGGTAAGACCCAATATTTATATTTTATTATTATAAATTCCATAACTGTTTATATTAGGGGATCATTGTTCTTATCACCCTAAATTTACGCTTGTTTTAATTGACGTCAACAGTAGTTGGTTTGGTGGGGGAAGGTTAGAGGGGGGGGAGTTTGGCGTGGGAGGGTGGTACAATACTTCAGTCAGCTCACGGCGCTCACGGTAGGCAAACCCTCAACACTCATCTCTCCATGCTCCTCGCGTCTTAATAAAGAAAATGTAAACTATATTTTATTATAGTTCCATGCGGTTCAGACTTTGTATTTTTATTTAAAATCACATAAAAACTCTCGAAATGAATTATTAAAAATTATACAACAATTTTGCAAATCTGAATTCTGCTGATCTATTCAGGTAAGAAATCCCACTATTTTAAAACATTTTACAATTTTTCGTGATTGATTTTAAATCTCAAGAACATGCAAAAATTGAGGTGGTCAGTTTTTTTTATACAATACAAGCACACGCAAACATATATATTATGGTATATATATATATATATATATATATATATATATATATATATATATATATACATACATAGTGTTAACACGGTTTCGTCACCACTGATCGTCACAGGAGCAGAGATAGGCATAATTTGATTTATAAATAAAAATACGAATTTATTCGTACTTCATATATTTGTAAATACGAATAAAAATAAATTCGTATTCATAAGTGTAAATACGAATTTATTTGTATTCACGTATATTAAATATAAAAATACAAATAAAGTTTTATTCATATATTTTCCTGCGAATTCAAATAAATTCACAGAAAACAATTGTAAATAATCACAAAAAATGTGAATATTCACAAATAATCAAGTGATTACAAAAAAAAATCACATTAAAATATTTGAATACAAATTTATTCACACTACAATTTGTGAATACAAAAAATTTTGAATTTATTCGAACTAACGATAAGATGATATTACAATTTATTTTTTTCTAAGGCGGTTAACGACAAAGTTATCAGCGCCTAGATTCAAGTTTTTTTTACCCCTAGCCCGCCGCGGCACCACCAGCCGCGCTGCAGGGACATCATGGCGGAACATAAAAAAAAGTGTCTTTAAATAAAAAACCACCTTCATTAACTTTCGTAATATCATCATATCCTTAATACGAATAAATTCATAATTTATTGGCGAATTTTATTGTGTATACATTTGTATTCACAAATTATAATGTGAATAAATTTGTATTCATGTATTTTAATGTGAATTTTTTGTAATCACTTGATTTTTTGTGATTATTTACAATTTTTTCTATGAATTTATTTGTATTCGCAGGAAAATTTGCGAATAAAATTTTATTTGTATTTTTTAGCACTTTCCCCTGAAGGAAAGTAGCTATTGAGGTTGCACTCATGACGAATTTTTTGAAAAATTTCTTCGAATGTTTATCGATCTTACCTAGTAGACACCGAAAATGACCCCAGTTAAAATTTATATATATATATATGTATGTATATGTATATATATATATATATATATATATATATGTATGTATATGTATATGCATATACATATATATAGTTATATATGTGTCCGTTAACACGATCCCGGCCAGAGTTTTTGTTTTTTCCCCACGAAACTTGGTATGTAGTATTCCCCAATCAAACGATTGAACGAGTTCGTTAACCAACAAAATCGGTCCATCTGGAGAGGGGGTTTACTCCGGAGCCAAAGTAATTATTTGCCAATACCAGCCATAATTTGTGTTGTATTTCAACGAAACTAGGTATTCGTTCTGGTCAACTAAAGAGAAAAATGTGTTGTAAAAATAAACTAAATCGGTTCATTAGGAAGGGGGGTTTACTCCGGACCCAAATTACTAATTTGCTCATACCGATCGTAATTTCTGCTGTATTGTAACGAAACGCGGTATACGTCCTGGATATCTAATAAGGAAGAAGTGTTGTAGAAAAGAACTAAATCGGTCTATCGGAAGGGGGGGGGGATTTACTTTGTACTATGTTTGAATTGAATTGAAACAGGTGTTATTTACGTTTTTATTCTATATATCTATATAGGTTATTTGAAGAAAATTATTCAGGAATGCACTCGACACTACCCAATTCTGAGGAAAGTGCAGCTCCTCCGTGACGGACTTTATATTTAATATACGTTAATACAAATAAATTCCTATTCACACTTATGAATACGAATTTATTTATATTCGTATTTACAAATATAAGAAGTTTTTTTTTTTTTTTTTTTTCATAATTCATGTTTATTTAAAATCTGTAGAATAAAGTACAATAATTAATTGTGCTAGTAAATGAATGCATATCACTGTAAAACAGAATATGGAAGGAGCCAAATATTATCGACACAAAAAATAAGAAGTACGAATAAATTCGTATTTTTATTTATATATAAAATTATGCCCATCTATGCACAGGAGTCACATGAGCTTTCTTAGTCTGGTTTACATGATTTCATAACTTTCACGATTTCATTTAATAACTTCATGATATTATAATAGCCACCAGTTAATGCAATAAGCGTTTATTATAAAATTACAAATTATAAAAAAATAGTTATGAAATTAGTGTCCGTGGGAGCAGGATGAGATTCTAGAAAAATATTAGACTATAATATCAACCGGAGACGAAAGCCTTATTAATACCAAAAATACATCCCAGAGAAAAAGAAACATATATATATATATATATATATATATATATATATATATATATATATATATATATATATATAGGAAAATTCTAAAAGAAAGAATTAAAAATACATTAGAGCTTTCATGAATAAAAAATTTTCAAATTGAAAAAAGAATGGTAGAATCTAAAACGTAACTGGCTAATACTTATAAGTTATGATTTTATAAAAGTTTAAGGCTCCTTTCAGAAAGTTAAAGCGTTCCTGTAAAGTTTAGATTTTTCTCACATTATGTACAAGTTCTCAAAACCTACTTAACCAAGTTACATCATTTATTTCTTTTCTCTGCGTTAATAAATAGCTGTTACAAACTTTAATAGAAATATTTTTTAATAACATGTTTTAAATAAACTAACTATAGAACTTTAGGCGAATTTTCAAACGTTAAAAACTTGGACAAAGTAGAATTTTCATTTCATTTAAGTTTTAGGTATGCAAATTCTATTCCGCTTGGGCTTCGGGAACTTAGCACATTCCTCGGAAAATCAATTATATCTATTGATATAAAATAATATTTATTTTAACCAGCTAATAATTATTTCCAAAAACACCTTAATGGTAAATATCTACAACGACTGGTCGGATTTCGAAGACTTTATCACAAAACTATAAAATTATTTCTAAATCTATACACCCAACGGTCGTTTTCTGTGTTTCATTCCAACAAAAATCGCAACAAAGCATGAATAACCAGCCATAGATGCGTTTTATTGTAACTTACGAGTCAGAATCTATTTCAGAACCAAGTTATCAATTTGCACGTCTTTATTTTTACTTCCTTGGAAATGTATATATATATATATATACAGTAGAATTCGAACCCCTAGGGACCGATATAAAAGTTCGAATCATCCAAAATTACAAAAGTTTTTGAAAATAAAGGGCTAAAAAATCGAACTACATATTTTCATATTCTTTAATGTAAAAAAAAAAATACATTATATTTAAAGAATAACAAACATTTCATGAATTGATGATTACATTAAATAAGTAATGAATAATTTATCAAAAAAGTAAAAATAAAAGTCTATTCCACAGGTGTTGGTAGCCGGTTGGTGAAGGTTCATCATCATGTAGGTAAATAATTAGGCCGGCCTTCACTAGTTATAAAAGCCAGGAGCCAGTCTGCTGCAAGAGCCTCACTTGTGCACAGACACAATCTATAGGCACTGATGATGAGATTGAATCTCGAAAGCGCTATGTGAAATAAAACTTTTATAACTAGTGAAGGTCAGCCTAATTATTTACCTACATGAAAAAGTCTATGTTTTTTTAAAAAAAAAAAAATCATTTTCATGGGCAAGAATGTTTTCTTTATTTCTCAGGTAACTTGATAAAGTGTTAGGAGGAATTCCAAAGTCCTTGGCAGTTTCAGACTTTTTCTTTATTCCTTTTTCAACTTCTTTAATTGCAGCTATTTTCTCTGACAACGTTAAAGTTTTATAACTTCTAGGCTTCGACATCTTAAATCAACAACTCACAGAACTGCACTGTATGCCAGAAATTCAAGGCACAAACAATACAGTAGGTCTAGGCGCTGACTGACTTATAACTGAATAAGAAATGATGATCGGAGGGATGGTGGGAGGGAATTCTAGGATATAACGACAGGCTTGTCCCGGAACCTTACTATCCGCCTTACCCGAGGGCAAAATATTTTCACAAGATTTAAGATCGACTGCCTCTCTGTCCACTTCCCATTGGAGGTGCAGACTCGTGAAAAATTCGAATTATCCAAAATTTTATTCTAATTAACCACGATGTTTTTACATTGTTTATGTCCTAAATTCTAGGGACCGAGAGAAATATTCATATATTAGAGAATTAATATTTAGAGAATTAAAGACGATTTCGAATTATCGAAGTTCGAATTATCCATGTGCCTCACTCTTATTCTCCCAGTTTGACTATGATTGTTTGGTATACCGTGGACTTTCTGGCTTCTCGAGGCAAAACTGAATGAATTGATTCATTCGTTTAATCCCCAGGTATCCCAGATATTCCCGTATATTGCATTTCTGCCACGAGTTAAATTGCATATCCCTGTTTGTCGTCACCCGGAAGGCCTTATAACTTTCTACTCCTTACATTTACATCCTCTGTTCACTCCCGTAACACCCGATCACGTCCTTCCGATTTCTGTATTCCTTCCCAACGATCAGCTTTATTGGAAAAATCATTTGTCACCCGTGCCACCTCGCTATGGAATTCTGTACCTCTGTCTGTCCGCCATTCTACCAATCTAGAAACTTTTAAATCTTGACTCTTCCACCACATTTTCAATTTTCTATTCAAGCAGTACTAATTAATAATATTTCAGTTTTGTATTTAAATTTGTTTTAACCTGATTCTGTAAATTCAAATTTATTCCTAACGGATATGTGTCCCGGAATAAAAATACAAGGTGAGCTATAACTATAACTGGATTCTACGTTGTTGTGGTTGTAATAAGTTGTCTCTTTGAACTTGGAAACTTTTAATATTCATCAAGATCAATAAAAAAAAATAAAAATTGGAGGCCCGGTGGCCGTGCGTGTTAAGGCTTGAGCACTTAACATTCCGTGCCAAGGGTCGTGGAAAGAAAATACATCAGCCCGATCCTGGCTACAAAATGGCGAAGGCTATAGATAACTCGTCCCAAAATTCTGAGTTAATTGTAATGGATGTTAAAAATTAAATAAACAAAAAATATGAAGTTTTGTGTATTTAATTCACTTTAGTAGAAAATTAATTACAAATTTACCAAGCTACACATGTCAAATATAAAAGAGAAAAACTAGTTCAAGTTTTTATATAAGTTATTTTAAGAAAATTATTCAGGAATGTATTGTAGTTTACACTAACTACTTTCTGAGGATTAAGCTTAGTTATGCAGCTCTCGCGTGACTGGTTTTTTATTACAGAGTCAGCCGGTTTTAATTAATTTAAAAGTTTCATATGTATCCTGCTGGTACCTCCTGGTATAACAAACCAATCATTTTACGCTTTTATCTCTTATCTTGAGATAGAGGGCAGCAGTTGCCCCCGAAACTTTACAGCTGAAGTTTCAGAAATAGTATCCAGCCCTGGGGAGCTTTGGTAGGGCGTGGCTTGGAAGACGGATGAAGACGGACTGAAAGCATTAGCTCGGCTTCATTAAATCTCTACCAGGCAGAATTAGTTCTAACATTGTTGGAACTTGATTCTACTTTTATTTTAGTACTAGCTGACTACCAGTGCTTCGTCACGGCAGATAAGTTGTTATTTTATTGCGTTAAATAATGTATCAGCAAAATTAACGCCACGATATAATTTTGTGCAGTTTATAATAGCACGGCTCCCGACATACTATATGTTATTCGTCAATTGATAAGTAATCAATGAATCATGTTTCTGGACATTGGGGCGCTCGGGACCAGTGTCAAGAAACAGATCACGTAGAGATAACCCGTTATGTATAGGTTAGCGGACACAGCAGTTTAACCAGTAAGTTCAAATTTATGTTTCCAAGATTTCATTTGGAAACACCCATTATATTTGCGAGCATTACCAAGAAGTGTTCTGACTAGGGCTGCTGATTATTACCTCGGATGGACCATCACCGTATACCGTAAACTCTATGAGGGGCAAAATCACAGTTGAAATGAACCGCAAATAAAAATAATATTCTAAGATAGATAAAGTACGGTAACAGCCCACCGTTTATCGTCCTTGCTACTCATGCTGCCTAGGCGTGCATGCTTTCTTTTAACCAACTAAAAATTCAAACCCCTCTAAAAATACATAAAAATTTGAATATCAAAAAACCTTTCTTAGCGAATGTTCACATCCTAAAGGGTGGGGCATTTCTTTAGAAAAAAGAAAAGGCATCAGCCATATTCTGGCTAGAAAAGGGTGGTAACCCATAGAAAACCCGTCCTAAAATTCATATTTAATTATAATAGACGATAAAATTTAAATAAATAAATACATATTTCTTATTGACAGCTGACTCAATTATTACAATTATTTAATTGTTTTGTGTGTGTTGTTTAGCTTTTATTATTCAGCAAGATCAATAAAAAAAAAAAAAATAAAGAAAAAAAAATTGGAGGTTCGGTGGCCTCAGTTGTAAAGGCTTGACCACTTAACACTCCGTACCAAGGGTCTTGGGTTCGATTCCCACTATGTGGTTGTGGGTTTTCTATGGAAAAAAGAAAAGACATCAGCCCTATCCTGGCTACAAAAGGGTGGTGGCCTATAGATAACCCGTCCTAAAATTCGTTTTTAAAATTTAAATAATAATATTTTGAATTGATATAGGTTATTTTAAGAATTTTATTCAAGGATGCAGCGTACACTTCCATCTTTCCGAGGAGTTTGAATAGTAATGCAGCTCCGGCGTGTCGGTCTTTTTAGCGCGGTTCCTCCCTCCCCCATAGGTAGGAACCCCGCTTATAAGGTTGATCTCATGACGCAATCCAGAAGTGCCGACTAGAACATTTTGCGTTTCAGAACCCCTAGAGACTGAAAATGATGGTGGTTCAAATTTGTGTATATATATATATATATATATATATATATATATATATATATGTATATATATATATATATATATATGTATATATATATATATATATATATATATATATATATTTGTCTGTTCGCTCTCGAGGTCGAAGACGAATGGTCCGATTTTGATGAAATTTGGTACAAAAATGTTTCGTCTAATTTGAAAGGTCAAGTTCGTTAACCAGCAGAATCCGTCCACTGGAAGATGGCGTTTGGGGCGAAATTCGCGCAAAAAAATCGTAACGCTTACGTTTTTGAGTGCATAAGCTTGCAAGTACTCGTTTTATAGGCTTCTTGGGCTAAGAAAACGAATGAAACCACTTTCAAGGCGATAGCTTTAACCGTTTTCGAGAAAATTGGAAAAATAGTTTTTGAATACCGTTTTTGGTTTGGGTACTTAGAATCATGGGATTCAGTTGAAACATTTTCTGCATGTTCTACTTTCATTAAAAATAATATGTTGAAATTTTTGTTATGTTTGGAGTTAAGGAAGGGTTAGAATAAAATATTTTATTAACAGACATAAAAAGTTTTGGTAACTTTGTATACTTTCGTTAGTATCTCGAAAAATGTTGAGAATCTTGGTAAACGGAAGATTACCATTAGAAAGCTTACTAAATGATCTAGAAAAAAGTTTCTGAAGAAAGTTTTAATTAGGCGATGTCAATCGGAGAAATAAGTGCTTAAAACTTTGAAGTAATTGATTTCGCTTATTCGAACAGTTTGAATCGAACTGTTCTTTTTGTCTTTGATTTTGGTACTTAGAATTATGGAATTCAGTTAAAACATTTTCTGCATGTTCGAATTTCATCAACACTAATTTGTTGAAATTTTGGTTACGTTTGGAGTAAAAGAAGGGTTAGAATAAAATATTTTATTAACATACAAGAAAAGTTTTGGTAACTTTGTATACTTTCGTTAGTATCTCGAAAAAGGCTGAGAATCTTGGTAAACGGAAGATTACCATTAGAAAGCTTACTAAATGATCTAGAAAAAAGTTTCTGAAGAAAGTTTTAATTAGGCGATGTCAATCGGAGAAATAAGTGCTTAAAACTTTAAAGTAATTGATTTCGTTTATTCGAACGGTTCTTTTTGTCTGTTTTATTCCTTGTTATTTTTTTATTGCTTATAGTCTGATAATGTATTTTACAATAAAACAGATTAAGAAAAATAAGAAGATCAATTTATTGTTAAAAATGTAGCGTTCAAAGAGAGAGATCCCAAGGCTTTCCAAATGCCTCAGAGCGGAGGCCTTTCTGGCCGACTTATTGGTTGGCCGACCCATACAGGTAAGACCATAAATCAAGACCTTTCAAGACTGGTGGAACCAAAATAATAACTGATTCTATTTTAATCATTCCAAATTAGACTAGGGATAAGAACGGAACCGCGCTAAGATGATGCAGTTCCTACGAGTCGGACTTTTATTCATAAAAAGTATTTCTTCAATATTCGTAAACCATCCTTACACACTAAATATTTTTTTACTCTGTTTTGAAATAAAATAGGCAGTTAAATACGCTATTGACGTTCCGATTACACACGAAAAAATATGACGTTTCAGAGCCCGTAGATAACCAAGAAAAAACAAGAAAGACCATCCTCCAGCGTGGGAGTTCATTGGGACTGCATATTCCATCCTTCCTAGATGCTTCACGTATTTTGATGATGTACATAAAAAAATGACTCCTTATACAATTAATATGAATACTGAATAATCAGAATATTAATGATAATAAAAACTAAAAAAAAAACAAATATAAGTTGATTGAAATTGTTTAGGTCCAATTGTTTAATAAATGCATCAAATTCCTGAAAATATTTAAGAAGTAAATCGGGTTTGTTAATAAGCCAAGTTCCGTCCTGAAAGGTGGATACTCTTAATCACATATCGCAGAATTTTCAGGATTATCTAAGTATGGCGGGAATGCTTTGTTAAAATGTTCCCCTTTCCGGAAGTTTGTCCCTAGGAGTGAGTGTTTGGATCTATAAGCCTTGGCAAACCTCCATGCGTGATGGGATCCGAAGTTAGATTGGTTCTGAGGCTAGGTGTTATCTCGGAAAGCCGGTTTAAGCTCGGATAGGCTTCGTGTGCTTTTATCAATCGGAGGTTACCTTGTAATCCTGTCGCGGCGTTCGCCATGATCAACTACCAATGATTTACTATTGGCCTTTTAAGACCATCATTGTAGAGGTGGTAAGAGTAGTGAGGCCAAGAAAGCTAGTACGAGGAATTCAAAATCATTAACTCAAGTTCTTTTACGAGCGTTTTCTCCCTCCCTACACATGCAGGAAACACTATATACAGGGTGGCCCAGATAACCCGGCCACCCTGTATATACCAGAGAAATAACTACTAAACGGTTTGAGATATCAACATTTTTCTTAGGGGCAAATTGTAGTTCTCGTCGAGAAAATAACACTTCTAAGGGCTCAAATAGGCCTTTGAAGGGAAGGGTTACCTCTTTACCCATATTTTGCATTATATTTTTATAATCTACTAAATGATGCGTCAAGTAGTTCTCTGTAAAAACACGTTTTCCTTTGCATTTATTCCTCAGCTGAAATTAAAAAAAAAAGGCACTTGAATTTATTTAAATAGTATTTTTGCTAAGGAAGGGCTAATTCTGCTTAGGAGCATTAAAAATTGTATTTATTGCAAAAAAAAAAAAAAAAAATCATTCATTATTTGTGATATGTAATTTAGGCAACTCTTATGCCTAAAGCTGAAATTTTTATGTATTTTAGTTTTTCTTCTACACTAATGGGAATCGTTTTGTTGAATGCTCAACACATTCTCCTATGCTGAATTGCCCCTCACTGAACAAAAAAAACTATTTAAATAAATTCAAGTGCCTTTTCAGCACTTTCCTCCGAAGAAAAGTAGCTATTGAGGTTGCACTCATGATGGAATTTTTGAAAAATTTCTTTGATTCTTTATCGATCCTACCCAGTAGACACCGAAAATGACCCCAGTTAAAATTTATATATATCTATATATGTATATATATATGTATATATATATATATATAAATATATATGTATATATATATATATATGTATATATATATATATATATGTATATATATATATATATATATATATATATGTATATATATATATATATATATATATATATATATATGTATATATATATATATATATATTTATATATATATATATATATATATATATATATATATATATATATATATATGGGGGCGAGGTTAGCTCAGTGGTAGAGCACTGGACTAATAAGTTGGAGGTCCTGAGTTCAAATCCCGAGCATAGTACTAAAGATTTTTTCTTCTAGTGTCTTCGCTCAAGGGTTGAATTCGGCCTCCCTGACCGTCCCTAGGCCAACCCAGCCTTTAATTAATTTAATAATGGGTATCTTGGGTGCTAATGACTCTAGCAGTCGAAGCGGCCAAGGGGAAAATCAGGCGGCCGGAGCATAGTACTGACCACACTATCTCCCTAGTGTGCCGTATGGTCATGAATCAGATACCTCTATAGTATCTGCCCCTCAGGGCCCTCGTGGCCTGTTACGGGACTGATTTATATATATATATATATATATATATATATATATATATATATATATATATATATGTCCGTCAACACGATACTGAGGCCAGAGTTTTTGTTTTTTCGCCACGAAACTTGGTATGTAGTATTCCCCCATCAAACGATTGAAAGAGTTCGTTAACCAACAAAATCGGTCTATCCGGAGGGGAGGTTTACTCCGGAGCCAAAGTAGTTATTTGTCAATACCAGCCGTAATTTTTGTTATAAGATGCGACTTTGAAACACTGGCTCGTTCGATAATAAAGGACTCCATTAGGATTGTCAATCATCATTCGTACGGCTGAGGAAACGACAAGAAAACTCATAAATTCTAAAAAGAAAATTCAGAAAAGAAAATGAATACAATAAAATACAACACATGTAACCAATTGATGGCTTATATACAGGCCGGAAGCTGACAGCCATTCCAAGCAGAAAAAGGGCATAAGAAAAAAAAAAACACAATACAAGAGACGATTTTCCTTGGAATGATTAGAAACTTGCCGCCAACTATGGTCAGCTATCAGTTAGACATGACTGTCTTTCATTCATCATTCAACGAAACTCGTTATTCGTTGTGGTCAACTGAAGAGAAAAATTTGTTGTAAAAATAAACTAAATCTGTTAAAAAGAAGGGGGGGTTTACTTCGGACAGAAAATACTAATTTCCTTATACCGGTTGTAATTTCTGCTGTATTGTTACGAAACTCTTTATACGTCCAGGCTACCTAATGAGGAAGAAGTTTTGTGAAAATGAACTAAATCGGTTTATTCGATGAGGGGGGGGGGGGTTACTTTGTACTATCTTTGAATTGAATTCTTCCGCCAAACGTAGGTTCGGGAAACTCATCAAGATCAATAGTTCAAAATGTGAAGCTTTGTGTATTTATTACGTAGTGTAGTAACCCGCATCCACAAAACTCTGGAAGGAAGTTAATTACAAAATTAATAATTGAAACAGCTGTTCATAATAAAAAAGTAGAACAATTTAAGTTTTTATTTTATTTATCAATATAGGTACTTTTAAGCAAATTATTCAGGAATGCACTCGACACTACCCAATTGTGAGGAAAGTGCTTAGTTATGCAGCCCCTGCGTGACGGATTTTTTTTAAATTTAAGATGACGAATACATGCAAATGAAAACGTATTTTTACAGAGAGCTACTTGACGCATCGAAAGCCTGTTTGCACAGTTCTTTCTTGTTTTGTTAGTACGTTTTAAAAATATAATGAAAAATATGGGTAAAGAGGAAACCATTCCCTTCAAAGGCCTATTTGAGCCCTTAGAAGTGTTATTTTCTCATTTCCAAGGGCACCATTTTATAGATCTCGACGAGAACTACAACTTTACTATTTTGATGTCTCAAAACGTTTAGTAGTTATTTCTCTTGTGGCCCGCTTATCTTGGCCACCCTATATATATATATATATATATATATATATATATATATATATATATATATATATATATATATCTGTACTCCGGAGGTAAAGGACGCCAGGTCAAATATTTGTGTTGCCCAGGAGAGCCAATACTACTATTAAAATTTGTTTCTTCGTCACTTATAGAAACAGTTCAAAGATAATTTTTCTCATTCTTATTGGAAGTGCTGTTCACAGTGAAAAAAAAAAGAAAAGAAATTGTCCTCCACATAGTGTCTTTTACCTCTAATAAAAAGGGACATGATTTTAATTTTCACTGTCTTATCTTCATTATTTGTTACAGGACATATTGCCCTATACCATTGTATTGATCGAAAAATCCACATTATGAACATGCTGTTAAGTCAATTTAATATAAAAATGGACATGGTGTCCTTTAACTCCGGGGTGCATATATATATATATATATATATATATATATATATATATATATATATATATATATTTATATACATGGTGTATCGCAAGTAAATTACAATCCTTAATAGGGTGAATCTAGACAATAAATTTAGTTAAACACCTCCAAGCACACAATGGTATCTCACTCCGTTCCAGACATTTGCCGTTTAAAAGGTTCTTTTGAAAAAAAAAAAACATGTTTTTTGAAGTACAACTCCATTCTTCTCTTATCGTAGTGTAATAGTTAGAAATTAACTTTTACACTAAGATTTATTTTTGCGGGATTGATATACTCCCAGAAAATTGATTGGCCTCTCAACTCCTCCTTGATACCTCGAACATTCAACCTAATAGATGGTTTCTATGCTTATTCGGTGGTATTTCTTAAATAAATCACTCATTTTCACTTCACTACGAGGTCATGTCTGACGAGCTGTGACATCGGCCGTTGTCGGTCAAAAGAAATCGGATTGGATCGGATCGGATCGGGAGAAATACGGGTCAAATGTAGGTGCAGCCTTAGGAAAGAATTAGCCACCCCGGAACAGTCGACACCCACTAATTGTAAGCTTTATTAAAAGTCGAAATTATCTCGACAAAATGATGCCGAATTGCCTCAGCTGAGGATTATGGCGAAACCATTTCCAGCCTACTGACACAGATGAAAGCCATTATCCTCAGCTGGATTGCTGCCCATTTAAATGGTAATTATCCAAGACTAATACCCAGTAACCCGCAGATCTCCAGATATCAAGACAGATCCGTCTTGTAAAGACAATCCTTCATGCAAAGAGAAACCAGGTCGTTTTTTATTTTTACAGTAATTATTTGCAATTTAGCATATTTCAAAGGTATATAGCTATATAGACCGAGAGCTGGCAACGCACTTTTCATGAAGTGTTTTATGCACCCTGAAATTTTGCTATAATATACCTCTTAGGTAGATAAGCAGGTAAATATGTGTTTCCTGGACATACATGCGCATAGGGGAAAGGTGCAAAACAATATTGCCAAAAGTAGAGTTTTATTCAGAAGCCAACTATTATTAATGAAAAAAATAGCAAATTAAGGCAATTTTCAAATTAATAATAAATAAGGCAGGCACTTTTAAGGGGGTTAAAATGATAATAATAAAAAAAAACTAAGTACCTTTTTTTTTTTTTTAATATTAAATGAAGTGCTTTATTCACGCTGCGATTTAAACAGCGTCTTCAGTAAAAATATTTGAAAATAATTACAAAAGGGCAGACACTTTTGTGAGGTATAATTCTCAGGAAACATAAAAATAAATGTTGAATATGATAGACTGCAATACACTGCGCGTAACCGTAAAACTGAATGACAGCACCGCGCAGTTGTGGTTATTCTCTACGCTCTCATTGGTTCTTGCTCAGCTGTTCCGGTTTAAATGGCAGCGCGAATAAAACTCGCATTTAATATGAGAATAAAAACAATTTTTTTTTTTTTTTTTTTTTTTTTTTTTTTTTTTTTTTTTTTTTTTTTTTTTTTTTTTTTTTACGTGTTATACCCCTTAAAAGTGCCTGCCATATTTATTAATCATTGTAAAATTGTCTTAATTTTACATTAAAGATAGTTGGCTTCTGATTAAAACTCTATTTTTCGGAAATATTGTTTTGTACCTTTCCCCTGCGCAGTACCTGGTGTTCCAAGGTATGTCCAGGAAACACATACATACCTTCTTATCTACTATTATAGAGGTGGCATTTCAGGGTGCATCACATAACACTTCATGAAAAGTGCGTTGCCAGCTCTCGGACTATTAGGGATTGAACTGTTGAACGTTTCTTCAATTCATCATCCTCTAACGGACGTAAGGTTTAGGTTTCTATAATAAAACTCAATAATAATGAAAGGAGGAAAAGAAACGAAATGATTCAATCAGAAAGGGATATTTACTCTGAATCAAAACACTAATGCCCCGGCAATTTTTGCCAAACGTGGCCCAAATATAATGAGAGCAACTTGATGTAAAGATAAGAAAAATCGGCATAAGAGGAGTGGGCCTGATCCCCATTTGAAGCTAAAATGTGCACCTTGAGTAAGAGAATGGGGGTTTCATTTGCTGGTAAATTATTTCTGTTCCCATTAACAAAAATATTATTAGTTAGTTATTCATCCTTTTAAAAAGGGAGTAGTTTATTATGGAAATGTGAGTGTTAAGGCGTGAAGCAGCAAAATGTTGCTATATGGTTATAAAAAAAAAATTTGTTTTGTCAGTTACCATGGGCTTATATATGGGGGCTGCAGACTCCCCCCCCCTGAAATCGGTAAAAATGTGTCATAAAAACCTTTAAAATAAATTAAATAAGATCAAACAATTCAGAAAAATGTATTTTGTGTAGTAGCGTTAAACTATTCCTAGTTATAGATTGTTGGTTTTTCATACCCCCTAAATGCTCTCAGCCCGAAATTCTCCCAGACCCCCCGAAATTATTTTATATATACGTTACTGTCAGTTGCCACTAAAACTTGTTTCACATAACAAGTATGTACCCAAATTATACATCAAACCATTTTTATGAATATTTTGCATTTCTGAGCCAAATGTATGAATTTGATACATCCGCCATTTAGGAAATAGTACAAAACAAAAAAAATAAAACAAAAAAATATAGTTTAATTCAATTACAAAACATTCTATAGATGAATTATAGTAATAAATAAAACTGAATATAGCCGTGGCGGGGGGGGGGGGATCAAAGGTGAGAAACTGAATATAGCCGTGGCGGGGGGGGGGATCAAAGGTGAGAAACTGAATATAGCCGTGGTGGGGGGGGGGATCAAAGGTGAGAAACTGAATATAGCCGTGGCGGGGGGGATCAAAGATGAGAAACGCGTCTTGCCTGGTAAAACATAAAACTTAATCACACAATGGCAGTTGACGTTTTAACTTAAGACCCAGTGCAGCAGCAACTGCGAGAACAATTTGAGAAATGTTCAGGAATGATGCAGTTCCGCAAAGAACCGCACAAAATGGTTATCCATTTTTGGTAGTAGGTAATAGATATATGAGGTGAAAACATGTCCGATTGTAGGCTACAGTGCGTGGGAGTGACAACAAAATGAATATCAAATATAATAACCTCACGAAATTATACATAAACCAAATATAATGATGAGGATCCTCTAAAATGAACCCAATCCGCTTTACATTATCGAATATGTATATTTCTGTCCACCTCCACAGCTTTCCAGTTCAAACACACAATCAATCAGAGATTAAATTAAAACTCAACAAACTTTTGATTGATCGGCTCTTATTTGAATTCAAAATAAATATATCAAAATGTATAAATGAAATTGAGGATAAATTTTAAAATAACTCTAAATTAAATTTTATCATTGCAAAATAGTTTCCAATAAATCACTGATATTACTGCACTAATCAAGAAAATTACAATTTAGATACATTCCCCTTTTTAGCGCGGTGCCTCCCTCCCCCCATAGGGAGGAAACCCGCTTAGGAGGTTGACCTCAGGGCGCAATCCGCAAATGCCGACACGTAAATTTCACGTTTCAGATCCGATTTTGATGAAATTTGGCACAAAAATCTTTTGTCTCATTCAAAAGGTCAATTCAACCAGAAGAATCCTTCCACCGGAACATGGGTTTTAGAGCGAAATTCGCGCGAAAAAAATCGGAACGCTTACGTTTCTAATTCATATGCTTTCAGGTACTCATTTTAAAGGTTCATTAATATAGGAAAACGAATGAAACAATATTCAAAGCGATATCTGTAATCGTTAACGATAAAAATTGTTCCAAATGCTTAAAATTCAATTAATCTAAGTTAGTTAATTTTTGGTTCCGTTTAGAGTTACTAGAAATAAAATATATGAAATATTTAATTAGCAGGAATGAAAAGTTTTTGGGATTTTCGTATATTTTCTAAAATATCTCAAAAACGGTTGGTAAAACGTGGTAAGTGGAATGTAATGTAATTTTCGATGGGGGGATCTCAATCGGAGAAATGAGTTCTTGAAACGTTGAAATTGTTAGTTTTGCTCTTTTGAACGGTATTTTTATCTGTTTAATTGGTTATTTTTTTAGTTACATTTTATAGTAAACAAACAGAACAATTGTCTATAAATCTAACCAATTAAAAAACTATTTGTGGAGAAAATAATTTATTAATGGGTTATCGAATAGGCGGAAGATCAATAAAACTTTATCACACGGTTAAACCTTGTCAAAACATGGTCCATCGTTCATAGTATTATTTCTCCCTTTCAATGACACTATAAATACAGGCTCAAACACACCAGAAAACTAATAATTAAATGACTCTTGCCTGAAATATAGGAAATTATGCTAATTAGACGAAAGACCATCAAAGCTTTACGCATTAATCATAATATGTTAGGGTTTGGTCGTGACATCTTAATAAAACTACATTTTCGAAAGGAAAATGTAGTTTTATTCAGGGGTCAAAAATAATTTTTAGCTTTTATTTTAAAAAAGTATTTATTAAACTTTTACTTTTATTTTCATTTTGAAAAAATATAAGTTATAAAATAACTCTTTGGGTTAAAACATTTTTTTTTTCAACTGTTATTTTTATTTGTTTATTTACGGAGCTTCACAACAGCAAGGCGATTTGCTACTGTTATTTTTCAAGTTAAAAAATAAAAGTTCTAAAGTAATTGTTATTAAAATGCTTAATAGGAAATTTTTAAAGGAATAAATTAAACCTACTAATGTTTATTTTTTGCTTTGCATCAACAAATATATTTTAGTAAATAAACAAAAATATATTTTTAAACAAAGAACATTTCACTTATTTTTATCTTATTCAACCCTAAAAATCTTGATTTAAGTACTTAAAACTTTTACTTCACATTGAAAAAAAAAAACTTTAACTTTTATTTTTATTTGCCTAATTTTGGAAGTTCCTAAATAAATATTACTCATAACATTTTAAATGAAAGGTTTTTTTAGCTTATAAAATAAATGTTTTTTTTTTAAGAATTAAATTTTAACTTTTTCGATAAAAAAATAACTGTTTCGATCCCTGGTTTATAATTGCCGACGTTTCGGCTTCAAATATAAGCCTTCATCAGAACGACGATAGGAAGGATAACTGTGCCTCGCGAATGTGTAATCTTTTCTTCGTGAAATGATCCTTAAGAAATTATTAAAAATATAACAAAATTAAGGCATATTTATCCTTCTTATCGTCGGCAAATAATAAAACTTATTTTATTGTATTAAATATAGTTTTCTTAAGATCTACGAACAAACCCAGACAAATTCTACTTTCGCATCACCAACGGTCAACGATCTCCTCTCAATGAATTAACCATGATTTGTTTGCACAAATGTTGAACATGGTACACAAATATGAAGCAGTTTTTTTTTAAAAATGTTTTATTTATCCGAGTAGTATATTTTATGATATAAATCTACATAAGCGCCTAAAACGGAGATGGTATGTCCTTGAGTATCGAGCATGCGCACTAATGGGTAAGATGATCCCACCTAATGGGTTAACACACCATCCCATGTGGATAATAATCCACCTATCCTCCCACTTATCTTCAAACTCTCCAAACATGGATATATCCAATTATCCACATTCCACTTCAGGGAGCGAACGTTTGCTCCCCGTGTAATATACTTTTCTAAGATGTCTTATACGGAATTATTATGAGGTCAACTTGCTCGGGATTTTAGCTTCGTCCCTCTCTACCTGTTTGGCGAAAAACACTTTCATTACGTCTGTAAGATGACTAAATTGGGAATTCCGGTTTAGATATGCCGTCGTTTATAATAAATAGGTCACAAACAAATTTAAATTTATTTATATATTCTCTTATATACAAATGATAAATATGTATATATATATATATATATATATATATATATATATACATCTACTATATACTCTCTGATGACTTAAAATGATCGGGTTTGTATGAACTCGGCCATCATTTAACGAAAACTGGCCAAGTTGGAAATGCAAAAATTAGTGAAAGGGTATTATTAGGTTCTTGACAAGGTATTAAGGACCTGAAACCTCGTCGAATACTATGATATCGTAACTTTTATAGACAAACTGCTTTTGCGAGGGGCCTGGAACTTGTCTTCTCTTTTTCAACTTTAGTTTTTTTTTTGGGGGGGGGGGGGTACGTTTTTATTAATTTTAACGTGAGCCATATCAGGATCAATAAGATTTGAAGAAA
The DNA here is from genome assembly GCA_946811695.1 of Gonocerus acuteangulatus. NCBI lineage: Eukaryota > Metazoa > Arthropoda > Insecta > Hemiptera > Coreidae > Gonocerus > Gonocerus acuteangulatus. The sequence goes on along the minus strand of OX328128.1, from coordinate 43,307,191 downwards.
TGTAAAAAAAAAAAAAAAAAAATATATTTCATAAGTGCAACCTCAGTAATAGAATGTGATAGAAGAAAGTCTGAGTATGTTTTTCAAGCTATTGTTATTTGAAATGATCCATAAGTTGGCGCGGTGTTAAGGACTGCAATGAAGCCATATTCCCTTTTTCTAACGTACATATCGTCGATACAAATGCAAACTAACGAATATGAAAATCACCACTTTCAAAATTGAAAATACTTTTATTCATTACTTTGCTTTTGGGCAGTCAAATAGTCGGCAGATTCGACCTTTTGACAGTGGTTACTTTCCCTGTCACTGTGTGAACTTAGATTCGAGAGTTTGCCATCCATCAGTCCAACAGCAATCAGTAAAGATTTAAAATGAAAAATGCGTTTTTCACATTCGATACTTTGCATTTGTATCGCCGATATTTGCTCTTTGTGTGTTGCTTGATTAAGAATTTTTTTATTGTGGACGTATTATTTGCGTATATTTCAGCTAAACGAGTATGGAATATCAAGTTGAGAAAGGTAAGTATTTTCGTACTTCCATTTCAATCTAGGATCTAGCACACCAGCAGCTGAGAGACAATTTTTGAAGTGTAGGTAAATCAAGGAATTGTTAAAAACAAAGCTAAAAAGCGAAGAATATGTTCATACACCGTACTGTAAGTTTTACGGAAATTCTTATAAAATATCCCCATTCCGTCATTCAAGAGTCATACAACCGCTCGAGCAAAGATATATTACATTCTTACTATCTGTGAATCTCAGCTGAGCTGATCGAATGAAAGAGCTCACAGCTGAGGAAAGAATCGTTGACAGCCAAGAGATTGAATTTCTTCGACTGGAAGTAAGTGATACCATCACATTTTTATAATCACTCTTTCTCTTTGTTACTTCGAATTTTAGTTTTTCATATCAGGACCTTGGAAGAGAAAGGGCGAATCATGAATTCCGGATGTTTTTTTACGGCGCATCGACATATAGGCCATTAGCGACGAAATCCAGGGTGCAGCGAGGAATTTTCCCAACAAGCCGTTAGATGAAAAGATTCCTCCTGCTGGTGGGAATCGAACCCACCATCACCCTCATATGATTCTAAGGCGTTAGATTTTTGGAAGGGGTTTTCTAGAGGTTATCGCTCCCTTTCAGCCAGGATAGGGCTGTTGGTTGTTATTTTTTTGAAAGAAATATTATAATTCGTTGCCAGGGTAAGGGTATAAAACCAAGAAAATTCAGGTGCTCTTTAGTCCTTGAAAACAGTTCGGAAAAGAAGAGATAACAAAAAAAAAGGAAATGAAAATAAGAAAAGTAAGCAGAAAACGGAAAGGGTCCAGTCTGTTTGAGGAGCCATCTTCCCGAGGACGATCCCTCAGGAGTGTGTACATCCTGTATAAATATTTTATCAGCATAATTCCTTATAGGAAAAATGATCAAGACCGGGAAAAGGTTCATAATAGGCGGGGGAAATTGCTTTTCTAACTTAAGTGCTCTATCACTTCCTGCAAAAAACAAAACAAAAAACAAACTCGAATACTCTAATATTTTAAAAAAATAAGTATTGAATGTTTATAAAAAAAGGCATTAATTTTTTAGAAAGAGGTCCTGCTGGAACTGCGTCATCTTAGGGTGTTTCTAGAAATTAATTATTTCATAAACGTTAAAACGTTAAACATCTTCTCTCAAGAAATCTGACAAAAAGTGGGACTAAGGTGCGAAAACTTACATTAGACGAAATTAATTACTTGGCCTCGTTGGCTTCCGCTAGGAAAGCTCTATTAGAAGCACCCAAAAAATCGTTCACATGAGATCAGACGGCCGGTAGTATCATCAGTCAGATACCTCTGTAGTATCTGCACCTCAGGGCAATCGTGGCCGTTTACTGGACTTTATTTATTTATTTATTATTATTATTTTTTTTAAATAATATTGTTTAACTAGCAAAGTAATTGCACAGCTAAAATCAATTATAAAAATAACAAGCAATAAAGCCAACGGCCTTAGCCACGTTCAATGCACCGGTTCCCGTAAATCACCGAAGTTAAGCAACGTCGGGCGTGGTATAAAAAAAACAAAAAAAAAAACAAAAAAACAAAAAACCACTTTGAAGATTCCAATCTCATATTGCTCCGCCTGAGATTGTCCACCGAAAATGTGTTTACGACCGTTTTAATTTAATATTTATTAAACTTTCGAATGTCTAAGGTCTACCTACTGCGATTTCGTAACCGTTTTAAAGATATTTAAGAAAATACACAAAAAATATAAACTTTTTTTTTTTTTGTAAATGTAGGTACCTAAAATTTAAATATCCTAGTTCGTATGAATATCAAACACTAGCTGAATACCCGTGCTTCGTCACGGCAGATAAGTAATTATTTTATTGCGTTAAATAATGTTTCATTAAAATTACGTTACTATACAATTCTGTGCAGTTTATTACAGCACGGTTCCCGTCATACTATATTTTATTCAAAGGGCGTTAAAATTTAAAAGTTTATGTTTCCAGGAAGTCATATGGTAACACCCAATATACTTACGAGTATTATCATGGTTATAGGCGAGGAGGCTGTGCAAGGGTTCCGGATATTATTACCTCGCCTGGAAAACCTAAGGATATGCTATACATCACGGTTTGACCGGGACTGTCCCGGTATTTTGCAATTGTTTCGGTGTCCCGCCCAGTTTTATCAATGTCCCGGAAAAGGCTGTAAGATGTAAAAAGTAATGAATTCATGTTTATAAGAATCTTTTTTAAATCGGTTACTTTTCTACAATTAACATTTTTACTACTGCTCACAGTGTCAAAGAAATGAGAAGTAATCGAACTGTAAAACGCTGGAACTACCTGCACAGCGCTGCCAGCTGCCAGACACTACTATTTGGCTGAGAGATTGTTTTAAGAAAATCAAGTAGCAAAAAAAGTTCCGTTCTTATTTTTAAGGTTTGGGTAGACTAACAGTTCAGGATCCCCCCTTCCCGTTACTTGCTAGGCTTAAAACTCACCATTTTACTTATAATTTGTACTCTTTTTATCCCCCCCCCCTGGTATGCCCATCCTATATTAATGTGTCTCGGTTTAACTCTCCAAAAATATGGCAAGCCTATCTGACGGGGACAGGCAGAAAAGAAACGCAATTAAAACTCTATGAGGGACAGTTAATTTCTAGTAATTCAAGGTCTGCCATCATAGTTGAAATTAACCTCAATTAGAAATAAAACTATGAGATAGATAATGTACGGTAACAGCTGTTCTTTATCGTCCTAGCAACGCAGGCTGCCTAGGCTTGCCTTCTCTAACCAACTCAAACTTTATTTATTTAATTTTCATTTTGCCTCTATCCTGTAGGATCATTGGCGATTGCATGGTAAGAAAATAAATAACAAACATATTTTATACTAAAGTGGTAATGAACATACAATAATAATATATGAAAATGTGATAATTGTAAGCAGGGAATTGATGTATGAATAAATGAAAATAATATTACATAAATAACTTATAATAATAATTATGATAAATGATTCAAATATAAGTTAAGAAATGTTAATAATACATGATTATAAATAATTACAATTTTAGTGGATTTGTTTTTTAAAACAAATAATAATAAAAAATAAAAATTAAAATTTTGAATACATATTTGAATTTTTTAAAAAAATAAAAAGTTTTTGTATGTCTTCTTCTTTGTCGCCAAGAATTTTTGCAAGAGAAGATCCAATTCCAATGGATTTTCTCAAGGAAGTGTAGTTTCTGCATGATATTAAGAAATGCTCCACTGTCCATTGCTGACCTATATCACAGCTGCATGAAGGTGGATATAGGTTAAGGAAGAGATGTTCATGGCTGAGGAGACAGTGGCCGATTCTTAATCTGCACAGGACAACTTCTTCTCTCCTTGAAGAACGTTCACTTGTCTGCCATCGCTTCGGAATGTCCTTTATTTTCCTGAGTCCTTTCTCCTCCATTTCAAGCCACTTATTGGTCCAGAGTCTGTAGAGGTTTTCTTTTACCAGGGTTTTCCAGTCTAAATAGGTTATTCTATCAATTACTTCATCATTGGCTGATAATGATGATGCAAGTTTGTCGACTTCTTCATTACCTCTTATGCCGCTGTGTGATGGAACCCACATGAATGCCACCGTTTGATTTGCCTTCTTTGCTTTATTTAAAAGATACTTGCATGAACGAATAAGACCTTCAGTGGATTCCCTTTCTTGCAGGGTACTTAAGACACTCAATGAGTCTGATATTATGACAGTTTTTGGAATTTTATTAGTCGTTACATAATTGATCGCTTCATAGATAGCAACTGCTTCAGCAGTAAACGAGCTGCATTCCATTCGTAGAGCAGTGACTTTTTGAGTTGATCTTGTTATAAAGGCAGATCTTACTCCATTTGAAGACTTGGATCCATCTGTGTAGATTGGTTCATAGCCCAAATAGTTTGTAAGGTGTGCTAAAAACTCAGCAATGATATTTGGTGGGTTCTCTTTTTTATTTAAATTTAGCATTTCTTTGTCAATATGTACTTTATCAGTGTCCCACGGAGGCTGTACTGTTTGATTGGATTGCCAAAACTTAGGAAGTTCTAATTCTAGGGAATTTAAAGTTTTCCTCATCCTACAACAGAAACTATTACTTGCCGGTAGTTGTTGAGTTTTTATGGTTTCACAAAGAAGTCTATGTGTTTCTCTTGAAAGAAGTTTGCCTAGGAAACAAAGTCCCAAGAAATATCTCCTATTGTATAGAGAAGGTTCTGCACATTCCATTTGAAGACTTGCGATCGGTGATGTTCGGAATGCTCCAGTACTTATCCTCATTGCTTCGTTATGTACAACATCGAGCATCCGGAGAGCTTTTTGATTACCGGAGGAATAGATGAACGACCCGTAATCGAGTTCCGATCTGATGAGGACTCTGTATATTCGTAAAAGGGTTGCTCGATCGGCACCCCAATTGGAACGCGCTAAACACTTTAGAAGAAAAAGCTTTTTTGAACATTTGTTTCTCAAATCTTTGATGTGCTCGATCCAGTTTAACTTCTTGTCGAAGGTCAAACCCAAGAACTTCATTTTGTCCACATAATCGATTGGCTGATCGAATATAGATATTGGTGGATTGTAGTGGCAAACTTTTCTGCAGAAATGTAGAGCTCGGGTTTTCGTAGTTGAGAAAGAGAAGCCTGTTTGTCGGGTCCATCTTTCAAATCGGAATATAGTTTCTTGGAGCCTCCATTTTATGAATTCCAATGAAGAGGATCTCACAAAAATAACTAGATCATCTGCGTACAATGTATATCCGACAGGTCGGCTTATTAATTCTGATACAGAATTGATAGCTATCAGAAAGAGAGTTACACTTAGTGTTGACCCTTGGGGTATTCCATTTTCTTGAATGAATTTCGCAGAGAGTCGATTTTCTACTCGAACTTGGAAGGTTCGGTTTGTCAAGAATTCTTTCAAGAAGGACCAGATTCTGCCTTTAATACCCCACTTCAGAAGAGTTTGTAGCACCAGGTATCTCCAAATTCGGTCGTAAGCCTTTTCAATGTCCATGAAAACGGCAATTAGGTGTTCATTTTTCGAAAATGCTATTTGTATTTCGTTTTCAAGGGTTACTAAATGATCTAAAGTTGAATGCCCTTTTCTGAAGCCACATTGATTAGCACATATCAACCCGCGATTTTCAAGGAGATAGTAAAGCCTTCTATTTATTATCTTTTCTAAAATTTTTGATGCACAATTTATGAGGGAAATCGGGCGAAAGTCTTCCGGCCTTGAGCTAAATAGTTTTTTGGGAATAGGAATGACAATCGAATTTTTCCATGAATCTGGAAAGACCTTTTCTTTCCAAATTGTATTATAAATTGATAATAAGAATATTTTTCCTTCTTTGGGGAGTTTTTTAATCAAAATATAAGGAATTCGATCAGGCCCTGGTGAAGTTTTATCTCGACAGAAGTGTAGAGCGAATTCCAACTCTTCTAATGTGAGAGGTCTATTATAATCCTCTGATTCTTCTTCTATAACGTCAAGGTCTTCCTCTTCTGACTTGGCTTTGAACTGTTGGAATATCGGATCGTAGCCTGTAGTACAACTAACATCCTGGAAGTATTCCCCAAGGCAATAAGCTACTTCCTCTGGTTTGGTGATAACATTAGCTCCTATTTTTAAACCTGGAATTTTTCGTCTTGAGTCAACACCCCTAATTTTTTTAATTTTATGCCAAATGTCTCTGGAGGGAGTGGAAATATTAATGGAGCTGACATAATCTTTCCACGATTGCCTTTTAGCTGATTTAATAGTTCTATTTGCTATAGCTCTGAGTTTCTTAAATTCAATAGAGTCTTCTAGCTTTCCAGTTCTCCTCATCTTGTTGAGAGCCTTCTTTTTGGCTGTTATCGCTATTTTGCAGCTTTCATTCCACCAAGGGACCTTTCGGTGGACTTTGGTATTGTATTGGGGAATCGAAGTATATGCGGATTCGAGTACAGCGTCAGTGAAATGTGAAACAAGTTCTTCAATTTGAAATTTTGGAATTTCCTTTAGCCTTTCTGAAATGTTTTTTTCATATAATTCCCACTTTGCATAAATAAAATTCCATTTCGGTGGTGTCGTTGAATTTCTTGTACATTTTATGTTCAACTGGATTTGAATGGGGAAATGGTCGCTTCCATAAAGGCTATCGAAAACATTCCATTCAGCTACAGGCAGGAGACGTGAATCACAAAAACTGAGGTCTACGGATGAAAATGTATTTGTCTGAGCACAAAAGTGTGTACTAGCTTCTGAGTTTAGTAGACTTATGAAAGTATTTTCGTGTATTAATTTTATAATCTGTTTCCCCCTATGACCAACATCGCGTTTTGTTGACCCCCACAACTGATCGTGTCCATTGAAGTCCCCAAGTAAAAGGAATGGTCTCTTGAAGTTGCAGATCAAATCGTGTATGTCGTTCGAAGTGAATGGTTCTGATGGAGGAATGTAAATGCTGCATATTGTAATTGGTTCAGAAGTCCAAATGCGAACTGCCACAGCTTCTAGTCGTGTCGTTAAGTCTATAGTTTCATAATAAAAGTGGTCTTTGATAGCGATAGCCACACCTCCCCAAGCACACACATCATCAGGCCTATCTTTTCTCACAACATTGTAACCTTTAATATTGAATTGATGTCTTCGCTGAAGGTGGGTTTCTTGCAAGCATAAGCAGTCAGGATTGGTATTTGAGAGAAGTAAATTAAAATATTCCCTGTGCATGTTTATACCATTGATATTCCACTGTATAATGTTCATGGAAAGTCAACATTTGTCAAGAATTGATAAAATTCTATAAGCAAATATTTTATAAATGATTCTACATATTTGTTGTCTATTCTGAGAGAATATTTTCTTTTCGGCATATTGGGAACGATAACAAAATGTAACGATAAATAAATAGGGAAAGGTTTTTATAAATTTTATAGATGTGTAGATAACATTTTCTTTGTTATTATCTAACATCAAAAAATCATTGTCTTTAGAGCGTTCCCATTATGAGACTTCCTTCCGTTTTTTCCCTCTTTATTTGGAGTGCCATTATTCGGATATTGTATGATCTCCTTATGACTACGTGTCTTTACTCTGGGTGTTTCACAATTTTGTTTTTTATTATCGGATTTGTTAGCTGTACGTTTACGGTGTTTCGGTACATTTACTAGCGGGCTTGTACTTTGTGTCACCAATCCTAACTCAGTCGCTAATCCTAGGTTAGTCTTAGAATCCACCGATTTTTCATGAAAAGGAGTCAGTAGATTTTCAAGTAAATTTACTTTTGTTACTAAAGATTCTATGACTGATGACAGCTTGGCAATCTCTTCTAGAAGAGGGCCTTCTGAAGACGATTTTGTCAATATGTTTTTGTACGACGGAATAATGTTTCTTTCAACTTGTTCATTTCGTTGATACTTTTCAAATATTCTCTCTGCCTGTTTATACGAAATTTTATTTGTTAATCTAATTTCTTCGATGCGGCGTTCCTTTAAAAATTTTGGGCATTTATTGGACCACGAAGGATGAGTAGATGAACAGTGTTTGCATACTTTATCAGCCTTGCATTCTCCCTCGTGCCTGGGATTGTTGCAGTAACCACAGAGGATGGTCTTGCAGCTGTAAGCATGGTGCCGATAATCGAAACAATTAAAACACTGCAGTGGTTTAAAGTAAGGATTGACACCTATGATTTGGAAATCTAGTACGATCTTAGCTGGTAATTCACTTTTGTCAAATGTCAGAATAAAGGAAGCTGTCGAAATCTTTTTGCCACCAACTGTTTTATATATTCGCTTAATCTTAGTGACTCCTTGATTCGTGAGTTCAGACAGTATTTCTTCATCAGAACAGTGTTTGATTGCTGAACAAGTTATTATTCCACGGCTTGTGCTGAATGAGTTGTGGTCTTTGAAGTAAATTGTATAGTTTTCATATGTTTTTATGTTTTTCAGGTTAGTATAATCTTGTTGATTATTTATTTCAAGTAGGACAGACCCGGATTGATGGATAGTAATTTTCGCTCTAGGAGCGAAGTTTTTAATGAATCTGCAAACCTGAAATGGGCTGTAATCTTTAAAGGATTTCTTTTCAGGGTTTTCAGAAAAGTTCATTATTAAGAACTTCTTACTCCACTTAGTTCGTGTTGGTGGATAGTTCATGGGACAATCCCTGAGATCGGGGACCATAGATTCTCGAGAAATATTCATTATGTTTCTAGTAAATGTTATTTAATTTATTTATGAATTACTAGTAGGTTAATGATTAAACAGATAGATGTTTAGAACAAGAAGCAGGAAGGATTCAATAGGAATCTTACTGTGATTTGCCAGGTTTTATATTGAACGGTGAATCTTGAACTCCGTGATAGCTTGAACTGAGTGATTTTTTTTTTTTTTTATTCTTGAGTCTTTTTAATCCTTTGTAGTTTCAGATCACAGACAATGCTTTAGTAGCATGAATAATTTTTCAAGTTCGAAGAAAATCTCTTTATGAGCTGACTTTAGATGCTTTTTTTTGAGTAGCCGAAATTTTATGTTAAGCTTAATTTGTGTTCACATATGATGACTCAAACTTTAAACCCCCCTAAAAATGCTTAAAAATACGAATATCAAAAAATCCTTTCTTAGCGAGCGCCTACGTTATATAGGGAGTGTCCATGCAAAATTTCAAAATTTTCTGTCGAGCGGTTTGGGCTGGGCGTTGATAGATGAGTGAGTGAGTGAGTGGTATTTGACAAATATATAGTAGATGTAGAAAGCGTTTCAAATGAATTCATCGTTTTCAAGTATCCCAACTGAAAATTTCTTAGACAAATTATTATTATTCACTTTTATCTAAAACGTTTACAGATATCGGCTTAAAATCGTTTTCACTCCTTTTTCTATGTTACACAATATACAAAAAGTTTACCTAGAAGCCTATATATGCGCAGCTTTAAGATTTTCGTAATCTTTCATAAATATATGGAAAACAATTAAAAAACCAAGGTAAGTGGAAGGTGCCCATTCGAAAGCTTACTAAATTTTCTGCAATTTTTTTTTTTTTTTTTTTTTTTTTTTAAATATCCACGAAACCTAGTACTATTCATGAATATATGTTTCCACTCACATTCGTATAAGTAAGACTCCAGTATATTAATTCTAAGCAATGAAGAGATAAAAAAATGTTTTCCCGTATATAAGTATTGATTTTATTTAAATAAGGAAATGATTTGTTCGTCCATTTTTAGTAACTCACCTATATTAGGTACTGAAAAAAATATATATGAATATAAATAGAATTATCGATTTGCTTGGTTTATCTAAACTTTATTATGAAAACTGTTTTGTAGAGCTGAAGGTTAGTGCTTCACTGGTCAATTTAAATCTTTCCTTTTTCATCTCCCAATTTATTTTTTTACTTCGATACTTTGAATTGAAGTAAAAAAAAAATGTTCAGAAAAAATTTAAATAAAGTATTGCATAATTGGAGGTTGGTTTGTTATTTTTTTCTACAAAACTGATTTATTATTTTGTGAGGGGAGGAGTTATAAATATTTCCCACATTTTCTATTGGTCCTTCGGATAAAAGGGAAATATATTTATAAAAAAAGGAAACCAATAGGATAATTGCTTTTGAATTGAATAACAATACAGATAAATTTCAAAAGTCGTTCTGCCAGTTTTTTTTCCTTGAACCTCTCCTATTTTCCATTCCAGTTTTCAATGGATTTCATTCCAGAAATGAATAATTTTATAATACTATTCCGATTTATAGGATACAAAAATTTACAAATTCTCTTATTTACGTCTAGCACATTCCAAACGAAAGATTTCTTCAAATCTTTATCTAAACTACTTCATAGGAGGAGGCCCGGTGGCCGTGAGTGTTAAGGCGTGAGCACTTAACACTTCGTCCTAACGGTTGAGGGTTCGATTCCCATTATGGGGTGGTGGCTTTTATTTTTTTTAAAAAAGGAAAGCCATCAGCCCTAACCTGGCTAGAAAAGGTTGGTAACCTATAGATGTCCCGTCCTAAAGGAAGAGGATGTTATAATTTAATATCAACATTTCGACAGAATAATATCAAACGTCATAAAATCAAAAAAATGATTCCTAAAAGGAACCAAGTCAAATTACACATTAAGACCAATTAAAAACATTCATTATCTCACAGCCATATATGAAGACCTTATCAACATACTTAGGCCTATAGTCATAAAAAAAAATATATATATACATACAGCATATATTTTTCGCAATGGCCAAGTCTGTACCAACGAATAAACTATCTTTATTCTGTTTTTTTTTCGTAGATTTACGATGATAAAACTATTACCGTAAAGAAGGACAATTTTTACGATATCCTAAATAAACTCGACCTTTGACAAGTCTGCAATAGAACAAAAAGTTCAGTCTGAAAATAGAATCTTCTAGAGGGAAGAATTGTTAAAAATAACATTCCTTTCATCGGTTTTACTTCCCCTATGACGTTAACCTGATCATCCAATCCGGAAGTGCTGACGTGAAATATTGAAGATTCAAACCCCAAAGGTCACGGAAAACATTGGACCTTCAAATTTGTGTGTGTGTGTGTGTGTATATATATATATATATATATATATATATATATATATATATATATACGAATTAACTCACTCATGTAAAATCTATTTTTAGCACTTTCCTCCGAAGGAAAGCAGCTATTGAGGTTGGACTCATGACGGAATTTTTGAAAAATTTCTTCAAATCTTTATCGATCCTACCTAGTAGACACCGAAAATGACCCCCGTTAAAATTTATATATATCTATATATATATATATATGCATATATATATATATATATATATATATATATGTGTCTGTTAACACGATAGCGGCCAGAGTTTTTGTTTTTTCGTCACAAAACTTGGTAACAAAATCGGTCCATCTGGAGGGGGGGTTTACTCCGGAGCCAAAGTAGTTATTTGCCAATAACAGTCGTAATTTTTGTTATATTTCAACGAAACTCGGTATATGTTGTAGCCAACTGAAGAGAAAAATGTGTTGTAAATATAAACTAAATTGGTTCATTAGGAGGGGGGGGGGTTACCCTGGAGCCAAAGTGGTTATTTGCCAAAACCAGTCGTATTTTTTATTATATTTTATTCATCAAGATCAGTAGATGAAAATGTGAAGCGTTGCGTATTTATTCGTAGTGTAGTACCCCACATACACAAAACTCTGGAAGGAAATTAATTGCAAAATTAATAATTGAAACATGACATAATTCAAATAATTGAAACATAATAAATTCAAAAGAGCAGAACTATTTATGTTTTTATTTTATTTATTTATATAGCTTATTTTAAGCAAATTATTCAGGAATGCACTCGACACTACCCAATTCTGAGGAAAGTGCTTAGTTATGCAACTCCTGCGTGACGGACTTTTTTTTTTAATATATTTCAGTTATTCTGCCTCTACCCTAGTGGGTCATTGGCAGCTCGGTCTTTTATATGTATTTATAAATGTTCATTTGTCTGATGAAAGTGAGTAATTTTTGTATTGTTTGTGGGATATACCAGATGGGATATACCAGATGGGATATACCAAGTGTTTGTCTTATGAGATCATATTTATGGCAGTTTATAAGTATATGTTCGACTGTGATTTTTGTATCGCATGTGTTGCATGTTGGGTGATGTAGGTTGTTTAGGAGGTAGGTGTGTACTATTCGTAGTCTAGTCAAAACGGTTTCTTCTCTTCGAGAATGTCATTGCTCACGTATGGGACTTGTACTTCTAATTAATTTTCGAGACACGATTGCTATAAATTTAGGGCTAATTCTTTGGAATTGTTTGAGAAAATTAGGAAAATAATTTCCATTTATATCTAATGTAATAATAATATTTAAAGGGGTATACCCCTATTTGCAGGTAGTTTATCCAATATTCATGAAAATATGTTGACCTAGTACGGCCTAGCATCATGACAGGCTCGTCTCTCAATACCCACACCTGTCTGCTTGAGAGTATAGACAGAGGCGGACAGGCAGAGGTGATTTACATTCTGATAACACATATCACTCCGGCGGTGTTAACCCATATCGCTGTGGTGGAGTTTGGAGTTCATACATTATCCTGGTAATGGGGAAACCTCGATTCGATAAACGAAGTCGAATGTTGTTATTTGGGATGGGTGACCGCTGGGTTTGTGCATTTGGCTTTAAGTCTTGTTTAGTACCTGTATAGTTTAATACTTGGCAGATTGACCAATGACAAGTACTTGATGCCTTGCATATAACAAGATTTATATAACAAGTTGCATTTAGATAAAACTAGTGATGAAAACCGTGCGAATCATTTTGTTTGCCACGGCAATTTCTTTAACGTGAATAATCTGATTTTATCGTAGAGAACAGAAAGGAAGTATGAGAGTCGTCGTGGACTAAATAAAAAGAAATTACTACGAGCGATTTTGAAAAGTAAATATAAATTCAAGTTTTGATGAACACCTTAAAAACCAATATTTTAAGTCAAAATTAAACGCGCAATGAAATAATAGATGGGTGAAATCGGTTTCATTTCGATATACCTCGATATTTTCGATAGAGGACCGATAGGTCGAGGGCTGGATTGCAAAAAATCGGTTTTTTTTGGTGGGGGGGGGACAAATAAATCGTGAGTAATTTTTATATTTACCCCGTGTAACGGTCAAGATAAGCTTCAAAATGATTCCTCATTCATAAAAATTGATGAAGTATTAAGGAAGTTATGGCGTACCAACAAAAAGAGCCCTTCAGAAATTATAATATGTATGGATGATTTTCCTCGTCAGGATGCCCATACTCAAGTGGTTTTGAGGTATCAGGCTGTACCGTATGAAATGTCAGTTTTGGACTTGCCGATTTCCTTCAAATGTCTTGAAACTGTCGTGGCTCTTACTCCGAGTTCTTTGGCATATCCCCTGGTGCTTTTTGGGGGACCCAAAAAGCTTCAACCCTTTCTTCCAGGTGGTCATTGTCAAGCTTGATTTCTGGCCTTCCTCGCACTTCGTTGTCAAGGTCAAAATTTCTACTTCGAAATCTGGAAAACCAGTTCTTTCATTCACCGTTCCCTCCCTGAACGCCGTGTTAATGTTCATAAACGCCTCAGCAGCGCTATGACCGAGTTTAAATTCATAACGAAAAATAATACGGATTTCCGTTGAAGTCATAATTTAAGTTTTATTTTTTCTCAGAGGATCGTTCTCACAACACAGTACGCAAGTTACTGATTAAATAATAGAAATAAAAGAGATTTAATTCTGTATGAATTACAATGACGTTTGTAAATAATTAAATAAAAAAGGGAAAGGATTAAATCGCAAAGTAAACAAAACTGACATTTCATACGGTACAGCCTGATAACATTTGAATTTTTTGCATTTTTTGAGGGTCTCGTTTCAACTTATTCAAGCCTTTATGACTTTGGTTCCACTCAATAAATTTTATTTTCATTTAAATCCTTTGCAATAATTCAAGGATAATTAGTTCTAGCTTACAAAATGTTGTTGGACAAACAGATCTTTTTTAAGGGAGGTCTTAGTTTCTATAAAAAATTATATTATTATGAAATAGATGAATTAAAGACACTGCACAATTGTAACCTTTTTTTATTAAAACATTTTTTAAAAAAAATAATTTTTTTTTATTAAAAAAACTAATTTTTTTTTTATTAAAAAAAACATTATTTTTTTTAATAAAAAACATTAATTTTTTTTTTTTATTAAAAAACATTAATTTTTTTTTTATTAAAAAAAATTATAGGAAAAGACGTTATTAGCTAATGACGCGGAGCATCATCATCCCCCAATAAATAATAATATTAAAAAATTTAAGCTTTAGTATTATTAGAATTATATTTAAACTTCATATCGTCCCTATCATGTCAAAGTATCGAATATGCAAAATATCGGTTTTAGTTTCGGGACTTGGATTGTGGATAATACAGCTTTTATAGAATAGTCTTTAATGCCTTAAATATCGAATAAGACCATTATTCAATATATTACTTTGTCAATGGATAGAATATGTTCGTTACAATTTTGCTCCGATATGCATATTCGATAGTTTGACATGGTAGAGACGATATGAACATCCCATTTATCATTTACCTTTATACGGACGATATAAAAACATTATTTATGCTTTTAAACCTTCAATATCAATACAAGTTTAATGCTACACAATCTAGGTACTACATACCACAATATATAATTTTATGAATATTTCAGTGGCGTATTTTCTGTATCAAAGGAAATGATATCATCAAAAGAGTTAAATGAAATTGATAAAACTTTTGTTTTAGTTATTTAGACAATTTTATTTTGTTTACTTATTGGTTATAATATGATCGTCCCTTTTGGTTTAATATAATTGCCTTTAGTGGACTTATATATATATATTCTTATCGTTGAAATAGTATTAGAAAGTAATGTATAAACATACATAAAACTTTTATTTTTCTGTTTTCTGAAATATCTCAAAAACTTGGTTGGGAAATCGTGGGAAGTGGAAGGCAAGCTTTGTATATTTTTACTTGAATATTATTTTCCTTGAAAATCATTTTTCTAAATATATTAAATTGCTAAAGCAATATTTCTCCCAAAAAGGATTAGGGATTGAAGACTTGCTACTCGGAAATTTCTAGAATATTTGACGATATTTTTACAATTTTCTTTAGTACTTTTGGAACGATATACGTCTAAAGGTTGGCGAATAACACCAAAGAGATCTGATCGCACACCATTTTGTTAAATATTTTCCAAATTCTCATAGCACAATATTGTGGATAAATATTTAAATATCACATTCATTATAGAAATTAAACAGCTGTAAGTATAATATTATTTTCTTTTTTATAGATGATTTATTGTTAAAAAAATCAATTACTGTAATGTTCGACATTGTGATAAATCTTTCTCAAGAGAAAACAATTCAATTTTAAGATGCTTTTTCAAGAAAAAGCGGAGGAAGACGTTTTCGCTTTTTTATCCGTTATTGATCAGAAGTCATTTCTATTTAACGAATTTTCTTTCCATTCCCGAGATATTTCCATTTACTTTTGTCTTAGAAATTGGAATGTACATTTTTTTTTTCAACTCCTTTGTTTACAAATTTGTATCAAAAAATGAATTTAATGATCTTAATCCCTAGTTTGTTCTTTGTTGCAGAAAAATATGGTATAAATAATGACTTATGATTTATTCCAGGAAATAATAAAAGTTGTCAGTAATTTAATAAAAATATATAAAATCAAAACACCGATTCCCACTATGGAGTGGTGACGTTTCTTTAGAAAAAAGACAAGGCATCAGCCCTATCCTGGCTAGAAACGTGTGGTAATCTATAGATAACCCGTCCCAAAATTCTTAGTTAATAATAATTTACGTTAAAATTTATATAAAAGAAAACAGTGTTTATATTATATTTATCTAAGTTATTATAAGCACATCATTTAGGGTCCCTTGCCTTGATAAAAAAAGGCGCTTAGTTATGCAACTCCTGATAGATGATATGCTTTTCCTTTTTAATGGCACAGAGCTTTTTTTGTGACAGGTAATCTCTTGGTTATCACCCTTTTCTATTATAGTAAAGTTAGGGTCCATGGCTTTTTTTTTCAAATATAACCTACGACCCTTAGTGAAAATCCCATAGTTTCTTTACAAAATGTTTCTAAAAATTTATGAAATTTTCATATAGTCTTTTTTTAATTTGCTAAAGTAAACATATGCAAAGTTGGCATTTTTTATTTTCTCCATAAATATATTATTTCTTTCTTTTATTGGAAAAAAAAAAAAAAAAATCTCCGCCCGTTTTACCTCATATAGCATATTTTCCATTTCTTAACCGCCACCATTTCCTTATCCAAGACTGGCCTTGAAATATAAAATGCAATATATACCATAATAACGTAATAGTTCTGAAATTTATTCAATTGGAATGCATTCCGGAGATATGCACTCTAGGAAGATGAATAAAACATGAGGCATACCTTATTTACTCCAATAAGGAGAAGAACTTCTAAATTGAACTTCTAGAAAAACATTTTTTTTTTGCTAGAAATAAAGAGGCATTTTTATAATTACTATTTGAAAATATAACCTTTTAGTATATTCGATTGAAGTTAGATTCTTAATTTTTTTTTTTTTAAGAATTCTCTGAATCATCTTCATCCAACCTACTCTATATATATATATATATATATATATATATATATATATACACTGTTTATTTCCTTCTTTATGTAAACCTTACATGGCATAAAATGTAATTTATTTCATTTTTTACAAATGTACTTTTACTAAAGTCTTTTTTTTTTTTGTTCTAAATTTTTATTTTTACATAGATCATGATGCTAAAAATTAAACAATGTGTCGTGTAAAAGTTAGCCATTGTAAATGTATTGTCTAAGTATTCATCGATGCCTGTTGTATATAGATTGAAGTGTCCTTAATAGTTAATTCCCTGTATTAGTTAAATATCCTTATAGTTAATGACATTAATAATGTATTTCATTGTTAATGTCCTGTTATATGGACATTTTCTATTGGCATGTATTAGCAACTGTTCTGTTTTATTATTATTTTTTTAAGTTCTTAGATTGCTGCTCCGTCAGAAAGTTTCCAGAAAATACCCTTAATGTTTGAAGTGTATTTTGGCTGCCAGTGTATATCTTTCCCTGACGAAGAAGTTTGTATCCTTGAATGTGTATCAATAGCATTTTTTTTTTTTTTTTACTCGTTCTAGTCTGCAGGTTATAATCTCTTATAGTTCTTGTCGCCTAAAAAACAACAAAATGTCAACATTCAATCAATGATTCTTGGTTCCCATTGGCTATGTTTATACATATGTATATTTCTGTTCCTCTGCTTAACACATTGGCGAAAAATAACCATTTTTTTTTTTGCCCTCATTCAACCGTACCTCAGAAGAGTTATGTTCCTTTTTTCACCCAGAAGAGATCACATGGCAAATATAAGAATGACTTTCAATGATATTTATTTCTCTGCTAACACCATTGCGCAAATGATAAAGCATCTGTTCAGACGAAATTTCGAAATCTGTCGCAACTATACTGCCTATTGTTCAGTAATCTGAAATATTTTGTATGCTGTGTATTTCGGTGATGAGCCCGGAATACAACAATAACTGTCAGACTGGGTTAGAATCCCTTTTGGAATATTCATTTAGTAATGAATGGGTGTAATGCATAATAAATATTTCAAGTATTGATCGGATTGTTTATAAACGGCAGCTGACCCTGTTTGGTTGAAAATACATTTCATTGTACTATAAACTTTTTGAAGGAAGCCAACATATTGATACAGTACTGACCTATTTGAAAACCAATAACGTATCCGACAAAATATAGACTTCACAAACAACTTCGGGAAAATGGTCACACAATCATGAGAATTACAATACATTTCTTTTTACAATAAACTAACAGTGACAGAATGATTTATGCTTTATATTTTATAACTATCTTCTTTTTATAACAATAATTTTTATTTTTATTGATACATATATATATATATATATCAATAAAAATACAAATTTGTATTTTTCATTTATTTTCAATCTATTTATTTTTATATCCATCTAACTTAACATACTTACTCACATGGATGATTTTCTGGATTGGCATTGATTGGTGCAGCGCCTACATTGGCTCACACTCAGGAATAAATGCTATTCGCCATAGATGCGGATCATTAACAAAAATAAATAAATGAAACTTTATTTACATTTTAACATCCAATTATTATTAGGAAGGGTTATCTATAGGTTACCACCCTTTTCTAGCCAGGATACCTTTTCTCTGTTCCATCCCTAGTAGGAATCGAGCCCACGACCTTTAGCACTTAGGGTGCGTTTACATCTGACACTTCTCGCAGGAAATATATGTCAGGTGTCGGATAGATATTCTCTTGAAGGTTTACATACTGACAGAAATAGCTAGACATTTATGTCATGGATATGTATAGGACAGTTCTGGATTTGTTCTAATTTGCGATAAATTCACCAAAAGCACAAATAATCAGTGTTTACATCTGTTGGTATAGAAGTGTCGACAATACAGCTAGTAGCCAAGATATTTATCTCTGAAATTAAATTCTTCTCGTAAAAATCTGTGTTTACACCTGATGGTATAGAAGTGTCGACACTTATAGTTCGTGATAGAAATATATATCTCAGACATAAATTGCTCATGGTTTACACTAGTCGCAATTTCTGTGTGATATAAATTTCCTGCAATAACTAGCAAGTGTAAACCCACCCTTAGTGCACAAGCCTTATCACTCACAGCCATCGGGCCTCCAATTACTTACATATAATGATAGTAATACGTGAATCCGATCTATACCCAAGATAATGACCTGAATAGGTAATCCATCCCTTGGAAGAGTAAGCCGATATGAAGAGGTCAGATATATGAAGTAGAAAAATGATCCAGTGCGGAAAGAAGTGATAATGGATGTGCCAACAGGGGAGGACAAGATATATGAAGCCAGTATATTCTGGGAACCTCTCCAAAAGGCTGGTAATATACACAGAGGTGGTTGGCTTTATGGGGTAGCGACTGTCTGGGATACAGAAAAATATCATGGTAAACATCACATTTTAATGATTTTCCAAAGAGTCTATATACTGAATCTGTATCAATCTCTTTTCTTGTTCTTAATGTATGTATATATATATGTATATATATATATATATGTATATATATATATATATATATGTATATATATATATATATATATATATATATATATATATATATATATATATATATGCACATCTATACATTTATTCAGCACGTAGGCTGCGATCATACACAACTCGATCTCGTAGTGCAAAGTCTGTAAAGGCAACACGCTCGTGTAATTTAAGGAAATTTGCTTTGTGTGTGAAGACAAGGATTTCATTGGCACAAACTATTAATTATGGCCTGCCTAAAATATTTCTTGTTAGAAAATCTGCTTGAGGTTGGCTTATTTGCATCAGCGTCTGAACAAAGCTTGAGCAAGCACATAAATGACTGGTGACGTTTGAACACCTGTTCCTGATCCTGTATCACCAATCACTGCACAATTTCTTTCCACTTTCGTGCATTTATGTTCAGATTTTATTCGGAATAACGAAAGAAAAATAATTTAGCTCTTAATTTAAAAATAAAATACAATCCGTTTACTTCTTCGTGGAAAATCAACAGCAAAGAATTCAGAGCAATATCTCACGTGTACATCATTCCAGAAGAATATTTCCTGTAGAACTTATATCTATTCTGAAGGAAACCCCGCTAATGAGGTTGACCTCATGACGCAATCCGTAAGTGCCGATTAGAA
Source organism: Gonocerus acuteangulatus (assembly GCA_946811695.1). NCBI lineage: Eukaryota > Metazoa > Arthropoda > Insecta > Hemiptera > Coreidae > Gonocerus > Gonocerus acuteangulatus. Next base: position 43,287,311 of record OX328128.1, on the reverse strand, counting down.
ATACTTTTCTAAATAGGAAACGGACTGAGATGACGCAGTTCCTGCAAGTCGGACTTTTTTTCAACTCTTCCCTACCGATAGGTTCACAAAATGGTCTTCATTTTTTTTTCTCTCTTTTTTTTAATTGGTCATTAACAGGTAATACAATTTATGTTGTGATATCTGTATTTATAAAAGTAAATACAACTAAATTTTTATTCAGACTTATCAATAAGAATTTATTTATATTCGTGATTACTAATGTGTTGTACCTACAAATACATTATTATTTTTGTATATATAAAAATAATTAAAAACAACTCTGCCGATATATTCTTTAAAAAAATAGCATTAAAAAGACTGTTTGTATTTAAAATAAAACAATTCTATTTCTTCTGGTATGAAATCTCCAGAGAGTTTTGGTAGTATAATTGAGCCGATGCATGGAAAGCATGAACTCCAGGCTGAGTCCATGCAATCCTAAAGACCCCCCCCCCCCTAAATCTTTCAAATTCAAATCATCTATTCACCCTCCAAACACCTGCTGCCATGTTTATAGGCCTCCTATTCGAAAAATCCTGCATTATCCCTCCCGCCTTTTTCTGATATTCCTTGCTTCTCTCTATCTATATTCTTCTTGGGTGCTCATTCAAACACAACTGCTACTGTCCTGCGCACTGAACGCGATAAAAGCCTTAATATTTTAGAAATTTGTTCTTTCAGAAATGATATATCTGAGAAGATAATAATATTACCTTGATGATATAATATTATTACAAGAAGTCAAAGGAACACCTGGGTTGAACGATTTGGCATGCTCATTGCCTGCGTGCTGCAGCTAAAAATTAGCATAATTAATTAACAAAGAAAATATCTAAACAGTAAATAAACAAACTATTAGATGATGAAGAAAAACAATTATAAATCATTGTTTCATTTAAATGTCGGCATTATACTATGGTTATTAACTGCATATATTGACCAAACAAACAGCAGATCTTTTTACAAAGAACTTAGTTAAGAGTAAAAAAAATAATCAATTAATTTAATGTAGGGAGTCTTTCCCAATTAATTACGGGCTGCTCTATTTTATCATTGTCTATTATTTTGCTACATTGTTTTACTGCTTAATTATTCTCTTTGTTAGTTTTGTATATTTATTTTTAGCTGCGGAATCGTCCATTTATAGATTTTAGACCTAACTATTCCTTTGATTTCTTATCATCTCCACGGCTAACTATTGGCATCTAAATATTTTTTAATTTTTAGACTATTATGTTGTTACAAAATTAATAACAATTATTTTATGTTATTCTATTATCATTATCAATCGCTTGTATAGATGGCTTAGGGTCCTCTTCATTTGCAGACACATTCATACTTCTTGTTACCTCCATGAAGAAATCTCGTCTCATCCAAGAAGATCTAGACAAAAAACAAACAAAAACGCTAAATTTCTAATTTTTCATTCATTTGCCTCCATATTTATTATATTTTATAAACAATAAAATTGCAGATGCCTTTACAACAAAATAAGAGGTGGTCTTAAGAATCTTGGATGTCAGCCATTGTGCAAAGCCTTCTTCGATGCTGCTTTTTGTTGCCGAATGTTTTGTGGTATGAGGGGAGGGCAGTAATTAAGTAAAATAAGAAAATATATGTATGTGTTTGTATGTTTGTGACACAAAAGCATCCGCATTTTTGGTATTTTCATTCCGTGATTTTGCATACATCATTCTTTTAAAGTGGAGTATACATGAACCGTTCGCTTTTCAGGCCACCAAACTTGGTCGCCAACCCAAATCGTGACCAGGAGCCAGATTTTAACCATCTGATTTTAGGGCCGGCAACGATCGGGCCCGATTTGGGCTCGCGATATCGGGTCTTCTAAAACAGTCTTAAAAACGATTAGACATGTTTTCTAACCAATATAATCGGTTCCTTTGAAGTGGGGGTTTAGCTGCGATGAGGAGAGGTGAAGGAACATATTTCTTAGCAATGTGGTTTCAATGAATCATCTGGTATCATTATCATTTTTTTTTAAATAATTAGAAGCAATCAATCTGAAATAATATTTGAAGGCAAATTAATTATTTTTTTTCAATAGGTAGAGCTTTTGTATAAACTATTGGCTCAACTACATCAAAGCTTTATTAATTACCAACTAAATGCTTACGATAACTCGCCGCATGTGTAATCAGGTATGGGAGCCCATATTGATGCCATTCTGTTCAGAGGTTCCAGCTTCCCCATGGCGTTCTCCAGATTGTCCATTTCGGCTGTGCATTCTGCTTCCACTTCAACAAGTCTAGCTTTGAACTCCATAGCTGCTACCATTCGCTTCGCACGGATCTGCTCGCGTACCATATCCATCTGACCCCAACCTATGTTTTAGAAAGTAGATCTCCATCATTTGGCTTATCATCTATGATGAAAGGAGATTAAAGGGCTGGTAATGTCAAATAAATGAGGAAATTGGTAATAATATAGTATCAATATTTTTTGGAGGCCCTGTGAGCATTAGGTCGTGTGCTTAGTTGTGCAGCTCGTACGTGACGGATTTTTTAAACTCCAAATTCCTTGTCCTTTTTATCTTATTACAAGTGCTATTTGGCCCTACCTTACTATGCATATTAATGTATGGACTACCAAAACAGTTATTATTCGGATTGGAGCTAATTTAGCTGGGATTATTACAGTTTGGAACTGGTTTAAGCCGTAGATCTATAGACAGCTATCTCTCGGGAAACTTTCTGATTGCCAATATACGACCTCATGAAGGGCGTATAACTTAGTCTATTCATGTAGAGTATAATGTAGCTTGAATGTGGCAAAACAAGAAGAATGGAAATCGTTCTGCTTGAAGGAATCCGTTGTTGTCCTACCATATGATTAATATCACAATTGAATAGATCAATGCAAAAGGGGCTCCAGTCCAAAATCAGTAGTTTTGAGAAAACTATACTGAAGCCTTTTCTGCATGGAATAATAAAATTAGGACTATGTTTCTATGTATAATACTGAAGTCCTTTCAACATAGAAATGTATAGTTACCTTCAGAGACAACGAATCCATCACTCATATTAACGAAAATTGTTTCCGAACTCATATTGGGAAAAAAATGGACTGAAGCCCTTTTGCATGAATCGATTCAATTAAATTTCCACGCTTACATTTACACTAACTTATTTCTTTAACACAAAACTGCTTTGGCGAACAATTATGCGTACTCACGTTTGAATTTGAAAATATAAAAATACCGTATAACCTTGGAAGTGAAAGGGCGAATCACGAATTCCGGATGTTGGGAAATCGAAGTCAAAGTTCTAGATGTGCTTCAGGATAGCAAGGGCGTTTACTCTATGGAATGCTGATTCATAAAACTGATTGAAAAAGTGTGTAATTGAAATTCAATGTTTTAATTATAATTTTTACGAGTGATTTATGGGCAACGAAATGCAAGGAGGGGAGTTTCAGACCCGGGATTCACCCTTGAAATAGGACATTGAATTTTTCATAGATGATGGTGCTATTCACTTTAACTTGAAACTGTAAGAGAACTAAAGGCGAACGAGAGAAACAAGGCGAAGCGTTGTGTTACCTACATCTTTCTGACGCAGAAAATAAAATAAAAAAAGATAGATTTTTTTAGATTCGCCCGTTCTCTTCCAATGTCCTGAATTCATTCGCCAGAAGAAAACTGTTGCGTCCATGTTTTCGCGTTAATATGCTTTTAGGTACACTTTTTATAGGTTATCTAACGTAGGAAAACGAATGAAACACTTTTAAAGGTGCTATACATATCTAACTGCTTTCGAAAAAACTGGACACAAATAGATTTTTAAACTAAATTTCGGCTTGGGCACTTAAAAAAGTTGGATTAAATTATTTATATTCACCCAAAGAAAAGGATCTACACCCAAAGCCTGGCTTTCCAACTTGTTCCAACATCATTCCCAATTGGCGTGATTCCTCCATTCTCCTCGTTTCCTTCGCTAATTCCGCAGCAAACACTTGGTTCCACTCCTTCTCTTCCGTCAGCTGCTTCTGGAGCGTGACAAGCATTTCCTGAAGTCCCAACATCCGGTCTGAAAGTAACTTCCTTTTTTCTTCCTCTTCTTCCAAGGAAAGTTCTTCGTCTGCCACTGATTTTTCACTTGGTGTCCTTTCATTTTCAATTTTCTCACTTTGTTGTGTTTCATCCTTAAAATTGTCTCAAATGAACAACAATAACAATTATTAGCCAAGTCAACAAATTATAACTAAATGTGACAACGACGTTAAAGACACACATTCCATTCATTGCACAACAGTCGCATTGTCAACGGACGGCAGAAAAATCCAAAATAAAAGTAAACAATGTAACTGTGGATCATTTCATTGACGGACGAAAGGAAACAACGAAATATCCCGAACGTTAATAATAATGCTAACTTAGTATCAACTAAAGCTTTTTGAAGGACTCAATCATGAGACAATATACAAAGAGGACATCCTGCAGCATATCTGGAACACGTAGAGAAATAGTCAAAGGGCTGACAGGGTTTAAGAAATGGAGAAAGGTTGACCATTCTCTGTTCAGCCAGCAGAAAAACATTATTGAATGTTGAGTTCCAGCATGAGGGACTGCCTTCATAAACATACAATCTCTACCCGTAGGTGTGGAAAACTCTGCAGAAGCATTGAAAACGAGCAAGAAATATCTTTGGGAACTGACGATACTGTATCGATAGCCATTAAACTCGGTATAGTACTCTATCGATTCGGTAATTAGTACTAGGGGGTCTTTTATATGAGATAAGGGGGCAAATTGTGAAATGATTTTTACAAAAAATACGAAAATACCAGGAAAAAAACAGTTATCCTGTACATTAGTGATTGAAATTAGAATTACTGAACAGTACCTTATTTACAATTGCAACCAATAAAGTTTTTCATTAAACAAGAAATACGCTCTTAATGGCAATTAATGTATTAATGAGCCAATATAGAAATATATATACAGTAATTAATTGATGTTTAGGAACAAGTACTTAATTTTGTTTGCATATTCCGAGATATTTTGGGTGGCATTGAGTTTTAGAGGCGCCTATACTCCGTAAATTAGCTGCACTTTCGGTTTCTCATATTCCTCGTAGGAATGCTAATTAACAACCCATTTCTTATTAATTGTTGTTGTTGTTTAATGAGTTCAAATTGATTGGATGTCCTAAGTAATAAAAATAAAATGACTTACACTGCTAACTGTCTGGCAGACTTCAGCCTCTAAACCAATTCCACTTGCTAAAGATTCTTCTGAAATGGAAGAGGTTTTCAAGTGATTTAGTAGTTCCCTTTCGATATCAGTATTGTCAGTAAGACTTATTGCCGACAATTGCCTTGTGATTTGGTGACATAATTCGCTAGTTGTTGCATCACTTGAATGCGAGCAACTCTTTGCAGGGTCTTCCTTGTTGGTGAGTAAAGTTTCGGAGTCTTCTGAGCCCAACTTATTATGAAGTTCCCTCAGAGCTTCTGTATCGATGTAACTGCTAACATTTATGTCACTATTGCTATCTGACGAAACAATATCCATTTGTTCTTCTTGAAATAATGAAGTTCTTGTTTTTTCATTTTTGGCTTTGGTAGATGAAGTAGATTTGGTGATTTCTTCATGAGTATTGACATCAAAAAGATTTTCTTCGGAGGATAATTCAGGTATATAAGGGTCCTCAGGCGTTATCAGTTTATTTCTTGTAGTATGGTCCATTTTCGAAGTTTTATCATCATCACCGCCTAAAACCACATTTTGCGCCACATAGGGAATGTGTGGTATACATTTTATATCAAAAACCCCAGAATCTGTCTGTATTTCATACAAATCTTCAGAAGACTTGACTACACCAACGTTTTTTCCCTTATCTGTAGTGACGTCATCGACACTCGAACAATCAAGGAAAATGTTATCATAAGTAACCTTTGTCAGAGATTCATCGTCAAAAGAAATATCTTGGTAGTTTGATAAGCATTCTGCATTTTTAATGTTTTCCACAATTTCTGAGCTGGAGTGTCTTATTGCCTCACATGTTACCCTGTTATTGACTAAAGATTGGGAACTCTCAAAAACTTCAGCCTCACTTTGAGAGCTCAATTGACCGTCATGTTTTACTAAGGAGCTACAACTTAAAAATTCCTCATTCATATTTCTGAATGAATCTAAATCATTTCTACCTCTGGGGTTTTCGGGTTTTCTTGTTATATTTGATAAGATATGATTAATATTTGAAATATTTAGTTGAGAGTACTGTTTGTCCGGCTGTAGAATAGTTTCTTGTAATTTATTGACTTTACCAACGCCTTCTTCCAAGTAAAAATACATGTTCTCATTATCTATTGATTCCAAACCTTCTGAATTGTTTCCAGAAATGTCTTGTGCTTTATCTGAACTATGTGGATGATAAGGCGATTCTATGGGCACATAATCATTTGGCTTATCATGTCTTCGTAATCCTTTTGAAACGAAATTGTATGCGACACCTTTTGCGCCATTTGTGTCGAATTCAGGAAAATAAGGCGCTGGCGAATTGCAGGCAAATAGTTCTTCGTTTGAACTAATCTTTGTCTTGATGTCGTCAGACACTTTACTTACTTTTTCAGACGTATTGCATTCAGGAAGGTCAGTTTCTAATGTACCTATTTGGGCATTATCAGATAAGGAAGACACCTCGTATAGTTCTTCTCCGTTTTCTCCAAATACATATTCTTTCTTGCTTTGCTCCCGCGAAACATGTTCGTTTTGTTTTAAAAAATGGTCTGAATGCCCATCGAGTTCTTCTGTTGCTTCAGTTAAAGTCAGATCTGTTTGTGTGTATCCAAAAACTATGAGGTTCCTGTCAACCCCCTTGAAGATTTCATTAGACTTAACCTTAGCAGTTGCAAGTTTAGTTTTTGATACTCCTTCATCATAAATGCAATCGACTTTCTGTTCGAGGTCTACATATTGTTCATCAATCTTTTCTGGAGGCCTATGTTCAGTATTCTCAACTTCAGCTTGTGTTAAATTATAACTTATAGTTGTTTCGTCTATTTGATTGCATTTCTCTTCCTCTTCCAATTCTTCTGTTGATTCGCCACCATTTGAATTCTTGTCTGGATTGTTTTGAATTAAAGAATCAAATACTTTCAGTGGGTCACGCACCGGCAATGTAGTCCTAGTTGAAATATGTTCCGAATTTTCAATTTTACCACTATTGCCTGTAATTTCTGAAGTATTGGAATCCATATCGAAGTCTCTTTTGGCGGACAATTTAATAACTTCCGATAAACTATGTTCTTCGTGTTCCCTGCTCACTATATTGTTAAAATCACTGCTTGAATCACTATCTTCCGATGTAGAATCGAAGTCTGATTCAGAAAGACTTTTATCGTCTGAAATTCTTCGCCGTCCACCAATATGGTTTATTGAGGAATCCATTCCATACATTTCAAGTCTACTTTGATTTATTCCTTCAATATCCAAATCTTTACGAGTTGTCATTCCAATATCAGGATATTTTACTCTTTTCTCTTGGGGTTTTTCAATTCCTACTGTAGAATCCGAACTGAGTGTATTTTCTATCTTCAAAGAACTGCTGCCTCTAGAACAGATCGTGTCCTCAAAGATGTCACTATCTTCACTTGAAATGTAGTAATTTAAGGACATTATGTTCTATACTGATTCACGAATATCTGTATATACTAGGTAATAAAACAAAATTAAAAATATAACCAAAATATATACTGGTCACTATCACATGGTCAGAATTAATATAATTGACAGCAAAATGTTTAAAGTTATTATTTAAATTTTAAAATTTTAACGTTCATTTAATATTAACTATGAATTTTAGGTCGGGTTATCTATAGGTTACCACCCTATAAAATTAAAATCAGTGTATAAAATTAACATCAGGAATAAAATGAGGAAACTTTAAACAGTAAAGTTTTTTCGCGTTATTATAATAGAAATACAATTCGAACCGAAAACTTCTCTTCTTGTTCCAGGTATATTAAACTGGGGAACAATTTGTAACATAATTTCTGTTGAGTTCAATTTTCCAGGTGTTTTAGGGCTGAACAGACTGATTTCTAAACTATAGTACATTTTCTTCTAGCACGTCAAGTTTTTTTCTTTACACAATATAGGAATGTGACCACTCTCGTAGCAAGAATGTTTTTATTCCTAAGATGAATTATGCTTTGTTTTTATTTTTATTGTGTATCAACACGCTGTCTGTTGACCGGTGTATTACCAATTCGGGATGCTTGTTCACAATGAGGGGGCCACTATATTTTCAAGTCTAAACATGGGACACGCGTCAATTTTGTTCTCTATCAAATAATATACACTGTAAGTATTTTTTTCAATACAGCATCTTGAAGTTCTCTAAGTTTCTGCAATTTAGCATCTTTCTCAGTTGTAGGTAAATCCCAAAAACGCCTTTTCCTAGCAGAAAGTAGAACAGCACAAAGGCCAAGAACAAAAAAACAACACTCAAACAACAAACTATAAAAAGAAATCGCGTAAAAACACAAATCTACAAGTGAATCCACCACAACTACAAGTGAATCCACAGAAAGTAAACAAGACGTTCATGGGCGTATATAAGGCGGGGCTGAGGGGGCTGCAGCCCCCCCCCCCCGAAATTTTGATTTGATCGGTAAGAATTTCATAAAACCCTTAAAAATAAATTAATTAAGATCATTTAGTTCATAAAATATATTCTATTTGGGTGTAATAGTGTTTAAGTTAGCTAAAACTCTTTCAAGATCCAAATTGTTAGTATTCCCTACACCGTAAATGGTCTCAGCCCCCCCCCCCCGAAATTTTCCCAGCCCCCTCCGAAAATATTTTCTATATACGCCCATGAAGACGGGTACTACAAACAACGGCCAATAGAATTGCCCGTAGGAAAAGGCCAATAGTAATGCTAATGATTCCTGCACCTCCGCTGATGATCCAGACCTCTGAACGAGTCCCACATCTCTAACCTGAGTTGAAGCTAATACGTAAGTACAAAAAAAGAACAACAAAAAAATTTTTAATACAGACGAAATTAATTAAAGTACTGAACAAAGGAACACTTCGCAAATTATGATACGATTACCTAAAAAGATAAAATATATTTCCTCTTAATAAATAATTAAGCTACAAAGTTAAATCACGTTTTTCTTAAATCACTCTTGTGAATCACGCCCTATTCGTGTGAAATGTGATTCTAAGAGTAACAGATGGACTAAACCTGACAGCTAATACTTCCTCAAGAACAGATTGAATCTATTCCAGGGAAAAATTAATTCTTTGCTTGTTGATTTCACTTCAAGCTTCTACTTTATTCCTATTTCAATTACTAACACCTTTCTTCTCTCTCAATCTATCAATGTATTTTCCATTCAGTAGACTTCAATTTAACAAAATGAAAAATACCGAAGATAAGAAAGCAATCTTATTCAACGCTGAATATATATGGTATTCATTTCAGCTTTACGGGGTATAATATATCGTTGGAAAGATATAATAAAATACTTATATTATAGTATAAAGCTTATATTATAAGCATTATATGGTAATAATCTAAAAAGATGCACTTCCGTAGATCCGAATATTTTTTTTTTTTTTTTTTTTTTTTTTGGCAGAGCCAGCTAATAAGCGATTTGTACTGTTTTGTCGTTCACAAAACCTGTGTACAACATACGTTTAATTAAACATTGTAATATAACGGGCAATTTCACATTCAGATTAATACGAAATATTAGGGGAAATGTAATAAGATATATTTCCAACAAAGAGGTGTTAAATAGAGTCAATTCACATCAAATGAATCAATTTTAATATTTGCACTTACTATTTTCAAATCCACAATAAGGTGACTACCTACTAAATGTACAAACACCAGTAGTCATACAGGATCACAAACAAAAATTATATTATCAGGGTTCGGTCGTTATTTCTTAATAAAACTACATTTTAAATGCGAAAATGTCTTTATTGTTACCAACGTTTCGGCTTGAAATTCAAGCCTTCATCAGGGCTGTAAAAACAAGCAGGACAGATTAATTGCTAACATATACATATATGTATGTATATATATATATATATATATGTATATGTATACATATATATATATATATATATACATATATATATATATATATATATATACATATATATATATATACATATATATATATATATATATATATATATATATATATATATGAAAAAAAAACATAAAAACATAATACATAGGTAGAGAAAAAATATGCTATAGCTTGCGCTTAGATTGTTTTTCTAGCTATTTATTATGTCTTTTTATTTTTTTTCATATATATATATATATATATATATATATATATATATATATATATATATATATATATATATATATATATATTTATTTATATTTATATATATCCAGTAGGGTTCCGATTAACCGCGTCGTTGGGGGCCAAGGTTATCTCGGTCATTCGAAATAATCTGGTTAATCGGAACCTTACCAATAGCAATTGGAAATGTAGGTTGTTTTTGAATAAAAACTACTTATATGCTAAAAAAAAAAACAACTAATATTTAATAATAATAATGTATAATAATAATAATATGTAGTAATAACAATACATTATTATTATACATTATTATTATTAAATATTAGTTTTTTTTTTTTTAGCATATAAGTATGTAGTAATAACAATAATAACATGTAGTAATAACAATAATATGTAGTAATAACAATAATAACATCGGCGTTAATGACCTGGAAGTAGATGCGCCGTAAAAAAAAAAAAAAAAAAAAAAAACAATAACGGAAACCGTGAAATTATTTTTTAAAAAAGAAATCTTTAATTGTAGCTTGTTCTTGTTACAGTATGCCAAGAATCAGCAGTCATATAAATCATATCCTTAAAAGATATTTTCTTTATTTTTTGAATTAACCCTTCCTCTTCTTCTAATAGTATTTCAGACAAAAGCTTCTTTTTGTAGTATCGTTTGAAGGCCGAAATTACTCCTTGGTCCATAGGCTGGATTATTGATTTGACATTTTCAGGGAAAAACATCGATTTTATTTCGCCCTCGCATAGGACACGCTCGGCAGGATGTGATGGTGCATTATCAATTAGGCTCGATGAACGGTAGTCTTTTTACGTCCAGAAATTGTTTTACATGAGGTACAAAATGGTGCTTAAACCATTGCTCAAATATTTCAGCACTCGTCCATGCAGATTTTTGATTTTTATAAATAACCGGCAGATTATTAATATTTATGTGTTTGAGGGCTCTGGGTTTGGCAGATTTTCCAATTAAAACTAACCGGAACTCGGTTAATCGGAACCCAACCGTATGTATATATATATATATATATATATATATATATATATATATATATATATATACATATCTACTATATATTTGTCAAATACCACTCACTCACTCACTCATCTATCATCCCCCAGCCCAAACCGCTCGACAGAAAATTTTGAAATTTTGCATGGACACTCCCTATATAACGATATAGCGAGGCGCTGGCTAAGAAAGGATGTTTTGATATTCGAATTTTTAAGTATTTTTAGAGGTGATTAAAGTTTGAGTTGGTTAGAGCATGCAAGCCTAGGCAGCAAGCGTTGCTAGGACGATAACAGAACAGCTGTTACCGTACATTATCTATTTCATAGTATTATTTCTAATTGAGGTTAATTTCCACTATGGTGGCAGTCCTTGAATTACTAGAAATAAACTGTCCCTCATAGAGTTTTAATTGCGTTTCTTTTCTGCCTGTCCCCGTCAGATAGGCTTGCCATATTTTTGGAGAGTTAAACCGAGACACATTAATATGGGATGGGCATACCAGTGGGGGGGGGGGGAATAAAAACAGTACAAATTATAAGCAAAATTGTGAGTTTTAAGCCTAGCAACTAACGGGAAGGGGGAATCCTGAATGGTAGTCTACCCAAACCTTCAAAATAAGAACGGAACTTTTTTTGCTACTTGATTTTCTTAAAAAAATCTCTCAGCCAAATAGCAGTGTTTGGCAGCTGGCAGCGCTGTGCAGGTAGTTCCAGCGTTTTACAGTTAGATTACTTCTGATTTCTTTGACACTGTGAGCAGTAGTAAAAATGTTGATTGTAGAAAAGTAACGGATTTATAAAAGATTCTTATAAACATGAATTCATTACTTTTTACATCTTAAAGCCTTTTCCGGGACATTGATAAAACCGGGAGGGACACCGAAACAATTGCAAAATACCGGGACTGTCCCAGTCAAACCGTGACGTATGGCAAGCCGGATATTATTACAGGTGAGGTAATAATATCCGGAACCCTTGCACAGCCTCCTCACCTATAACCTTGGTAATGCCGGCAAATATAATGGGTGTTTCCAAATAACTTTTTGGAAACATAAACTTTTAAATTTTAACGCCCATTGAATAACATATAGTCTGACGGGAACCGTGCTATAATAAACTGCACAAAATTGTATAGTAACGTAATTTTAATGAAACCTTATTTAACGCAATAAAATAACTACTCTGCCGTGACGAAGCACGGGTATTCAGCTAGTATGTATATGTTAGTATTAAATCTGTCCTGCTTGTCGAAATGTTTGCAACAATAAAACCGTTTCCACATATAAAATGTAATTTTATTTTGAAATAACGACCTAACCCTGACAATTCCTACCTTCGCACCATCAACGGTCAACCATCTCCTCTCAAAAATTACATTATTTACCAGCCTGTACATCTCGTGTTCGTTGCCCTTTCTAAATCATTAATCAACACAACCATTAGTCATTTTTTCCCCTGCTAATGATTCTTTGCAACATTTGTTCTACCTAGATCTCTTTCCAGGATACTGTGCTAAGTGTGTCTCATAAATCATTTTTCATGTATTATACTGGATATAATTAATCTAATATATATATATATATATATATATATATATATATATATGTGTGTGTGTGTGTGTGTGTGTGTGTGTGTGTGTGTGTGTGAGGGTGGGAAGGGGTTGAGGATCAATGTTCTGTAAGTCCTAGATTTGAACATCGGACGCCACCTTAAGATTTTGTCCATCTCCATAGTGTGCTTTATTAAGAGGAATCAGAAACTAGTGTTTTTACGTCTCACTGTGCCTATGTGTAAGTGTTCCCATATTTAATCTGTAAATGTAGCTTGACCCTTTATTTTTAAATTTTCTTCTTTTAAAGCCTTCAGGAAATATGGAGAAAAAAAATAATATGATAGAATTTCTTTCTTCTATATTTAATATTTTGTTATGTCCCTGGCACATAACAAAAGGTTTCGTAAAAAAAAAAAAAAAAAAAAAAAAAAAAAAAAAAAAAAAAAAAAAAAAATTACTAAGACTACTAAAACATTTTTTACAGAGCGTTTCGTCGTTTTATCTTTATTTTCATATTGCCGTTGGCACTATTTCCTCTTTTTTAAATAAAAGAATTTCTGAGCCTTTTCTCCTTCAGCACTTTGGCAAATATATTGATACTTTACCCCGGCCGCCTACGTATGGTTTGAAACATACAAAAAAGATCAGGACAACTTTTGTGTTTAATTTTCTTAAATATAAAAAAATTTCATTGACTCTCGGCCCCATTTTTTTTTTTTTTTTTTTTTTTTGTTCTTTGTCTAATATTAATAAAGCTATTTATTTATTTCTCACAACTATAGCGATTCAACAAAAAAGTGTTCTAATATTCTAAATGTATGAAAATAAACAAAACAATAATTCAAATTACATAATAATAGATGAGAAATTAGATTAGGTCATAAATTTTTAAATGTTTAAGGCATTCAAATACATGACCGATATAGTGACTGTCATCTGTTAGTAGTTCGTTCATGTTTTGTGAGGTGTTATCATTTTGTCTTTGTCTGCAGTCTGTCAGGATGTGTTTAACGGTATGTTTTGTATTTCAGTACTGACAAGTTTGTCGGTCCTGTCGTGTCATAAGGTAAGAGTGAGTGAGTCGGGGGGAATGGCCTATCCTTAGTCTCCAAAGGACGACTTCTTCTCGTCTGTCATATCTGCTGCTTGAAGGTCATTCCCGGACTGTTTCCTTAATCTCCGTTATTTTGATAGCATGACATTAACGGTAATTATTAATCTACCACTTATTCAAAAATGCATCAGCCAAGAAAGACCAATCTTCGTATGAAGACAGCCATATTAATATGATTTGTGGGTTCATCATACACCGGATGTAGTAAGTAGTCATTCGAAAATTCTTTATATTTAAAAATATCTAACAAAATGTTTTTTTTATATATCATTTTAATTTATTAACCTATTTCACGAGTCTGGTTGCATTATTGATCTCACTTTAAAGAATGTAATAAAATAATGCATCGAAAGCCATAGGGTATGAGATATTCTGTATGTTTCTTCTTCGTTTTTATCCGATCTGGATTATAAACCAGTCTTGAAAACTATTTAAATAACGTATTTTTCAAAAATAACTTCATCTGATTAAGATCTAAAAAGGATACCCTGTATATAAAAATATATTTGAGGTTAAAAACTCCATCAAGCAGGTGCGGCAGTTTGAAGTAGCCTTTCAGCTGTTACCGAACTAAAAGTACCTTGGAGAAAAAGGAAAATGCGAGAAGAAAGGATCTATATATATATATAGAACATAAAGCTTAGGCCCCTAGACGGGATAATGGTCTTAGTTATCAATGGATTCCTTTCATTCATCAATTCTCCTCCGTTCTACTATAGGGGCTGAGGTAGCTTTCGACATTCTCTTCTTAAGTGTGTGGAACTTTGCTAAGAGGAAAATGCCCGCCCAAACGAACTGCTTAAAATTACATTTCCTAGACGCCACAAAAATAAGTGTGAAAAGGCCAAGTCTGCTGAAATTCACCCTTAACTGATTAATTATTATTAAATAAGCCATATTTCCCAGAATTTTCAAATGTTAAGAATTTCTTACTAGGACTAATATACCAAAACCATTAACTCCGGCCGTCTCATCCATAAACATATATATTTACGTTCATTTAGTATTTATGTACGTTATTTTAAGAACGTTATGTATGTACAGGGTGTCACAAAATAATGGACATCCTTTGGCCAGATGACTCTCCAATGCGAATCATCGCAAAAAATAACCCCCATATGTTTGTTCCATATTCAAATCCACACCCTTTGACCGATTTTGACCAAACTTGGCGCACAAGTAGGCATTAATAGCGGGAGTGTCATAGGCTACGTCAAAATTTTGTATCAGCTGTCTGTCTGAATGTTTGTTTCTTTACAAATTCACACTGGTGTAG
Organism: Gonocerus acuteangulatus; assembly: GCA_946811695.1. Taxonomy (NCBI): domain Eukaryota; kingdom Metazoa; phylum Arthropoda; class Insecta; order Hemiptera; family Coreidae; genus Gonocerus; species Gonocerus acuteangulatus. The sequence continues at coordinate 43,272,029 of OX328128.1, read as the reverse complement.
AATGGCACACCGAGGAACACCTAGTAGATGCTTTCAAAAGCATTTACTACAGGCTAAAACACTTTTCAGGCCAGAATAGAGATAATTAAATGTATCTTGAATAATATATCTTGAAATCATCGACCACTCAAGGGAAATATTGGAATCTTCTACAAATAACCAATACAATTTTTTTTTTTTTTTTTTTTTTTTTTTTTTTTTTAACTATATCATGCTATAGTTATATATTACTATCTGTATCAAGAGTCTGAAACATTTCTTCCTGGCAATATTTTCCTGGCCGGCTTCAATATTTCTTTGTATTAAAGAAATATGACTATCTATACAGTATATAGCCTTCTCATATCAGCTAAATGTTCTTCAGATTATTCAAAAAATGGTCTATTAACCGTGAATTAGTGAAATAAACCCCTATTTTATTTATATTCGAAAGAGGTACGTTTGGAATTGACTTTATATCATTGTTTCAACGCAATTAGGAATATAATTATTTTTAACGTTTTCAGTTTGGGTAGTTTTTTCCTAGAAGAAGCTCAGGGATCAGACATTTCCTCTTAGTCCTATTAGCATAAATATGATATAGCGATGACTAAATTGAAAAGAAACGTTACAAAAAGTGTCCGCTGGCGTTTGCGCATGCGCGATGGCAATGTACGAACATAAATATGCATTAGCGATGACTAATCAGAAAAGAAAGTATCCGCTAGCGTTCGCGCATGCGCGGTGGCCATGTACGAAACCGCTGGCGTTCCCGCATGCGCGGTATTTCTTGTTACCTTACCCCTATTTTGATCTGGAGTTAGAGGCATATGTCTATTTCCTCAAAGGAAGTGTTACTTTGATCATTTATCCATTTGGTCAAAATAATGTGAGCATTTAATTAACGACTGCTTCTCCTATATTTCGGAAAACTGTATCCATTTAAAGAAATTGTTTTTGTGTCTTGGCTTCGGCAGGACTTTATGAAATCAATTCATTGCCACCAGTTTGGCTCGTTCTACCTGCATCAGCACTCGGACTACTTCGTGCGAGTAAATGGCGCGTGTGGCTAGCCCACACGTGATACTGGCAGACGCTCAAATAAACCTACGTGCGGGTTCGTTAGTCACGGGAGCTTCGACTAAAATTGATTCTCAGCCCTCCGTTAGTCCGATGATAGAGAGGGACGAAGTCAAAATATCTGCGAACCAGGAATGGGTGCGTTTCATGAGTAGGAGAGATCAAGAAACCACATTTTTGAGTCATATCATAAGCTTCCCTCCAACAAACATGAAAATAGGAACTAAGCCAATTTTAAGGGATGTCTCAAGATTTACTTAGGAATTAGAAATACCAAACCTAGCTCAGCGCGTCTTCTGAGACAGGAAACGCTTCTGGCCTTCGGTGTATTTCTATACACAACTGATCAGTTGTACCTGATGGTGTGTGGCCGGCTTAAGAAAGCTAGTATCTCTAATCTAGAGAAAATTGAGGAAGAGACGGATGACGAATATGTTCTTGTATTTGTCCCCCAACAGACTTTTTACATTATTTTCTTAGTTAGTTATAAAGAATTTAAAATATCTAAATCTGGTTTATTGTACACGGTGAATTGAGTCTGCACACGGAACTCCAGTAATAAGGATGATGTATCCTCCTTTGGGCGGCCTTTTTGTTTTCATCGTACATGGGCAGAACACGCCATTTGATATCGTGAATAACCTTTGAATGGATTTTTTAGGGGCCGAGGTTTTAAACAACTTTTTAAATCTCACAAAGAAATGGTCGACAAAGAAGTTTTACGAAGGCGGGGGATAATTTACAGGTCGTTTGATTCGCACAATTCTCTTGTATAGTCTCTTTTTGTAAGTTTGTTTTCCTCCTACAATTTTCAATAGAAATTCAACGATTAATTCCGATTGGTTTGTTTCTAAAGGAATCCGCTTGTCATCAATACCTTTCTTTATCAAAAACAAAAGTCAAAGGACCTCATATCGTATCAACAACCATAAAACCCTCCGGTCTTTTTCTAAAAAAATAATCCTTTTTGGAGATCCGATTAACCGTGTATTAAAAATTAAATTCCATTCATATTGACCCTACTGGTTAGAAGTCTCTCTTAGGAGAGAAATAGCCTTTCTATAGGGAGCTACTTAACACCCAAAAATAGCCACGTTTTTTTCAGATGTAACCTTAGGACACAGTTTTACAGTTTACTAAAGCAATCTTATCTAATGGAACGACAAGACAGACCTTTATGCGCATGTTGTAACGAGACATTAACAGTTAAACACATACTTACTGACTGCAGATTACGAGACCACTTAGCAATTCCACAAGACTTACACGACTTACTAGCCGAAAATAGCCCATATATTAACACTATACTGACGCACATTAAGTCAATTAACTTATATTCAAAAATATAGCTGCGACATACCCCTCACCCTTCTCCCCTTTCTCCTCTTTTTTTTTTTCAAGATTTATAAAATGTACTGATGTATAACAACTTTTTTAATGTATTAATATGTTGCATCATCTGTATAATGTATTTATATACACAATTTGTAAATGTATTTTGTAATGTCACTATATGATAAATTGGATGAGTAAATCGCCAAAAGTTGCGAAATTCTTAATAAATAAATACAAAATCAGATTTACCTTGGGCTATGCCTATTTTTTTTTTAAGAACTTTTTAAATGTCGCCTAACAAGTGGTTTAGAGTGCCAAAATGCCTTTAGAAAGTGTACCTGGAAGTCTGTTATCAGTCCAATTTTGTAGATGGTAGGTGCCGAAGAGATTTAAGTTATATATACATATATATAAACAATATTTAACTATCAGTTTTTGTCTTGACCTTTCCTTTAGGAATCTTTCATATTTCTCAACACTTCAATGGGGTCTTCGGGTCTATTTCATAAGCGGCTATTTCAGTGTTAATAAATCAAAAAAAATCCTGAAGCCGTCAGAATTGACCGATTTACGATCTCTGAAACGTTTTTGGATGCTTTAATGTCTTAGTTATTTTTTTAAATATATATCAATTGTATAAAGCATTGCTTCTGAAAAGTTATTTTCATAAAACTATCAAACCGATTATTGGTAGGTTTTATTACTAATCATTTTATTTTGCCAAAACAATTATTTATACATGTCTATTTTTCACCTTATTTCGTGCTCATTGTTATTTTTATACTTACTTTTTTTTTTCTTTTTTTTACGGCGCATCTACAACTTGGCCATTAGCGCCGACTTATACATACTTGTTTTATACTTTCTTATTTTAGACTTTACTTATTGTTATTGTACAAAAGATTGTAGACGATTTCAATACAAATCTTTTGACGCCGTGGAATGATCTCTAGCGTGAATACTTTCGGAGTTATGAGGGTGCGAAGTACAAAAAAAAAAAAAAAAAAAAAAAAAAAAAAAAAAAAAAAAAAACAAAAAAAAAAAAAAAACCTGGTTCATTCACTATGGAATTTGTAAATTGTGTCATCGGGTGGAAGTCCTAAGCATTCTTCCTCCAATTGTGTGGGATGACTTCCGGGGCACATATAACAAGCCATGAAAAGTCTCAAGGATATTTGTGGCTTACATGACTGTAACAACTTTATAAGTCTCTTATAGAAGCAAACTAACGACTTCCCACCTACACTAGGAGTTCGTTAGTGGATTACATAGTTTTCTGAAGCAAGTTACAAAAGTACCAATGCAATGTTCGGTGAGCACATAGGCGGTGAACTTTGCGGGAACTTTAACCAAACGTATATTCTCAAGTTCTTTTGTGGAAGAATAAAGAAGAAGTCCCAAAAGAATTCTTAATTAGAATTCTCACAAGATGCAAGCTACGAAATTGTGAATTGTTTTCAGGACTAAACCCTTCTTATAAATTATCCGGAAGCGTTGGAAATTAATATCATGTCGTGTATTTTTATTTGTTCTCTCTGCATATAAAACAGTGGATTTATATTAAACCGATTTAATTCCCGTCCTCCATGCTTTGCACAATTCAATTTTCGATATTAAATTTGATAGATTTTACCCTCCTAAGGCCGACGGCTTACATTCTCTTTGAACATATTTGGTTATGATGATAGTATCATAAAAAGTCCATATCGTAAAAAAAACCATCGCTATTGCGGGTTTTAATAAAGTATTCTACTGAATTCATAAGTTCAATAATGGGGTCTCATCGTGGTCTAGTGGCTAATACCTTGGATTCTCATGCGGGAGATTGTGGGTTCGAGTCCCACCTGCTGGAGGAATTTTCTCATCCCACGGCTCGTTGAGAAAATTACCCGCTGTACCATGAATTTCGGCACTAATGGCCCAGTCGTCGGTGCACCCCGAAAAAAAAAGGTCAATAATGAAAAATGCTCAATTAATTCTACGTCTTTCGTTTATGCTCTTTATGTGTCATGCCAAATTGGATCCCCTTCAGGAACTTAAAACTGTCACTATAAAATATCACATCAACAGCATATTATAATAAACTGCCCATGGGGCTTAACCTTCCACCATCCCCGGCTAACTCAAGGCTGCACATAATAAAGGTTTTTAATGATGTGGACTGATAAACAGGGTGTCCCAGTCTTAAACCGACAGCCTTCGTATATCGATGGTGAATCGATAAACTAGGTTGAAAAGTCCTTTGGCGATTTTCTCGTTTTCGCTACGTTTTCCAGAAATACGAAGCGTTGTACGAAAAAACACCTTAATACTTATACTTAAAGGTGGGAATTTGACAAATAAAAATTAAAAGTGAACCAAGATGTTTTCCAGTTTTTGCGTTCCACACGCAGACGGTTCGTCGGATCAATAAATGTCCGGATTATTCAAACTCGATTATCTCGTATAATAGTCAAGCTAAGTCGCTGAACTTGGTCTCATCTTAACGACAATTTACGAAGCTACAACTTTTGTGTTTAGGTGTTTTTTCGTACAACGCTTCGTTTAAGCGATAAATTGGCATTTGTAAAAACAAACACGTTTTGCTGCGTCTTTCTCGAAAACGAGAAAATCGCCAAGGACCTTTTGACTTAGTTTTTCGATTCCCCGTCGACATATGAAGTCCGTCGGTTTGTATATGTCGTTTTAATTATAAGCACCAATCAAGAAATACTCCTTGTGCGTTTGTTTGTTTAAGGAAAAGGCCAGATACTACCTCCGACTCACTAGGACGGTTATCTAACCTTAGTGGGTCTTTCCGCAGGGCATGGACCACTATACTTAGTGAATGTTAGAAGCCTATAGAAATAGATTCACTGCGCAGTGGTAATAATAACGCACAAAGAAATAACCTTCGGTACTCCCAAGTAACTCAAGCTTTATTTGAGGGAGGAGCTGTGACTATGAAAGGTATTTCAACAAGGAACGGAAGACACAATAGATCCAGGGCGAGCCCTATTGATCAATATCTAAATTATCTTACAGACCCAAAGTAATACCTATTAGTATATTAGAGTACGTGAACCTGAAATAATCATAAAGCTATTTTGGGAGTATTGGATATTAACGAATCCCTAGAAATACGAGAACGAAAAACATCCATTTCACATAATGGGAAATCTTATGTACTTTCAAGGGCAAATTGTGTTTTCACCACAGAACTGAATGATCTTCACAGTTTTCCAAGGCTTCCTTTAATATACTGACAGCAGTCCTCCCTTAATATGCTCCTAAAATATCATAATTCCTTATCTATGTTTATTCATAATTAAAAAAAAAAATTACAGCAGCTCAGAATTAATATTTGAATATGCCATGAATTAGAAGTATGTTTAAAGAAAATTATATATTATACACTTAGAACAATTTAATCTCTGTGTTTGTTTATTTGTAAAACGTGAGAAGGATCCATGAGTGGAGATGAGAATAATATTTTAACAAATATTAGAATAAAATAATAATAATACAATATATGGTTTCACATATAATATAATATATATAAAAAAAAATCAGTCCCGTAACAGGCCACAAGGGCCCATAGGGGCAGATACTGTAGAGGCATCTGATTCTTGACCATACGGCACACTAGGGAGATTAGTGTGGTCAATACTATGCTCCGGCCGCCTGATTTTCCCCTTGGCTGCTTCGACTGCTAGAGTCATTAGCACCCAAGGTACCCATTATTAATTGAATTAATTAAAGGCTGGGTGAGCCTAGGGACGATCTGGGACCCCAAATCTAACCCTCGAATGGCAGCACTAGAAGAAAAAATCTTTAGTGCGCGCTCGGGTTTTGAACCTGGTCCTCCAGTTCATTAGTCGAGTGCTCTACCACTGAGCTAACCTCGCCCCCAATATAATATATGGATGTATATAATATGGTTTCTTTTAGTTAGAACCCATATTATATAAATATAGTAGTAAAAAAAAAGTTACTTTTAGTAGTGATTGCAGTGATTTTAAATTACTATATTAACTTTTGATGACCATATTTATATAATATGGTTTCCAACATTGGATAACCTGTAAAGAAGTAATAATCTAATCCGTAAGCACCAAAATCACTATTTAAAATCAGGAATACTTCAAAGAAACTGGATGTGTTCTTCGCAAAACAGATCCCTTGAATCGTGTCATCTTAGACGGCTAAGTACTTTTTTTTCTCCTCTTTTACTTTTCCTTTGAAGCTATTATTCTAAGATTAAGGCTAATTATAAAGCAATGAGCTGGTATAAAATATGAGGAGTATTAGTAATTCTGTGGTTGTTAGCTCTCCCTAATCTCCAAGATCAAGCACAAAGCACGAGCCCATTCAAATATATAAGCCTTTTGCCAAGATTCTAATTTCCTCCTTGGATGGTCGCTACGATTAAAGGCTGCTTCATCTCGAGCATGTCTCGACTTTTCAAGGAAATTCTACCAGTTTGTATTCAGTTGAGAAGTCTCAGCAGCAGGGAAATTGAGTTTATTAATAGATTTTCATTAAGTCGTTGCTCCTTTAAGCTTTTGGTAAATAGGTAGGTCTATTCTAAGTACCGGGGTTCTTGTAAGTGACTTGTGAAATATCCAAGATATTTAAATCATTCTTGAAGGATTTTATGAAATTCAGGTAATTTTTTTCCTTAGGATTCTATTTTTATTTTATTTAGAAAGATAAGATTCTGAACTGTGTCAATCTTGGTTATATCGGTTTTAAATAATCCCCCTTCCCCCGTAATCCCAAAGTGCTCTCGAAAAAAGAGTACGCATTTTGTCATCGATTCACGAATGGCGGATTATTTCTAAAACCGCACTTGACAATGACGAAAAAATAAAATTACGGAATTTTTGAAAAATTTCTTCGTATCATTATCGATCCTACCTAGTAGACACGAAAATGACCCCAGTTAATATATATATATATATATATATATATATATATATATATATATATATATATATATATATATAGTTATATATGTGTCCGTTAACACGATACAGGCCAGAGTTTTTGTTTTTTCGCAACGAAACTTGGTATTTAGTATTCTCCCATCAAACGATTGAACTAGTTCGTTAACCAACACAATCGGTCCATCTGAAGGGGGGGGGGTACTCCGGAGCCTGTATTCGTTGTGGTCAACGAAATACAAAATTTTTTTAATAAAAATAAACTAAATCGGTTGACTAGAAGAGGGGGTTTACTCCGGTCAGAAATTACTAATTTCCTTATACTGGTCGTAATTTCTGTTGTATTGTAACGAAACTCTTTATACGTCCTGGCTATCTAATAAGAAAGAAGTGTTGTGAAAATGAACTAAATCGGTCTGTTGGAAGGGGGGGGGGTTACATTGTACTATGTTTGAATTGAATTCTTCCGCCAAACGTAGGTTCGCGAAACGCATCAAGATCAATAGATCAAAATGTGAAGGTTTGTATATTTATTACTTAGTGTAGTACCTCGCATATACAAAACTGGAAGGAAATTAATTACAAAATTAATAATTGAAACAGCTGCTCATAACAAATGCAAAAGAGCAGAACAATTTATGTTTTTATTTTATTTATCTGTATAGGTTATTTTAAGCAAGTTATTCAGGAATGTACTCGTCATTACCCAATTCTGAGGAAAGTGCTTAGTTATCCAGCTTCTGCGTGACGGAATTTTTTTTCTGTGTTTTAATTAAGACTTCATTTAGTATTACATCAATTAATTGTTTGTTCTGCCGTTATAATATTGATGAGGCATCGTTTACCTTAAAATCATCATGATGGGAAAATAGGCGTCACAAATCACAGGAAACTGACAGTAGCCAACTTACACAGAAGCGGATAATTCTTAATCTGTATAAGTCTATACAATTATGTACTGAAAACGTACTTACTCTTCGACTATTTTCAAAAACCCTTTCAAAACAACAAAACAAACACTTTTTAAGTTTTAAGCGCTTATATCTCTGATTGACGTTGCCCCATCGAATATTGCTTCAGAACCTTTTTTGTAGAGCATTCAGTAAGCATTCGAATGGTCACTTTCTACTTACCACGATTTCCCAACTGTTATCGAGATATTTACGAAAAATGTATGGAGATCCGAAAACTTTTCATGTCTATTAAAACAATTTTTTTTTCCGCATAATTCCTTAAATCCAAATATAACCAAAATTTAAACATCCTAGTTGGAATTAATTTCCAAGATGTAGAAAATATTTCAATCGAATCCCGCGATTCTAAGTACCCACAAAAAAATAATGACTTACAAAAACATTGATTCCACTTATCTCAGAAACGGTTTCAAAATGGTTTCATTCGTTTTCTTATGTACATATTAAAAAAGTACCTGCAAGTATATAAACTCAAAAACGTAAGCGTTACGATTTTTTTTGCGCGAATTTCGCCCCAAACACTATCTTCTAGTGGGCGGATTCTGCTGGTTAACGAACTTGACCTTTCAAATTAGACGACAGATTTTTGTACCAAATTTCGTCAAAATCGGACCATTTTTGAGCTTGCTAGAGAGCGAACAGACAAGCATATATATAAATATATACATATATATATATATATATATATATATATATATATATATATATATATATATATATACAAATTTTAGCCACCTATTTTTTCGTGATCTAAAGGGTCTGAAACGTGAAAGTTTCTAGTCGGCACTTCCGGATTGCGTCATGAGGTCAACCTCATAAGCGGGTTCTCCCTATGGAGATAGGGAGTAACCGCGCTAAAAGATAAGTGGTGGGAATAATGTATTTTTTTTTCCGACCTGTTGAAAAGTCCTTCCACCCTGCATCTACATCCTAAGCATAGCATTCACTAAACATCGATGAGGACAGAAATTCTTTACTTGGCCTCCTGACTTTACGAAACGAGGTTTGTTTTTAAGAAAACATAAAAAAAGAAGCCCATAAGTGTATATAAAACAGATCCGGTGCAATAATTTCTCTTGGATAGACAGACATTGGAGCTGTGTGACCTATCTGGTGGGTTTAACGGAAGATCCTGACAAGTTCTCCTTTCTGTGAAAAACCTTTTTGGCTTTCACTGACAAATTTCAGGCCATCTTTCCACAGTCAGTGGTGTCTGCTTTACATAAGGAAGGAGCTGAAAAAAGAATAATGTGGTAATTCGCCACTATTACATTGTTCAGCCCAACCTATGGCTATTTGTTTCCGCTTGTTGAGGTTATAAAATTTACCAAATATATGAAAGAATATTTTATTAAAACCAATTGAACGCAAATTAGTAGTTAATTAAAATTGTTATCAGGAGAAACCTTATTATTTGGAAAGCTTCGAAGAGAAACTATTGATATTTTTCTATTAACTTTTTTGCTATTCTCCTTGGAAACATTTATTAATGTCATTTATTAACTAACTCATGTCAAGGTAAAACAGAAAATAAATATCTACTTACATAAAATTGTTGAGAAAAACATTTATTTGAAGACAAAAATCCATAGAAAGCTATTTTAGGTACTCTTTTTCGATTTTAACTTATTCTTGAGGAATTCAAAAACCCATAGAATCCAAACTCTCTCTCATGCCTACTTATCTTTACAATTTCAGTTTACAACATACGTCATATCGTAATCCCATGGAAAAGTTATGAAACTATGGAATTTTACGTTCTTGCCATTTTTATACGATATTTTTTAAGATGTAGAATAGCCAGTTTCGAGTTACCACAATTTCTTAACCGTTTTTGATTAAAAGAATATAGGTCACAATGTTTTTAAGTGTAGTGTTTTGTGTTGAGTTCATTCTTTATAAAAATAAAAATATATAAAAACCCCATATTAAGGTACCCATTAATATATTAATTAAAGACTGGGTTGGCCTAGGGACGGTCAGGGAGGCCGAATTCAACCGATGAACCATTACTCTTGAAGGCAAAAATCTGTAGTGTTTGCTCGGGATTCCTCCTGCATATTAGTCCATACAGGGTGATAATTTCTTCTTTTTTTTTTTCCAAAGTTAGATTCTCACAAATACAACTTTAGTAACACAACTCTATCTCAAACACACAATACTGAAAACACTCTCCATCCTAACATTAAACTTGCACAATTAAACACAACAAGGGCGGAGATGACCAAGCAGTTTTCTGCCCTTAAACTACCAACCCAACCCCATACAGGGTGATTCAGGTCTAAGTAGCCAAACTCTAGGAGGTGACTGTAGACATCATTTCCAACAAAAACCTTAACTAAATAAAACACTGTTAATAATTAACTCGCCGTTTTCTTTAAAAGGAATTTTGTCTATTTAATGATGGTATAACTAGAATTTAATTATTTTGAGCCGTTTTTGAGAAAACCTTTTTTACCCAATAAAAAACATGAGCACGTTAAAAAATTAGAAAATTGGACATAACTGCTTTTCCCTTCGAAATGTTACCGTACTTCAAATGAACTTTTTTGTAGGATATATATATATATATATATATATATATATATATATATATATATATATATGAGAAGAATTATTAAGATAATTACAAAGATATTCTGTATGCTTGAAGTTTTGTGTTATCAGATAAGACGGTCGAGGGCTCCGCGACGATCCTTATCTGGAATAGATCTGGCAGGGGAAAATTAATGAAGTCTTCTATTAGAATGCTTTCCAGTTAATTAAGTGGGAATTTCCGTATTCCTTCAGTTGAATTTATATTCAAATTCAACAAGTTAATTAACGTTCTAATTGCTAGACATTTATTTTTCTAATTTCTTCCGTTAAGAATGATATTTTTATTTTTCATTGTGGAAATCGTAATGAGAGTTTCTCGTAATAATACAATTTCCATGTACATATAAATAAATAAATCAGTCCCGTAACAGGCCACGAGGGCCCTGAGGGGCAGAAACTGTAGAGGTATCTGATTCATGACCATAGTACCACTAGGTAGATAGTGTGGTTATTATTATGCTCCGGTCGCCTGATTTTCCCCTTGCTGCTAGGACTGCTAGACTCATTAGCACCAAGGTACCCAGTAATAAATTAATAAAAGGCTGGGTTGGCCTAAGGCCGGCCACAGACTATCAGGTACACCTGATAGGTACAACGGATCAGGTACACCTGACAGGTACAACGGATCAGGTACACCTGACAGGTACAACGGATCAGGTATACCTGTCAGGTGTGCCCGTCACCCACACTCTTGAGGTATACCTAACAAGTTTGTCAGTTTTCAACATGGATCCTCTAGAAGATGAGCAAATGTTCTCTCTTTATTTGTGTCGTAATTTTTGCGACGTCTAAAATCTAACGGAAAAAACACAATCAACGGTGTAAGGAATCTTTTCAGAGAAGAAATAAATTTACCCACATCCATCTCCTGAATGAATAAAGAGACGAACCAACAAATTATCACAATTTGGATCTATTTCCTTCAATTTGTCCACTAATTTCCGGTATGCAGCATCTTTATTGTGATAATCATCTTTTACTTTCCACAAGCATGGTTCTCTTTTATAAATTTCAACGAAATCACCAAGAACTTCATTATTTCTTTGCGACATTTTTCACGGTAAACTGATTTACTAAATAAATAAATAAAAAGGCCAAAAAGGCAAAACAAATCAAAATTGAAAACACAAATCAGAGTTGTTGAAAACTGAGACCCGATCAGGTATACCTGACAACTGTCACACACACGTCAAGTCTACTCGCCTGTCAGGTGGTACTGATCGAATTTTCGATAGGTGTCAGGTCGCCTAAAAGGCTAGTTATTTCCCCCACAGACTATCAGGTTCAACGGAACAGTTGTACCTGATAGTGTGTGGCCGGCCCAAGGGAGGTTAGGGAGGCCGAATCCAACCCATGAACGAAGACACTAGAAGATACAAATCTTTACTGCTTGCTTGGTATTTTAACTCAGGTCCTCCAGCATATTAGTCCAGTGCACTACCACTGAGCTAACCTTGCCTAAGGGTAGCCAATAAATTATTAATAATATGGAAATGAAAAATTGTGCCACAAAAGTCTATCTAAGATATACGATCAGCTGACAAATATGATTATTGCAAATTAATTATTATTTAAATTTTAACGTCCATTTATTATTAACTACGAATTTTAGGACGGGTTATCTATAGGTTACCACCCTTTTCTAGCCAGGATAGGGGTGATGCCTTTTCTTTTTTCGAAAGAAAAGCCACCGCCCCTAGTGGGAATCGAACCCACGACCTTTGGCACGGAGTGTTAAGAGCTCACGCCTTAACCCTCACGGCTACCGGGTCTCCAAATTAATTAAGCATTACTTAAATAATCAATTGAGGAGCTTAGTATCAAAGTTGGACAACTCCACTTTTGCTTTTTTTACAGGAGAGGCAAAAAACCATATCTACTATATTGATGTCAGTATCATGGTGATTTTTTTATATGTTATTCTTATAGGCCCCAGAAACATTATTTCAAAGGCACTACAAAATTAGATAAGTATTAAGGCCGTAATTACACTTTAAATAGTGGAGTTGTCCATGTTTGAAACCAAGTCATGGAGTTGTCTGTTTTTGAAACCAAAGGGAGCCATTAGAAAATTGAACCTATCTCCTTTTGAAACCAAACAATTATGAATTTGGTATGCTCGAGGGTGTTTTAAAGTAATGTAATTATGTCTAATGTATGAAATTAAAATTATATAGTTAAAAATTACATGAAAAATGTTATTTAAATACAGTTTGACAAAACTGAAATGAAACTAAATTATCCTTATTTTATTAAGTTTAGAAAAAAAGTGGTACTTAGCTATCCTCTGCGCACAGTTTTACCTATAACAACATGTATTGAAGTGGCTGTGCTATATTTTTCATCGCCGTTCTCAGCCATACCTGTGCACAGCTTAATAAAATGAAGTTATGAATTAGCGATGCAATTATTTTATGAAAAACGAGTTAACCATTATTATTTTCTGCAGAGAGTTGTTGAAAAGTTTTTAATAGCAAATAACTGAACATTAACGATGAGATCTATTTAATATCTAGTGTGAAACTGTCAATATTTATTTGTTATACGCGAAAATTTAAATAAAGAGGAATATGTCGACAACAGTTACCAGTACCACATTAGCTGTTAATTTATTCACCTGAGGTCTTGAAAATATATTTGGAAGGATACATAGCTCTACCACTTGAGTAAAGTATGAATATTTTAAATTAAATACCGGCTGTTTTTCACGGTTGTTGTTATATAAAGCCCGTTTAATAATAAAATAATTATTCTATAGAATTGGTAGTGGTCTCATTCGACTCGGCACAAAAGAAATTCTTCCTAAATCAGAAAGATTCAAGTACCTAGAGGTTGTGTCCCAAAATCCGGCATTCAGAACCACAGTGTGCCGGATAACAGCTAGTTATTAATTAGAATTATCGCTAAATGCACTCATAACAAGTAACTATAAACATTCAGCCATGATGGATTTGCAGTGCATGTTGGGAGCAGATTGCAAGAATGCAAGCTTCTCATTGGCTACTGATGGAGTTGTCATTTTTTGAAACCAAACTATGTTGGAATTGTCCATATTTTGATTCTGAACGGTTGAAATAAACGCTATTTTACCTATTTTCTGCCCGTTTTTAATGAAAAACAGTTGTAAAATCGAATGCGGCATAAAAATCCACTTAAGAATCGACAAAAATCTCAAAACTGAAAAAAATGGAGTTGTCCAACTTTGATACTAAGCTCCTCAATTATTAGTTATCATATTCCTACTCATGTATTCACCCTTAGAACATAATTCGATGAGGCTAACTTGGTATTGATTGATTTCAAATGTCACCGCCCGCCGTGAAATTTCCCCAATGATTCGTTCTATAGTTTCCTATTAATAGAAAACAGCTGAAAATTGTAATAACAAATTACAATATACTATATATTTGTCAAATACCACTCACTCACTGACTCACTGACCTATCATCGCCTAGCCGAAACCACTCGACAGAAAATTTTGAAATTTTGCATGGACACTCCCTTTAGCATGCTCGCTAAGAAATGGACACTCGCTAAGAAAGGATTTTTTAATATTCTAATTTTTAAGTATTTTTAGAGGGATTTGAAGTTTTAGTTGGTTTAACCAACTAAAACTTCAAACCAACTTGGTTAGAGCATGCAAGCCTAGGCACCAAATGTTGCTAGGACGATAACTGAACAGCTGCTATTTTACTGAATCTAATTCATAGTATTATTTTGAATTGCGGTTAATTTCAACTATGATGGCAGACCTTGAATTAATAGAAATGGACTGTGATTTTTTCCCTCATGGAGTTTACGCTTTACCTGGTGATGGTCCATCCGAGGTAATAATATCCCGAACCCTATGTGTGTTTCCTAATGCCATCTTGGAAACATAAATTTTTAAATTTTAGCGTCCATTTATTGGTGACAACGAACTTCTACCGGTACGGGTTTAACTTCTATTGCCGGCAGAGTTGTAAAATACCCGGGTATTTATTCTTAAGGGTAAATACCCAGGGTAAATACCCAATTTCATAAATACCCGGGTATTTAAGGTATTTAACTAAACCGCGACTTAGTAATCGAATATTGTAAAATGTCATGGATCTTGCCAGTTTAGAGCTATTGCAACACTGAGAAACTGTTAAAACAATAATAAATTATAACATAGGATCACTGAGAGGTTAATAAATAATAAATTAATACCTGAAAATTTGCCATGGACCTTCCGACTACCAATAAAACAAGTTGTTTGCCTAAATTTGATATTACTGTACTGCATTCACAAAAATGTATCCTCAGCTAAAACTTTGGACTAGGATTATCTCAATTTCTCAAAACTCAAATTAAGTTACCTACTCATTGATCAAAACACATGTACCTTTCTAGCCTCCCCACCATAACATGGGACTTATTTTATTATTTTCTTTGTCATTGTCTTCAAGACCTTCCGAAACAAAGGATCTTTGCCATAATCCCTCTTGGTCCCTATAGCCAGCTATGTTTTTCCGAAGATCAACTGATTTCAATCCCATGCTTCTGCCTAACTCACGCACAAAACAAATGGTTCAAGAAGTCTGCAGCAAGATGTGCGTTTCCAACACCAAACTGAATGCGTTTCTCCTATTTAGTTAACACAAGTTTTTCCTCCGTTTTTTGAAGAGAAGATTTCTAGGTTTCTTGTTGAAGAGTTTTCAGTAATTCTTAAATCTCTTATGAACTGTGTGGATCAAAGGGGAATTTAAGTGAATGGCAGTGATAAGTTCAACAATTGGATCAAGGATGTTAACTAGTTTCCCAACTCGGACTCAAAACACTCTGTCATCAAGAAGCTACCTTTTCATTTCTGGTGAGATATCCGCTTACTTTAATGTTGTTACTACTGTATGAGCATAATTTCAAATAATATTAACAAGGATCACAAACTTTAACTTAACTTAAAATGGTTTTGAACTATTATAATAAACATTAAAAATGTTTTTGGCCCTTTTTTAAAATTTAAATAAGTCCTTAATAATTGAATAGGCTTCATTAAAACCGTTTAAAAATTAATTAACCTTCCCCACTGTAAAAATAATCATGAAAATTTATAGATTTACATTAAGTTGTAAATACCCATAAATACCCGGACCGACTTTTAACTTTCTTTAAAATATTACTGGGTAAGTATTAATGGTCATTAAGCTTTTATGATCAAATAGGTAAGTTTCAGTCCTTGTTTGCACCAAAAAATATTCAAAGAAGTTGTATCAAGCTCAAAAACTGAAAATACCCACTTTTTGGGTATTTACCTTCCCCGTGGGTAAATACCCAATTTATATTTACCTACCCACTGGGTATTTACCCACCCCACATCACTGATTGCCGGTAACCTATAGATAACGGGGTATCTCTTTGTTGATACTGGTCCGGAGCGCCCCAGTGTCAAGAAACATTATACTTTAATTACTTATCAATTGATGAATAACAAATTGACGGGAACCGTGCAATAATAAACTACACAAAATTAAAGAGTAACGTTAATTTTGAATATACATTATTTAACGCAATAAAATAACTACTTATCTGCCGTGACGAAGCACGGTCATTCAGCTAGTAAATAAATAAGAACGTATGAAAAAAAAGTCCGTCGCGCAGGAGCTGCATAACTAAGCACTTTCCTCAGAATTTGGGTAGTATAGACTGCTTTCCAGAACAATTTGCTTAAAATATCCAACATAAATAAAATAAAAACATGAATAGTTCACTTTTAATTTTGTAATGAGTAACTGTTCAATTATTAATTTTGTAATTAATTTGCTTCCAGAGTTGTGTTTACACATGGTAACTACTACACTACTTAATAAATACAAAAAACTTCATATTTTCGTCTTTTGATCTGACGCAGGAACAGGATACAGTCCCTCTAGTTGTAGAGAGCGCTCCTTGCGGCGGCCTTGCGAACCTAATTCTATTGAAATATATTACAAAGTAACCCCCTCTTTCCGATTGACCGATTTAGCTCATTTTTACAACACTTCTTTCCCATGAGTTACCCACGACGTATACCGCGTTTCGTTACAATACAGCAGAAATTACGACCGGTATGGGTATATAAGTAATTTGGTTCCGGAGTAACCCCCCCCCCCCCTAATGAACCGATTTAGTTTATTTTTACAACACATTTTTACCTGTATATTACCACTACGGATACTGAGTCTCGTCGAAATATAACAAAAATCACGGCTGGTAGTGGCGAATTGCTATTGTGGGTCCGAAATACCCCCCCCCCCCCCCCCCCTCCTAATAAACCGATGTAGTTTATTTTTACGTCTCACTTTTCTCTTTAAATTACCACAACGAATACCGAGTTTCGTCGAAATATAACAAAAATTACGGCTGGTAGTGGCGAATTAGTAATGTGGGTCCGGAGTAAACCCTCCCTTCTACTAAACCGATTTAGTTTATTTTTACAACTCACTTTTCTCTCTAGATTACCACTGCGAATAACTAGTTTCGTTGAAATATAACAAATATTACGGCTGGCATGGTCAAATTAGTGTTTTGGGTTCGGGGTAAACCCCCCCCCCCCCTTCCGGTGGACCGACTTTGGTGGTTAACGAACTCGTTCAATCGTTTGCTAATTGAATGCTATATACCAAGTTTTGTGACGAAAAAACAAAAACTCTGGCCGCTATCGTGTTAACAGACACATATATATATATATATATATATATATATATATATATATATATATATATGCATATATATATATATATATATATATATATATATATATATATATAAATTTTAACGGGGGTCATTTTCGGTGTCTACTAGGTAGGATCGATAAAGATTTGAAGAAATTTTTCAAAAATTCCGTCATGAGTGCAACCTCAATAGCTACTTTCCTTCGGAGGAAAGTGCTAAAAAGTAATACTTAAAAGGCTGCGAATAAGGCAAACCCTACTTATCTCTCTCATTTGACAATGAGACAAGTTGTAAAAGTATGTAGAACCCATATTATGTTGCTAACAATAAATCAAAAACTGAAATACTGCAGAAACAGTTATGACTCAGGCATTCCATACAACTAGCATTACTGATGTATTCAAGCAAGGATCATCCTCTGTTGCAGAATTTCATTTTGAAACGCCCAACCACAAAAATATAAAAGTCTTATTTTCGATTTTTGGCAACTATATATAATGCTAAACTCATTTTAATGCTAATAGCACTTAACAAAACTGCGTCATCTATTGACATTTGTAAAGGAATAGAAACAGTTATTTGTTCGCTATAATAATTAAAAATACGTTTCTCATTTTCATCCCTTCCTTTTCTAAAATAGTCATTTTACTGTTAATTGCAATATAAAGCAAATACCAAAACACAATTAGAATGTACGGTAAAAATAGAGAAATAAAACGGGTTGCAGGAAATATAATAGGCATTCGAATAGACCCTTTACATTTACTACGAATCTACTACCAGTTTCCAGATATATAGCAATTCATCCGAAAATCCCGAGATAAAAACCTGGCTTCTATTTTTTTGACGACACTTTTAAGTCTATATCATTGGAAATTGTTATATTAGATTTTCTACGTTTCATTACTTATAATAGTCCAAGAGCCAGTAACCCCACGTTTCATGAAGTGTTTTATGCACCTTGAAATTTTACTATAATGTAAAATCTCTTGGGTAGATAAAAAGGTAAATATGTGTTGGCTAGACTTACCGTGGAACACCAGGTAATGCGCATAGAGGGAAGGTACAAAAAAATATTGCCCAAAAATAGAGTTTTATTCAGAAGCATTCAGAAGAATTCTCTTTAATGTAAAATTAAGACAATTTTACTATGAATAATAAATAAGGCAGACACTTTTAAGGGGGATGATATGTAAAAAAAAACAATCTGTGGGCAAGAACCAATGAGAGCGCAGAGAATGGGTGCTCTCACTCGGTCTTACGCAGTGTATTGCAGTCTATCATAGGGAACATTTATTTTCATATATCTTGACAATTAGAGCCCACAAAAGTGTCTGCCCTTTTGATATTATTTTCAATTATGTTTATTGAAGACTGTTTAAATCGCAGCGTGAATTAAGCACTTCACTTAATATTAAAAAAAAAAAAAAAAAACTAGGTACTTTGGTTTTTTTTTTTTTAAATTTACATTTTAACTCTCTTAAAAATGTCTGCCTTATTTATTATTCATTGTAAAATTGCCTTAATTTGCAATTTTTTTTCATTAATGATAGTTGGCTTCTGAATAAAACACTATTTTCGGGCAATATTTTTTTGCACCTTTACCCTATGTGCAGTACCTTTGTGTTCCGCCATAAGTCTAGCCAACACATATTTACCTTCTTATCTACCCAAAATAAAAATTTCAAGGTGCATAAAACACTTCATGAAAAGTGCGTCACCAGCTCTCCGACTATAAAACGTGTACTCGAAGCCTAGTAAAGCAAACCCGTAAATTTCGCAAAAACAAAAAAAAAAAATCCTTGTTCCGGATTCTGCTGGTTTACAAGCTTGATTTGAACTTGGTGAACTTTTGTAATTCAAATTTTTGTACCAAATTTCATTAAAATCGGTCCATTTTTTAAGTACCCCTTTTGGAGAAAAATGGATTGAAACTAGTTACTTCAAGTAGGAACTTTTTAAACCTTATGTTGGATGATAGTAGAGCTCATTTTCTTCTAATAATTGAGCCTTTCCTTGATAAATAGTTCCTTTCAGAACTTTCAAACAGTTCATTATGGAAATGCTGAACAAACTTAGGACCCGGCACGTGGCTAAAGTGTTAATACCCTGTCATGGGGCTTATCAGCTAGCTTGATTGAATACAGTCCGTGCTTGTGGGTCTTTGCAGGATGTATTTAAGGAGCAACATCATTTCATTAGCATTCCTTGTTAGCCGCGAAAATAATTGTATTCCACCTAAAAATCGCGGGAGCTGTTTTTTCTTTGCACGCATCCATTATAATCCCTATTTAGAATAGAAATATTATTTTGTTTGGCATTCCCTAAAAAATGTACTCGAACGGCATCTAGAAGAAATGCGAGATGTTAGGTGCCACAATGCATAGGAAACTGACAGATGCAAACCACGAAGCCGTAATCTCACGCCGAATCTTTGTTTCTTATTATTTCTTTTTGCGAAATATTTTATAAGTAAAGTTAGTGCATGTTCTGTCAATTTTGTCCTGTTTTCGTTTGTGTCTATGCTTTTTGCGTGTTGCACGATTCTCTTTTGCAATAGCTGCGCCGATTCCCCAATTTAGCATGCGTTGCAATCGTTAAAAAATTACGATTGCAACGCATGCTACATTGGGGAATCGGCACAGCTATTGCAAAAGAGAATCGTGCAACACGCAAAAAGCATAGACACAAGCGAAAACAGGACAACATTGACAGAACATGCACTAACTTTAAAACATAACTTTAACTTTAGGGACGTTCACATTTTAAATAAATAGAGGAACACAGATTTAAGGAATGTGCACCAAATTTTCCATAGTATAATAAATTAAACCTCACAAAACAAATTTCACCAATAATCGATACCATTAAAATAGCTAAAGAATCGATACAAACAGCCATATTAATTACCACAGATGACTCTTCAGTACTACGCCTGACTCAAGCTAGGCAACATGACGAGAGGACTTGTTGATAAGGTAGGATTAAGATTAAGTTGAAATATTAAATGTTGAAATGTAAATTATTTAGGGACAGGATATGTATATTAGTGTAAACAATTTAAAGTTTAGGATTTACAAAAAATATTGTTACATAGAAAATCCCCCGAAGAGGTGCGAAAAGGCACGAAACATGTCGGGCGAAACATAACAAATAAAGCAGTTAATGTGAACAAAGAGTGTACTGCTTTATCGACCCCCTGCCAGAAAAACAAACAAGAAAAAGTGGAATATATATATCGGGTCATCTTTCACAAGAATTAATATATATATATATATATATATATATATATATATATATATATATATATATATATATATACAAATTTGAAGCACCTTTATTTCCACAGTGTCGGATTGCGTCATGAGGTCAATATCATTAACTGGTTTCTTCCTTAAGGAGCATGGGCGTATATAAGAGAGGGGCTGAAGAGGCTGCAGCCCCCCCCCCGAAATTTTGATTTGATGGTAAAAATGTGTCACAAAACCCATAAAAATAAATTAAATAACATCACTAAGTTCATACAAAATATTTTTTTTAATATTGTAATAGCGTTTTAGTAGCCTAAAACTATTAAAAGTAGTAAATTGTAAGTATTCCGTATGCCAGCCTCCTCGAAATTATTTTCTATGTACGCCCATGTTATGTAGGTAGGGAGGAACCGCGTTAAAAATAAATACATTAGATTATCTGATTAAGGCACCTGGACGGAGATCGTAGGCATTGAATTCCCAATTTGGCAAGTTAATTAGAATAAAGTTAAATATTTGAAAGTTTCCCGCTTAAAATAAACAGCCCCCAGCTCTCCTCAAATAGAGAAG
The DNA here is from genome assembly GCA_946811695.1 of Gonocerus acuteangulatus. Lineage (NCBI taxonomy): Eukaryota > Metazoa > Arthropoda > Insecta > Hemiptera > Coreidae > Gonocerus > Gonocerus acuteangulatus. The sequence continues at coordinate 43,250,642 of OX328128.1, read as the reverse complement.
CAGTTCAAGTGACCAAAGTTCACGTGACATCATATACCAAGTCATGAATATAGCCGCAAAACATGTTGTGATAAAGCTAAACCGAAATTGAAATAGCTATAAATGAGCAATCATTTGCATTACACTTCAAAGCTATAAGTGTATCCAGATGAAGCATGTTTCAAATGTCACCGGCCTGTTTCAATATTTGAGCTCTAGGACTTCTTGTTTATTCTAAAACATCACATAACGAAGATACGTTAATGAAACAAGCAACTAGAAAACCATAAGGACTCATGATTATAATGACGAATTATTTAAAATAAAGAGAACGTGAGTGAATGGCCTACAAGCAACTTTTGCGGCAGCGAATAGGCCATGCCCAATGGGACACTTTTATTTGAAACAAGCCAGTTTGCAGAATTTGTAAAACAATGCTTACGATCAAACACATTCTGACAGGGTACAAGGACTTGGACGTGACACGACTTACTGGCTGATTGTAGCTCATAAATATACATATTATTACAACACTTACGAAATATGGAAATGTAGAGCGAAAAAGCATACAACAATTATTATTGTGTATAAGCACAGTTTATAGCAATGTTTATCTTCAGTGATTAATGTTTATTGAAGTTTATGACAAGACATAACGGACCAATATGTGGCATATGTAATTGTGAAACTACTGTCATCCATTTACTGACAGACTGCCAGAGAAGAAACAGAATTAATCTGCCATACTATATGCAAGAACTCTTTGGCATTGATAGCCTGTATGTAAACACTATACCTACTCCAGGAACATGGGACTGTACGACCTTATTTGATGATCTTAAGGACTGTTGCCTTAAGAATATTACCTTTTCACGAATATTAAGTAATATTATTTATCCAATACCTTAACACATACACTTACATATTACAAGCAAGCTGGTTTCATAGTCAGCCAAATCCAGAAGATACTGATCGTTGTGTGATTGCCAAAGAAGCGGAACACTCAATAAATAAATAGTGTTTATTAATAATGCAATACAAAATAACTACATTAGTACGTTAGCTGTGTTATCGGTCCCCCCCGATGCCGACATATTCGCTGAGCTCCTTCCCAAATTAAGGCTTAACGAAGTACGGTCACAGATGAAATATTTTTTGTGAAATCATCATGGAAGATTGACAGATTGAAAGCATATGGGCTGTGTTTTACAAATAAATGAAAATGTTGCACCGGAAGCCAGAAACCGTAATCGCACCAAATAACGAAAATCTATTCCAGTCCAGTATCGCCCTGAAATGTGTTTAATGTCAGTGAAAATAAAACACATAGTACATTTTTAGTGAGTATGCTATATTTATTTATTAGGATTGAAATTTAATGAAATGGAACATTTTTTATGAAAAACAAATAATTTTCGGAGGTTTAATTTTCGGATGTTAAAATCCTGCAGGGCTTCCATTAAAATGTCTGGGGTGGGATCAGCATGAAATGGACCGAGTAATTTTAATCTTCTGGTCCTGTAAGCAAACTGCATTAATCCTGCGGGTAAACCTTTTTCAACTAGTCCATATTCTCCTTGTTAAAACGGGATTTTCGGAAATATCTGTGTAAATAAAGTGTTACGCTGAATGAAGGACTATGTATATTTTATCACGTTTTCTCGTTTCCTCCACAGGGAGGAAACCCGCTTGTGAGGTCGAGCTCATGACGCAATCCAGAAGTAAATAACAGTATATATATATATACATAAATCAGTCCCGTAACAGGCCACAAGGGCCCTGAGGGGCAGATACTGTAGAGGTATCTAAATCATGACCATAAGGCACACTAGGGTGATAGTGTGGTCAGTACTATTCTCCGGCCGCCTGATTTACCCCTTGGCTGCTTCGACTGCTAGAGTCATTAGCACCCAAGGTACCCATTATTAAATTAATTAAAGGTTGGGTTGGTCTAGGGACGGTCAGGGAGGCCGAAGTCAACCCATGAACGAAGAGACTAGAAGAAAACATCTTTAGTGCTTGCTCGGGATTTGAACTCAGGTCCTCCAACTTATTAGTCTAGTGCTCTACAACTGAGCTAACCTCACCCCCATATATATATATATATATATATATATATATATATATACATTTGTCTGTTTGCTCTCTCACAGGCTGAAGATTATTCCAATTATTATGAAATTTGTTACAAAAATCTTCGTTCTAATATTAAAAATCAATTTCGTTAACCAGCAGAATTTATTAAACGGAACGGTTTTAAAATCTTAACGATCACATTTTCGAGTTAATATGGTTGTGACAACTGAAATATCTTCTACTTATGAAGAAGAAATTCATATAGACTAAGATGATTTTGATTAAATTTGGTGTTAATGTTTGGAATCTTCCTATATATTCTTAAATATCACGAATACGGTTTGGAAATCGTGGTAATAGAAAAAAAACATTCAAATGTTTAATCAATTTTCCATAAAAAAAATTGCGCCGTTATTTTCGAGGGGGCGGTGTTAATCGGAGAAATAAGTTACATGTGTTTGATTTCCTCAGGTTTTTTTTGCTTTTATACGTTTTGAAGGGAGACCAGAGTCCCAAAATTCGTAGTTAATAATAAACGGACGTTAAAATTAAAATAATAATTATTGCTTTTAATTTATTTTAACAGTAATATTAATTTACTATATTACCCACACATGTTTGATTGTTTGTAATAAACCATACATTGAGGAAGTCAAAGAGGCCGTGTTTGTAATTTTCACTACAAGTGCGAGTACGTTTTTTACATTTTAAAAAAAATGTTTTACTATATATGTATATTCGAAACTTTCCAAGTGTCCCTAGAGGATAAACAGAGCACCTGCAAGCAGAATAGCTCAAACATATTTACTATATATGTATATTCGAAACTTTCCAAGTGTCCCTAGAGGATAAACAGAGCACCTGCTAGCAGAATAGCTCAAACATATTTACTATATATGTGTATTCGAAGCATTCCAAGTGTCCCTAGAAGATAAACTGAGCACCTGCAAGCAGAATAGCTCAAACATATTTACCATATATGTATATTCGAAGCTTTCCAAGTGTCCCTAGAAGATAAACAGAGCACCTGCAAGCAGAATAGCTCAAACATATTTATTATATATGTGTATTCGAAGCTTTCCAAGTGTCCCTAGAAGATAAACAGAGCACCTGCAAGCAGAATAGCTCAAACATATTTACTATATATGTGTATTCGAAGCTTTCCAAGTGTCCCTGGAAGATAAACAGAGCACCTGCAAGCAGAATAGCTCAAACATATTTACCATATCTGTATATTCGAAGCTTTCCAAGTGTCCCTAGAAGATAAACAGAGCACCTGCAAGCAGAATAGCTCAAACATATGTACTATATATGTGTATTCGAAGCTTTCCAAGTGTCCCTAGAAGATAAACAGACCACCTGCAAGCAGAATAGCTCAAACGTGAAATTTCATTCCATTCGGCAGTTTCGGTTGACGTCATAAGGTCAACCTTATAAGTGGGTTTCCTCCCTATGGAGGGAGGGTTGAAAAGCGATTAAACATAAATATTAAATTAATAAATAAATAATTTTATAATTTACCGAGCAGTTAATACTACGCTCTAGAGGAAAACAATGAGATGCAAAGTTTAGTTATTTATCGATGTCAGAAAATCCGAGGCATTGTCTTGTAACCTAAAAATTTTAACCTTTTATAGATTGTTGAGGAGATATGGTCGACCGTTCGGAAGTAGGAAGCGTTGATCGTCGGGGTTTCGGTCAGTGTTCTTATTCAATAAAACACATTTTATTTGCTAAAATGTATATTTATTGCCGCCAACGTTTCGGCTTGCTATACAAGCCATCTTCAGGGCTGTAAAAACATATATGGTATAACAATGGTAAGGACAAAAAAAAAAAAAAAAAAAAAAAAAAAGGCTAGAAACATTAACATAAGTATATATATATATATATATATATATAGTATAATAATAGCAATATAAATAAATATACATGTATATGGTATCCAAGCGAATACAGTATATTTATTTATATTGCTATTATTGTACTATATATATATGTACATATATATACATATTTATATATATTTATATTTTCAAGCATATAGGTACTCATATTTATGTTAATGTTTCTAGCCTTTTTTTTTTTTTTTTTTTTTTTTTTTTTTTTTTTTTTTTTTTTTTTTTTTGGTCCTTACCATTGTTATACCATATATGTTTTTACAGCCCTGAAGATGGCTTGTATAGCAAGCCGAAACGTTGGCGGCAATAAATATACATTTTAGCAAATAAAATGTGTTTTATTGAATAAGAACACTGACCGAAACCCCGACGATCAACGCTTCCTCCTTTTATAGATTGAATTTGTTGAAGAGGTAATCTTTTAAAATATCGCCTATTTGTTAAATAGTGGCTTTTTCAATGGACGTGCGAATTTCCTGTTGTTTCCCCTTTAAACTTTTCCAATACTGAGATTTTAAAAGTTCTGTTTCAAACTTTTCTTAGTATAAAATAACTGGAGCATGGTTTGACGTTGGCAACTTTTCTATTTTAACGAGTTCTATTTCTCTTCTATTTATTTTTTATATCCTATTTTCTTCGCACCAGTGAAACAATGCCAACTGCCCTTTCTCAATTGTCATTAAACATTTTGCTGATTAAGATTTTAAGATTTTTTGTTGGCAATTTTTGTACAGACCGTGTTCTCAAACTGATTACAACATTTTCGGATGTCATTTTCACTTGGATGATTACAATGTAAATGAAAATATATTTAGATTTGTCTAACTGTGAAACACACAAAAATAACATTCGTTTTATTTTTGATACTAGCGCTATCAAATAGAACAAAGTGGAAAAAGTGTGAATATGTCGCATTAGTAGTTCTAAAGTGACACAAATCAAAAATCGGTGTTTTTCAGTTACGACTATGAAAGGTATAGTAAATATATCTTTATCAACCATCAAAACATTACGTACATAGGTTCAGAGTTTGTACACCAGAGGGCACTTGTGTCATCCTTCCTGTCTTAATGCTATTCCCCCTGCATAGGCAAGAGTGACACATTTTCAGTGGAGTTTTATTTTGAGTTGTGTCACTTTAGAAATATTAGTGCCATGTTTACCAAAACATAAACAACTTTGGTTGCTAATTCTATTGATATCTATTGATTGAATAGGTTACCATCCTTTTATGATACCAATGGCACATGAGTTTCTTGTTAGTCACCCATCCAAATACAACCCCCCCCCCCCCGCCCGACGTTGCTTAACTTCGGAGATCAATGGGTACCCGTGTATTCATCAGTTATTTTCTCGTAACTATGGACGTTGTCTATATTTCTAATTGTATACATTTACATACCTGGACTTATGTCAGAAACGCTTTGAATAATACGAAAGCAATAAGAGGACTTTTGACCTGGAAAGCCTTAGAGGCAGTACATTTAGAATCGCGGGGAAAAGTGTGTCCTTGAAAGAACTGTCAGACGGGCCTAAGAGTTCTCTATAGATTCCTAGCGATATAAAAGCTACATTTGGCTCCTAGAATTTCAGAAGTTTCAAGGTTCTATAGTTTGAGCATAAAATAGGAAAGCCTAGGGCTGGAAAGTCCTGCTCTGAGTTGAAACTGAAAATAAACTGCAACAGAGTAATGGATGCAGTAAAATAACCATCAACAAAGTTCAAAAGTAGGTAATGATAAGAACTAAAATATTTAGTTTTCCAACAAATAGTTCCACCATGTCTCCCCCCCCCCTCTCCCTCTCTCTTTCTTTTCCCCTTCCTCTATTTCTCTCGTTCCTTAGCGACCTCGCTTTCTCATATCTAGAGAATAGCCAAAACACACGGAGCTCTGAGTTTACAAAAATATGAAATATTAGAATTTTAGACAGCTTCACTTTAAGTAGGATTTTCTGGGACCCAAAGTACAACAGGATTTCACTAGCCGAGGTCCATAACCTGTGCTAAGGGTCATACAAAGTCTAAAAGTAACCAAGTAAAGAATTAAATCATGTAATTCGTTTCTCTTTGTTTAACAATGGTTATAATTTGTAGGTATCATATACAGTTACTCACAAGTAATACAAAGATTAGGCACCTGCTCAGAAACAACAAGGATGAATTAAGATTAAGGGCATCGTGGTAATACAGCATACGACTCTCGTATGGCAAGAAATACATACTACAAACTGGAAGACTGATTGCTACATGACTCAATGAATATGTTAAAAATATCGAGTGCACGGATTCAAGATCAGCAGTCGGAGAACATTTCTTGAACACAAGTCACTCCATAGAGTTCGATAAAACCAAACTTCTAGTTAAGGTATCCAACATACGTGAAGGGATTATCCGAGAAGCGATTGAAATAGTGAAACATCCCAAAACTTTCAACAGAGAATGTGGTTACAGACTTGGAAAATTATGTTCATACCGCGGAAAACAGAAAAGGCCGGAAGAGGCAGCCTTTGGTACATTTTTTTTTTTTTTTTTTTTTTTTTTTTTTTTTTTTTTTTTTTTTTTTTTTTTTTTTTTTTAAAGGCGGATCGACATAATTCTTGGCCATTAGCGCCGAGATCGCCATTGGGCGCAGCCAGGAATTTTCTCAGCGAGCCATGGAATGAGAAGATACCTGCCGCCGGCGGGGATCGAATCCACCATCTCCCGCCCTTTGGTACATATTGTAAATATTAGTTTAAGTTAGGTTTCCCTCCCTATACAACTTTGTCATAGACAAAATAGGCTTAAGACCCCCTTTGTACATTTTACGATTTTTCTAGTACGTAAGGGTACGGTAAGACGTAGATTTAAGCCCGGCTCCTCGCTGCAATCCGTTGGCCTTGGAGTTCTCTAGTTAAGTTTTTGTAAATATAAACACCTTAAACGTTTAAATAACATGGACCTTGGACGTCTACGAAAATTATAAACAGTTATTGCCTATGACTAATCCTGAATGGTTTACAATTTGGAATGCAGAAAATGACATCTGTTATATACATAAAATGGCCAAATGACCCTTTTATTCGTATTCTCTACTGGTTTATACCTGCTTTATTTTGGTCGGAAAGAAAATTAGAGGTAAAACTGCTGGACAAAGCCATAAAAAAGAACTACCAGCCTGGATTCTATTTTACAAATGGTATATGTCCCCAGGGAGTAATAACGCTCTGGCTTCGTTTACTTCGTGAATGGCTCGTTTCCTTTCTACTGATCAAAGCCACGAGAAATAAACACACTGTCCGGGGGGCTGATGAGACCGAGGCTCGAGTAATGAGTTATAAATGAAAGACTGAATGATATAAAGGACATTCCGACAGACGATATACACAAAACATGTTTTTACTTTCCACTAAGACTGTTATTTTTTTGATTGTTACAATATTTTTTCTAATTCACTCTGTTTTCAAATGGATTAAACAGGATTAAACATTGTGTAAAACAGGATAGGTAAAACGAGACCAATTTTCTGTTTCTAGAAATAATGAAAAGTTTGAAGTATACTTTCATTATTATCTCAAAAACGGTTGAAAATGAGGGAAGCGGAAGGTTACCATTCGAAAGCTTACTAAATGGTCTACAAAAAAGAAGAAGAAAGTTTTGAATAAGCGATGTCAACCGGAGAAATAAGTGCTTAAACTTTGAAGAATTTGATTTCGTTTATTCGAACGGTTCTTTTTGTCTGTTTTTATTCCTTGTTTTTTTTTTTTTTTTTTTTTAATTGCTTATAGTTGGATAATGTATTTGACAATAAAACAGATAAAGTAAAATAAGAAAAACAATTCATTGTTAGAAATATAGCTTGCCAAGAGAAAGAGATTCGATGACGTCTCTTAGGTAGATAAGAAGGTAAATATGTGTTTCCTGAACATACCTTGGTGCACCAGGTACTGCGCACAGGGGAAAGGTGCAAAAAAAAAAATTTCCCCAAAATAGAGTTTTAATCAGAAGCCAACTATCTTTAATGTAAAATTAAGACAATTTTACAATGAATAATAAATATGGAAGACACATTTAAGAGGTATAACACGTAAAAAAAAAAAAAAGAAAAAAAAATTTACTAATTTTAAATCTACTATTGTTTTTGGTGTAAAGAAATGTATAATACTAGTTTACTTGAAAACGTAGCCATGTTTTTGAATATATTTGACAAAATAGAAATTATTGTTTAACGATTATATTTTTCTTTTAATCTATAAAAGAAATGAGTTGGTGAAAGAATCATGTCGATATCATTTTCTAAACTCTATATAAAAAATAAAGCACTTTCAACCTATTAGCACTTTCCTCCGAAGGAAAGTAGCTATTGAGGTTGGACTCATGACGGAATTTTTGAAAAATTTCTTCAAATCTTTATCGATCCTACCTAGTAGACACCGAAAATGACCCCCGTTAAAATTTATATATATCTATATATATATATATATATATGCATATATATATACATATATATGTGTCTGTTAACACGATAGCGGCCAGAGTTTTTGTTTTTTCGTCACGAAACTTGGTATATAGCATTAAATTAGCAAACGATTGAACGAGTTCGTTAACCACCAAAGTCGGTCCACCGGAAGGGGGGGTTTACCCCGAACCCAAAACACTAATTTGACTATGTCAGCCGTAATATTTGTTATATTTCAACGAAACTTAGTATTCGTAGTGGTAATATAGAGAGAAAAGTGAGATATAAAAATGAACTAAATCGGTTCATTAGAAGGGGGGGTTTACTCCGGACCCACAATACCAATTCGCCACTACCAGCCGTGATTTTTGGTATATTTCAACGGAACTCGGTATTCGTAGTGGTAATCCACAGGTAAATAACTGTTGTAAAAATAAACTAAATCGGTTCATTAGAAGGGGGGGTTTACTCCGGACCCACAATACCAATTCGCCACTACCAGCCGTGATTTTTGGTATATTTCAACGGAACTCGGTATTCGTAGTGGTAATCCACAGGTAAATAACTGTTGTAAAAATAAACTAAATCGGTTCATTAGGAGGGGGGTTTACTCCGGACCCACAATACCAATTCGCCACTACCAGCAGTGATTTTTGGTATATTTCGACGAAACTCGGCATTCGTAGTGGTAATCTACAGGTAAATATGTGTTGTAAAAATAAACTAAATCGGTTCTTTAGAAGGGGGGGTTTACTCCTGACCCAAATTCTTAATATACTCATACCGGTCGTAATTTCTGCTGTATTGTAACGAAACGCGGTATACGTCGTGGGTAACTCATGAGAAAGAAGTGTTGTAGAAATGAGCTGAATCGGTCAATCGGAAAGCGGGGGTTTAATTTGTAATATATTTCAATAGAAAAGCCCGTCAGACGTAGGTTCACAAAGCCGCCGCAAGGAGCGCTTTCTACCACTAGAGTGACTGTATCCTGTTCCTGCGTTAGATCAAAATACGATAATATGAGGTTTTTTGTATTTATTACGAAGTGTAATAGGTACCATGTGTAAACATAACTCTGGAAGCAAATTATTAATTGATCAGTTACTCATTACAAATTTAAAAGAGAACTATTCATGTTTTTATTTTATTTATGTAGGATATTTTAAGCAAATTGTTCTTGGAAAGCAATCTACACTACCCAAATTCTGAGGAAAGTGTTTAGTTATGCAGCTCCTGCGTGACGGACTTTTTTATTTTATTTCTCGGCTCCTAAGGCGCATTGGACGGAACGCTCGGACGTGTGTCTACTTTTTTTCGATGTAGAATCACCAGAAAAAAAATCGTCCAGATCGGTGACCCAAACGCTTTATAACTAGTTCCCTAGTGCATTTAGGTCCTTGAGTGGGGTGATCATTAGTTGGGTGAAGAGGGTGTAAAAGAATCATAGTTCACTAAAATGAAGAGTGCTCCGAACAGTTATTTTTCCTGAATAGTTCTTTCGAACTGGTTAGTTCCTGAACTACTCATCCCTAATGTGTTTTACTTTAGTCACTCAAATTTTATTACACTGTAATTATAATTTTATTATAAATGTAATCATATATATCCATGGTCACAATCAAAGTTATGGTGGTTTTCCTAGATATCCGATGACGTTTATTGCTAAAGAAGGCTGAAAAAAGGATTTTTCTAAATATCTGTGGATTTCTCTTAGCCAAATCCTAACCATTCCTTGAGTTCTGAATGTAACACAGCATTAATTTTATTCAACTCAGCTGAATAAATTTGAACTGAGCGAAATCAAAAATGCAATCTTGTATGAAGCCGCCCAAGAATTAGACGAGAAGAGGTTATATGTAGATTACACATAGGACACACTTTACTATCTCACTCATATTTAATGACAACCTATTTGCAGGCAGTGTAACGTTCCAATGACAGTGAAACACCTACTCACGGAATGCAAAATACGAGGACAACTAAAATTACTTTAAGTAACGATATTTTAACATTTTTAAAACAACACAGCCATCTGATTTCAGGAAAACATTTAGATTCTTATTCGGAAATATTATTTCAATGGTATAATAATAACCTGAAACAATTAATCATTTTATTTATTTGTATTCAGAGACTTATAACGTTTGGCGATGGTCTCCTTACAGTTTGGCGATGGTCTCCTTACAGTTTGGCGATGGTCTCCTTACAGTTTGGCGATGGTCTCCTTACAGTTTGGCGATGGTCTCCTTACAGTTTGGCGATGGTCTCCTTACAGTTTGGCGATGGTCTCCTTACAGTTTGGCGATGGTCTCCTTACAGTTTGGCGATGGTCTCCTTACAGTTTGGCGGTGGTCTCCTTACAGTTTGGCGATGGTCTCCTTACAGTTTGGCGATGGTCTCCTTACAGTTTGGCGATGGTCTCCTTACAGTTTGGCGATGGTCTCCTTACAGTTTGGCGATGGTCTCCTTACAGTTTGGCGGTGGTCTCCTTACAGTTTGGCGATGGTCTCCTTACAGTTTGGCGATGGTCTCCTTACAGTTTGGCGATGGTCTCCTTACAGTTTATGACTGAAAATCTGTCTCAGTCAAAAAGAAAAATATAAATAAATAAATAAAATTAAATAAATAATTATAAAGTATAACATAATAAATGAAACTGAAAACAACAAAATAATAGTAAATAAAGGAATAGAAAATAAATAAATATACATAGGTATACATATTATAAGGAATATGTATAAGTACTTTAAATTAAAATTATCTCAAAACAATTAATAAGAATAACTGCTAAGAATGATTTGTTTATTTTTATTATAACTTAATATAAATTAATTTTATTTGGCCACAATAGCACATTCCATGGCCCAATAAATAAATAAATACTGTCAGTAGTTTTAGGGTTACGTAATGCCAATATACAGACTATTGTATAAATAGCACTGCTGTAAATAATGTATAGTCCTTAATTCTGTACAGAAATCTGCAAAATTAAGTTACTGATAATTGTGGCCACAAAAAGTTGGATTTGTTTGTTCGTCAAAAACTAGTAAATCACCGTCGTTGCGAAGGTGTTTTTATGTATTATTTTTATAAAATAAATAAATAAATATATATATATATATATATATATATATATATATATATATATATATATATATATATATATATCTTAGCACGAGTTCAGCAGACCTCCATCCATTTAGAAGATGACCATTTTTAGCAGCCCAAGTGTTTGAGCTGTTGGATTCCCCAGTTTGTTCGGACGAATCCTTGATTAATGAAATGGTGTCCAGCCGGGTATAATTTTTAATATCGTTACACTCTCAAAAATAAAATATTTGTTTCAGCTTCTTGTCCGTTCGTTTTAGTATTTGTGGCTGACAACTTCAAATGAGTTTTACGTGACGAATTTCATATTCAAACTTATAGATTCGAATTCTTAGAATATTCAAACACGAAACCCTCCTTCGCCGATTAAAAATTCGTTCTCTGGAAAATGATTAAGCAAACCAACGCAAGCGACCGCTTCACATTTGTTTCACATACCTACTATGTAACCCATACCATTACGCTCTTAGAAGTATGTTTTAATTAAAAAAGTTTGAAGTGAACAAAAATATGTACCTTTTTACAGTTTAAAAATGAGTTGTCTAATTCAAGTTTAAATTTAAAAAATGTCACTACAATGACATGCGGAGCTCATGAGACAGGACGAATAGTTCCAGCGAAATAGGACCTGCCGAATCATGTGGTTTTTGGAAATCATTCGCTAAAATCGAGAAAAGCCCGCAGTGTTTTTCTTTAAGCCATTAAAGTATTTTTTTTTTTTTCATTTTAGGACTTTCCGAAGGGAAGGGTTGGAGGTTAAGGCCAGAAACTGCTAGGTCATCACCGCCTGAAGAGAATTGTGAAATCGCTTACAATATCATGTTAGGTTGAAGGCGCAATTTTGTATTTAAGGCAGTGTTGTGTTTCTAATATTGCATTTAATGCAATGTTACTTTGGAAAAAATATGATTGCTTATATATATTAATTCTTCTGAATGCTTACCCTATATATATATTTTTCACTTATCCTTGTTTCTTTTTACGGCGTGGGGTCGATAAAGCAATACACCTTTCGTTCTTGTTCACCTACTTTATTTTTTATATTTTGCCCGACATGTTTCGTGCCTTAGTGTCGCACCTCATCAAGGGCTTTCCTTATCAGGAAGTCCTCTCATCATTATGTCAGCTTGTGTCAGGCGTACTACGTATTAGGCTGATAAGGAAAGCCTCTGAAGAGCAAAGGCACGAAACATGTCGGGCAAAATATAACAAATAAAGTAGTTGAACAAGAACGAAAGGTGTACTGCTTTATCGACCCCCTGCCATAAAAAGAAACAAGAATAAGTGAAATATATATATATATATATATATATATATATATATATATATATATATATAAACATTTATATTTATAAAATCTTTAGTTTGCGCCCGAGTTTTGTACTAAGGCATCCCAGCATATAAGTCGTGTGCACTACTACTGAGCTATCCTAAATCCCAATAATAATGATAACAAAATAGGGGTCGCCCCGTGGTCTAGTGGCTAACGCCATATATTCATATTCGGGAGATGGTGGGTTCGATTCCCACTCGCGGCAGGAATTTTATCGACTCGTTGGGAAAAGCTCGATGCGCCGTAAAAAAAAAAAAAAGATAAAAATATTCTATATATATATATAGTCAATTATCATTTATAGTTTTTATTTCATAGAGAGTTTTTTTTTTGTATGTTGATATTTCCTCATTGGAGCTTGTACCAAGAGTCCCTCTCCAATGTATATGCGCATATATATATATATATATATATATATATATATATATATATATATATATATATATATATATATATAACACATTAGAAGAAGTGATAGGAATATTGACCCCCCCCCCCCAGGGAGGACCTCGCCTTCTGAGACACCCCCAACGACTGACCGTCCTTGTACCCCCACTCCTGAGTTTATCACCTACCTAGTGGTGGGAGGTATTCCAGACAGCCCCGGCCAGGAGATGGTCCCGACTACCAGGAGTACAGGAGCAGGTAGGAGCTCTAGTCACCCCCACCCCCCCCTGGGGGGGGGTAGAGGATAGTGGGGAGGATGCCCATGGGGTGGTGGTAGGCAAGCCAAGGTGGGGGTCTCCCCCCCCCCCCCCCCCGTGTGGTACTCTAGTCGATAGGAGTCGTGGTAGTAGGGACGAGAGGAGGGAGGAAGTGTACTGTCGACGAGTGTCTCATCACGCTTTTTCCGAGGAAAATATATCACAGAGTCGGAAAAACGTGAAAACTTATGATTAGGCACTAAAAAGTCCTTGACAAATGTCGTAGGTTTGAATCTTACTAAAGCAAAGGCAATTAACCCTGTCATGGCTTGAAAACGTTGATAAGCGGTAGATAATTCGCGCTATAAATTGATAACATATTGAAAATTATCCATTTCATTAAACCTTTGGAACCTATTTGTATGCAAACATGCAATTTCACTTTTGACGCCTTGGATGTCAATATAGACTTTGATTTTACTTAACAAAAAAAAATGCCTAAGTTGAAAACTAACTAAATTAAATTCAATGATATATGATACTAGCTGAATACCCGTGCTTCACCACGGCCGATAAGTATTTTTTATATTGAGTTAAATAAGATATGATCAAAATTAACGCTACTACATAATTTTGTACATTTTATTATACCACGTTATACTATATGTTATTCATCAATTGATAAGTAATTAATGCATAATGTTTCTTGACGTTGGGGCGCTCCGGACCAGTGTCAAGAAAGAGCTTATTATTGCACAGACTTTAAAGTTACCCAGGAAACGCCATGTGGAGGTAACCGTGCTGGTTTCCGTTGGAGAGAAAAAAAAATACAACAACCGCTTAAAAAGTTAGGTAAACAGAGACAAATACACGTTGCAAAGCATAAAACTAACAAATTTGAAGTTTTAAGCACTTATCTTCGATTGACATCGCCCCACCGCCCGGGACAACTGTACCCGGCTGTCCCTCCCATGTGGCGGCCCTGCCCACCAAACATTGCAACAGATATTTATGTAGAGAATTTAGAGTTCCCAACCATTTTCGAGATATTTTAAAAAATATACTGAGATCCGAAAACTTTGTATCACCATTCATACAACTTTTTTCCATATACTTCGTTTCTGAATACCCAAACAGAAAATTAGTTTTGAAAAGTATTTCTCTCAATTTTTCTGGTAAATGGCTACAGAACTCGCTTAAAAAATGGTTTCATTCGTTTTCCTATGTTAAGGAATCTTTCACATAAATTTCGCTCCAAAAACCATGTTTCAGTAAACGGAATCAACTGGTTAATGAACTTGACCTTTTAAATGGGAAGAAAGATTTTTGTACCAAATGTTTTGTATCAAAATCGGACTGTTTATGAGCCGATGAGGAACTTCTTAATAATTCAACCTCCTCTAAAAGTACTTAAACATTTGAATATCAAAAAAACAGGTAAAAATGCAGTTTCCAGCCCTCCAAACCGATTTCTTTCAAACTTTGCACAATAACGTATTTTGATGCACTAAACACGAATACGATAAAAAAAAACGTCGGATTTAAATAGGAAAGAAGTTATTAAGCACTTAAGTCCACTGTTGTGCAGGTTGTGAGAACTAATGTAAACAACTAAATTTGTGACGACTTTAAGGCATAAATGACGACTTTAAGGCATACATGCTATGCGTTTCCGCTCGCTACGCTCGCTCAAAAAGATAACAAAACCCCAGTCAATCCAACTCGCTAAAATTAATAGACTATAATATTAAGCACTAAAGTTAGGAAGGTTATAAAACTAGGCGTCATCAGCGTATTTGTAAACACGCGCATGCGCAGATATGTAATATTGGGAAACAGAGAACTGTCATTTGAAATGTTCAGAAACCATTTATTCAAAGATATTGTTAATTTTAAGGGCATCCTCACCCGTCGTCACCTGTCGCTTAAGGGCATACGTGCTATGCGTTTCTAAACGTATTGTCCGTGCAAAATTTCAAATTTTTGTGTAAAGTGGTTCGGGATATTATTACCTCGGATGGGCCATCACCAGGGCGTAAACTCTATGAGGGACAAAATCACATTTTATTTCTAGTAATTCAAGGACTGCCATCATAGTGGAAATTAACCTCAATTAAAAATAATACTATGAAATAGATAATGTACGGTAACAGCTGTTCCGTCCTAGCAACGCTTGCTGCCTAGGCTTGCATGTTCTAACCAACTCAAACTTTAAACCCCTCTAAAAATACTTAAAAAATCGAATATCAAAAAATACTTTCTTAGTGAGTGCCTACGTTATATAGGGAGTGTCCATGCAAAATTTCAAAATTTTCTGTCGAGCGGTTTGGGCTGGGCGATGATAGGTCAGTGAGTGAGTCAGTGAGTGAGTGTGTGGTATTTGACAAATATATAGTAGATTTAATTTGATTATGCATTAGAGAAATGGATACCGACAAAATCGAAGACTGAATTGAATCATAAGAAACGTTGCCAAGAATTGGTAAGAGGGTTCTTTATTGCAACACTTGTTGAAAATTGGGGAAGAACAAGAATGTTCTGGAATTTTGTTACAAAAAAATCAATCCTTAACAGGCTACAAGGGCCGAGAGCGGCAGAGAGGGCCAGATTCTTACATAATGGAGCATTTCGGGCAACACGTTCACTGGAAATGGTGAGAAATCGAAAGATTCATTAGTGGACACTATCTCTTCGACAGTAACTCTTCGTTGCCTGGAGTATTAGTCAAGAGAATCACATTTCAGATTTCACGATGAACACTGATTGTAACACTTAAAGGAAAATAAATAAAATAGTAAAGTAATATATATTATTGAAGGGAATGTAATGCTCTAGAACCCTATAACTGGCATTTATTTTTTGGGTGCATCTTTGAAGAGTTACCAGGTCAAAAATAGCAAAAGAATTCCCCCCCCCCCCAATTACAGACTTTCAACATAGGATATCTCGAAAACTAAAGGTACCTCGAAAAACTTGATTAGGTAGAACGTGTAGCACGTTTAATCAGTTCTCATTTGTTATGTCGCTAGAACGCATGGTTTCCGAGATATAAACGAAAACCTGAAAAATGGGTTCTTCTAACTCCCCTTCCCCTGGCTAAAAGGCTACGGGCGGGCACTTTTTATAGTTTCCCTTCCATGCTAGCCCAAACAAAGTTACGAAGTCAAAAATCCTGTTCCAAACATTTTCTTCCTTTCGTGTTTGTTGCCTGGCTTGGTGCCACGTTGAATGCACCTGTTCTCGTTGATCATCGAAGTTCAGCAATGTCGGGCGTGGCCAATACCTGATTGGTGGCCGAGCACGTGCTGTTGGCATTAAAAGACGTGGCACCCCGGTATATTTTTCAAACAATTCCTTTTCGACTCTAAGGCAAAATACAATTAGAATAACACAAAAATATATTAAAAAAAAATTGGTAAAAATGCAGTTTCCAGCCCTCCAAACCGATTTCTTTCAAACTTTGCACAATAACGTATTTTGATGCACTAAACACGAATACGATAAAAGAAAACGTCGTATTTAACTAGGAAAGAAGTTATAAAGCACTTAAGTTCACTGTTGTGCAGGTTATGAGAGCTAATGTAAACAACTAAATTTGTCAACATACGCATGCGCGGGTATAGAAAAGTTCGTAATAAGGAAGTTTAATTGAAATTTACCATAAATTATCGAAATTCATCAGCAGTTATTTATTTACAATCATTTTTTTAAATAACACATTTCTTGTTTCGTTCATGAAAAGTATTATATATCAGAAATCCCTTAATAATTAGCTAATGCCTTTATAATAGCAGAAGAATGTCTAGGACGAATGATTAGGAATGCAGAAGAATGTCTAGGAATGCAGAAGAATGTCTAGGGCGATTTTAAGGGCAAACATGCTATGCGTTTCCGCTCGCTCAAGAAGATAAAAAAACCCCAGTCAATCCAACTCGCTAAAATTAATAGAATTCTATTAATTTTAGCGAGTTGGATTGACTGGGGTTTTGTTATTTTCTTGAGCGAGCGGAAACGCATAGCACGTATGCCCTTAAGCGACAGGTGACGACGGGTGAGAATGCCCTTAAAATTAACAATATCTTTGAATAAATAGTTTCTGAACATTTCAAATGAGAGTTCTCTGTTTCCCAATGTTACGTATCTGCGCATGCGCATGTTTACAAATACGCTGATGACGCCTAGTTTTATAACCTTCCTAACTTTAGTGCTTAATATTATATTCTATTAATTTTAGCGAGTTGGATTGACTGGGGTTTTGTTATCTTTTTGAGCGAGCGTAGCGAGCGGAAACGCATAGCATGTGTGCCTTAAAGTCGTCATTTATGCCTTAAAGTCATGTATGCCTTAAAGTCGTCACAAATTTAATTGTTTACATTAGCTCTCATAACCTGCACAACAGTGAACTTATGTGCTTAATAACCTCTTTCCTAGTTAAATCCGACGTTTTTTTTTTATCGTATTCGTGTTTAGTGCAGCAAAATACGTTATTGTGCAAAGTTTGAAAGAAATCGGTTTGGAGGGCTGGAAACTGCATTTTTACCAAAAAAATTAAATGAATCAATCTAAGACCGGTGATTTCTTGCTTTGTATCAAGGACAGTAGGACTCCGCGCCAAAGTGTTGGGTTCGATTCATGTTAGGAGCAGCGGATTGTTTTTATAGAGAAACAAATAGCATAACTACTGATATGCAAGACCAAAAATGATAGTAACCTGAAACCTTCCCGTACGGTAAGTTTGAAACAAATTGTAGTTTTTTGTGTTGTGACAAAGCAACGGTATTAATCGGAATCGGTAAGGAAAACACTACAATATAATTTGTTATCTATATTCATGATAAGGTGATAAAACATGTTATCAAGTGATTCATTAACTCGCTTTCAAGAAGTAAGTGGGGATTTATTGGTGCTTACTTTTTATCTAATTAGTAATGGTTTATGGTGAAAATTGTTATTAGTATTTTATAGATCGTTCTATTTATAGCAAACATAAGTATCGATTAACCACATTATTTTTCTCTGCTCACTTATAAATATTTTGTAATTATTGTAATGTCTAAAATTAGTTTGGATATTCTCAGATTTTCGTTTTTTTTTTTTTTTTTTATTATTATTATTATTATAAAGATAATGTATAAAAAAAAATCCGACTCGCTGAAACTGTGTCTTCTTAGCACTTCTCCGTTCTTATTCCTCGTGCCATTTAGAAAACATATAATAGGAACAGATAATATTTTGTTTACATGTTTGGTGAAAAATGTAAACACCTACTCCAATAAAATATTAAACTAAAGCAATATTTTAGGTTCCAACATGCACAGGACACTAGCAGAATCATAACCGGAAATTACCCACTCTTCCTTCTCACCTTTAGCTCTAAGTAAACACCAGTACGAACATGTTGCTCTTTTACTTACCTTGTTTTACTAAAATATTCATTTGAAGGTTAATTTCAGTTAAAAAAAGAGAGCATCAATAAAAAAAAAACATTTAAAACGAAATTGACACTATAATTTAAGAAATGATTTGTCCTTATGTGTTAGTTCTATACAAAATTTCAACAGAATCTTTTTTAGATATTTAAAAAAAAATAGCAGGTTTTTTGGCAAAGCCTGCCAGCGGTTGAACGTTTCTTTTCGATTAAATATTTTTACATACGATTCCATCAAAATAGGGCCGTTCTTGAGATTGCTACAGCACGAACAGAAAATACAAATTTAGACCACCAGAATGTTTCTGGACTATGGGGTCAAAAAGTGGAAATTTCTCATTTTCCAAAATACCGTAATGCGTTGTTCTCTGTTCGCTTGAAATTGCATACTGTAGGACATTAATAACAGGGGAACACATTTCGTAGCTGATACAAGCAGCATAATATGTGTGATTTCCTTCTGATATATCCTCCAGCTAGAAGATGAATGCTGTTCCTGAAATAAGGCAATGTGTACTGGATTCCAGGCAATAGAGGCATTCAAAGGAATGAGAGGACAGTTATCCACATTCCTTCTGTAGTATTTCGTTATTTTTAGCCAAGGAAATGATTAACTATCAAGCTAGGAAGAACTTTAGAAGGAGCAAAGTCTGTCACAAATGGCTCACAGTAAGCTCACTGTGAAACACATCAAGACGAAATGCAGGGCTTATGACCAACTGAAAGAGCAACACCAACTATCAGATTCCTTAGATCAAATTTAGGCGATCATACCATCCAAATCTTTTTGAATTTTTAAGGCTTTCAAGCTGATAGACAAAGTCTAGATAGACCTGAAATGGTCATTTGTTTATGATTTTTATATATTATTTCATTGTTAATTGCTTTCTTTTAGTTTTTGTTCATAATTTTTTTATACAGTTCTTAATTTTTTTATTTTTTATTTATATTTTTTTGTATATATTAATATTAATTTGTATTAGCAATCAATTGAACATTTGTTTTTTGTCGTTTGAACCAAATCTCTGCAAATAAAACAATTTTATAGCAATTTAATGGGAATGAATACATATTAATACTTGATACAGAAGTATTTTCATTAAGTAAAAAAAATTATCACACGAAGAAATGGCGTTAATGGCCTTAAGGGTTGACACGCCACTACAAAAAATGTCAAAGGTGGACCACAATGGCACAATTATAATTGCATGGCATTGCATAAGACAAACAAATATAACCTTGGACTGAGAACACACGTTTGCTGTCCTAAGGCGGTGTACTCAGGTGGTACTCATTCGTAGTAAAATGTGTGAGATTGAGCACACAAGAGTGATACTTAGTAATCTAAGTATCTAATGTTCTTCATGGAATAACATTACACTTCAGGGCGGTGAAGACCTAGACGTTTCCTGCCCTTAAACACCCAATCCATCCATCCATCTTCATGGAATGCTTTGAATACTTGGTGGAATTACGGACATGCTTTTGGGGATTTGATCATCATGGAATGCTTTGAATACTTGGTGGGATTACGGACATGCTTTTGGGGAATTGATCTTCATGGAATGCTTTGAATACTTGGTGGAATTACGGACATGCTTTTGGGGAATTGATCTTCATGGAATGCTTTGAATACTTGGTGGAATTACGGACATGCTTTTGGGGAATTGATCTTCATGGAATGCTTTGAATACTTGGTGGAATTAAGGACATGCTTTTGGGGAATTGATCTTCATGGAATGCTTTGAATACTTAATGGAATTACGGACATGCTTTTGGGGAATTGATCTTCATCGAATGCTTTGAATACTTGGTGGAATTACGGACATGCTTTTGGGGAATTGATCTTCATGGAATGCTTTGAATACTTGGTGGAATTACGGACATGCTTTTGGGGAATTGATCTTCATGGAATGCTTTGAATACTTGGTGGAATTACGGACATGCTTTTGGGGAATTGATCTTCATGGAATGCTTTGAATACTTGGTGGAATTACGGACATGCTTTTGGGGAATTGATCTTCATGGAATGCTTTGAATACTTGGTGGAATTACGGACATGCTTTTGGGGAATTGATCTTCATGGAATGCTTTGAATACTTGGTGGAATTACGGACATGCTTTTGGGGAATTGATCTTCATGGAATGCTTTGAATACTTGGTGGAATTATGGACATGCTTTTGGGGAATTGATCTTCATGGAATGCTTTGAATACTTGGTGGAATTACGGACATGCTTTTGGGGAATTGATCTTTAGTAGGGATTACTATAAGTATTATTGGACTTCACAGGCCGAGATAGGATTTAGGACTGCCCCAATAATTATTGAGACAGTAATTATTATTCGAGAGAGAAAGAGAGATCGAGGGAGAAAATGATAAGGAGAAAGTAACTACGATAGAGAAAGAGAATGAAAAAGCGAGAGAGGGGAGAGAGAGAGTGTGAGAGAGAGAGAGAGAGAGAGAGAGAGAGAGAGAGAGTGAGAGAGAGAGAGAGAGAGAGATATTACTAATCGCTGGAGATAGCCTGTCCAACAATAATCAGTTATGGGATTGGTGAGGCATAAATTTCCATGATCGTACTTAATTCATGTAAAATGAAAATGGGACTCCGTCAGTTCGGAGGTTCATTCAAAAAGGGCTTTCGCATTTGAACCATTTATGAGTGAACAGTTCATTTTGGCTTAGATTGTTGCTCTCCTGCATATCGCAGAATACTTGAATTGTATGGAAATTTGAATAGAAAGACGGACCGAACAGTCTGTTCTGGGGATATAAATCTGATAGAGAAATTGTGGAATGAGTTCGGCATTGTCATAAGGACTGAAATTTCATAGCACATAATCTATTAGGAGTGCGGGCTTAATACTAAAGAAATTAGTTGTTCAAACCATAAAAAGGTGAATTATTTGGGCGACGGAAGCTAAAATAATTACTGTTTTGCATCAAATTTAAAAATTGAAAAATTTAATTAATCTACTATATATTTGTCAAATAGCACTCACTCACTCACTCACTGACCTATCATCACCCAGCCCAAACCACTGGACAAAAAAATTTAAAATTTTCCAGGGACACTCACTTTAGAACGTAAAAACTCGCTATGAAAGGATTTTCGAATTTTTAAGTATTTTTAGTGGGGTTTGAATTTTTATTTGGTTAGAGAGCAGGCAAGCAGGTTAGCGTACTGTATTTATTTCATAATATTATTTCTATTTGAGCTTCATTTCAACTATGATGGCAGACCTAGAATTACTAGAAATAAACTGTGATTTTGCCCCTCATAGAGTTTACCCTGTACCTGGTGATGGTCTATCCGAGCTAATAATATCCCGAACCCTTAAACTCCTGTTAAACTGGTAACCTACAGATAACGTCCAACCTGGAGAGTACCACCAGGCACCAGTGATCTAAATCTAAATCTAATTTGGAAGCCTGTTGCAGCTTTGTGTCCAAGGTGAGTGAACGTCACCCGGAGTTGGACAACTAGACGGAGTACTTCTAACAGGAAATAGGTTACCGTCTCTGTTTTCGGCGAACTTCTCGTAAATTAACACTCTTGAGTAGAATTGTGTTCAAACTCAATTTGATTTGTTCGTCGAAGTTAAATCTCCTCTCGTAATTCGAGTTGAACCAACTCTGTCTGCATGTACAGCTATCAGGACAATTCTAGAATTGCCAAAGCGTAATGAAGTTAACACTACTACGATCAGATGGCATGATAATAAAGAACCAGATCATAATAAAGAACCTTAAAAAATATTTTCTAGTTCACGTGAAAAAATTTTTTATGTATGTACTTTTATTTAGTGATCATAGAAAATAAAATAAAAATAATAACGAAAATATTTGAAATTTTGCATGGACACTTCCTTTAGGATGAAAACACACTGACAAAGAAAGGTATTTTGATATTCAAATTTTTAAGTATTTTAAGAAGGGTTTGAATTTTTAGTTCATTTTAAAGAAGGCATGCCTAGGCAGCAGGCATATCGTCAGTTTATTTCTAGTAATAAACTGACGATGCCTGCTGCCTAGGCATGCCCTCTTTAAAACGAACTAAAAATTCAAATAAATAAACTGTTATATTGTCGCTCATAGAGTTCACGCTATACCTGGTAATGGTCCATCCGAGGTAATCATATCCAGAACACTTCTTGATAATGCTCGCAAATATTATGGGTGTATTCACATCTTGGAAACATGCATTTTTAAATTTTAACGGACATTTATTATTGACAACGAATTTTAACCTGTACTGGTTAAATGCTTATTACTGGTAACCTATAGATAACGGGTTATGCCTTGGTTGACACTGATCCGGAGCAACCCAGTGTCAAGAAACATTATAATTTGATTACTTATCAATTGATAAATAGCTTATAGTATATGATTTTGTGCTATAATAAACTGCACACGATTATATAGTAGCGTTGATTTTGCCTTTTATTAGCTAGTAAAAAAATAAAATAATAATCTAAAAACATACTGCAAACCAGTGCTATAAATAGTCCTGTTCAGAAGGGATGTCCTAAAACATACTGCAAACCAGTGCTATAAATAGTCCTGTTCAGAATGGATGTCCTAAAACATTCTGCAAACCAGTGCTATAAATAGTCCTGTTCAGAAGGGATGTCCTAAAACATAATGCAAACCAGTGCTATAAATAGTCCTCTTCAGAATGGATGTCCTAAAACATTCTGCAAACCAGTGCTATAAATAGTCCTGTTCAGAAGGGATGTCCTAAAACATTCTGCAAACCAGTGCTATAAATAGTCCTGTTCAGAAGGGATGTCCTAAAACATTCTGCAAACCAGTGCTATAAATAGTCCTGTTCAGAAGGGATGTCCTAAAACATACTGCAAACCAGTGCTATAAATAGTCCTGTTCAGAAGGGATGTCCTAAAACATTCTGCAAACCAGTGCTATAAATAGTCCTGTTCAGAAGGGATGTCCTAAAACATTCTGCAAACCAGTGCTATAAATAGTCCTGTTCAGAAGGGATGTCCTAAAACATTCTGCAAACCAGTGCTATAAATAGCCCTGTTCAGAAGGGATGTCCTAAAACATACTGCAAACCAGTGCTATAAATAGTCCTGTTCAGAAGGGATGTCCTAAAACATACTGCAAACCAGTGCTATAAATAGTCCTGTTCAGAAGGGATGTCCTAAAACATTCTGCAAACCAGTGCTATAAATAGTCCTGTTCAGAAGGGATGTCCTAAAACATTCTGCAAACCAGTGCTATAAATAGTCCTGTTCAGAAGGGATGTCCTAAAACATTCTGCAAACCAGTGCTATAAATAGTCCTGTTCAGAAGGGATGTCCTAAAACATAATGCAAACCAGTGCTATAAATAGTCCTGTTCAGAATGGATGTCCTAAAACATTCTGCAAACCAGTGCTATAAATAGTCCTGTTCAGAAGGGATGTCCTAAAACATAATGCAAACCAGTGCTATAAATAGTCCTGTTCAGAATGGATGTCCTAAAACATTCTGCAAACCAGTGCTATAAATAGTCCTGTTCAGAATGGATGTCCTAAAACATTCTGCAAACCAGTGCTATAAATAGTCCTGTTCAGAAGGGATGTCCTAAAACATACTGCAAACCAGTGCTATAAATAGTCCTGTTCAGAAGGGATGTCCTAAAAATTTCATTATAAAGATTAATTATATATTGCTTAATTGAATGTTATGTTGGCGATAAAAGACATACTGACAAAATACGAGGAAATACACTCACGCCACAAGACTTATACACATTATTCAATGAAGGTGGCACTTAAATTTTCACCATGTTACATTCATTAAAGAACACTAATTCCCCACAATTTCAGATGGACAGATTTTAATCTAATCTAATAGTTTGTTACGGGAATGCTACAAACCAATTTGCATGTTGAAGAGATGTATAGACATTTTTATGGAGGTCATTTTCGGTTTCTAGCAGGCAAGATCGATGAACATTTGAAAAAAAAATTGTCTAAAAATTCATTTTTGAGAGCAGCTTGAATGTACTCATTTGGAAAGTTTTAAGAAGCCAAATCGGACCTTTAAGAGTTTGGGTTTCCTATATTTTTGTTTTTGAATTGCAGGTGCTCCGACATCCAAGGTCATTAGCACCAGGAAACATATATTATACAAAACTTAAATATAAACAGATTTTCTATATATTGTATATCAAGAGGAGCAGGATTTTTTCAATGTTTTATTATTTACTTGATAATGTAAAGAAAATATGATTGTCTTAAGAATATGTTTAAGTTGTTACCGATGGAAATTGGGTAGGCTCAACTCTGAGGCTTACTTTCATATAAGCTTGGAATAATACTTTCCAGTTTGGTGCGTCAACACGCGTTGTTAGGGGAGATTAGGGGCTTATATTTTATCCCTCCATATAAAATAAGCCTCATGTCAATATCTGAACGTGATATAGAAATAATTTTGTTAATTCTTATAGTCTGACAAAATAGATTTTTTTCTTGGTTTTTATTTTTATTTTTATAATTGGTATAATACGCCAATTATTGAATCTAATCAATCATTAATTTACTAATTCCTTAATATTTCCCCGATTCGTAACCTTTCATTCCAAGGTATCATCCCACCCAAATCCTAGAGGTCAATCCCTTTCCACTCAGACCCATCCCAGGAGGATTAAGGGACTTTGGCTCCGTGACCAGCTACCATAACATCGGTTAAAACACCCAAAATAAAATGTTGAGATATATTAGGAAGTGTCGATAATGTTTGGCTTCATCCATATACTGTTTTACACTGATATGTAACATAGGTCAGTACAATTAATTATTGTACTTTAAATTGGACAGATTTTAAATAAACATGAATTAAGAAAAAATGTACTAATTGCACATAGGATTTACTAATAAGTGAGTTCAAAGCCGTGGTTTGAAAATAATAGATTTGCCGCGAGCATTGCGGGCGAGTTTGATAGTGCTTGGGACGGTTATTGTACGTCAGGTTGAGTGCGGTTGCTACATGAGTAATAAAATTTCGTCTTAAAAAATGGTTCCATTTAATTTACAACGTTTACATACTTACAAAAAATATATGTGAAACTGGGACGACAAGTTTTTTCTCTGTGCTGATACTGTAAACAGAATAAAAAAAGGAACATTTTGTCTTATTTTCGCCCACGTCTTCGCTTTAATAATAACTCAGCCTTAATAAATATCGGTTATTTCATGGGCTTATATAGAAAATAATTTCTAAGGGGGCTGAGAAAATTTCGGGGGGGGGGCTCAAACCATTTCCGGTGAATGTAATAATAACAATTTAGATGTTGGAAGAGTTTTAGCCAACTTAAACGCTATTAAACCCAAAATAGAATATGTTTTATGAACTAAATGATCTTATTTAATTTATTTTTAAGGGTTTTATGAAAGTTTAAGGGGGGGGTGGCTGCAGACCCCTCAGCCCCCCTTATATACGCCCATGGGTTATTTTGAGAATGTTCAGCGATGTGAGTCTTAAGGCCATTAGTACAAAGTAAAGTCCACACCCACACTATTTGTTTGACGGTTCGAATCCTTGAAAATGTAGGTGGTATTAGTGAAAAACAAAACCTAATTAAAAGTTGTTCCAAAGTTGATTCGCCATCTGGAGAAGATGTTAACTTATGGAAGGGGAGTTATGAATCGCTAAACAAGTTCGAAAATAACTCATTTAACAAATCAGAATACAATTTGTATTTATAAGCTGAACTTTGGCTTGTAGGCCCCTACAAATTTGAAAGAGTGCAGGAATTCACCTACCTTGGATCTCTTGTAACATCCACCAATAAGATGCCCAAAGAGATAAGCAGGAGTATAACGTCGGCCAATCGTTGCTATTTTGGCCTAATAAAGCAAATAAGGAGCCGATTACTCACAAGGCAGACAAAGATCAGGTTGTACAAGACCCTGATTAGACCCGTACTGACCTACGCCTCGCAAGCATGGACCATGACCAAGGCCGATGAGAATGATCTGCTGATTTTTGAAAGAAAAATCTTAAGACGCATTTACGGCCCCGTGAAGGAAGGTCAAATTTGGAGGAGACGTAAAAACCGAGAGCTTTATAGTTTATATAACGACTTAAATGTTGTTAACTTCATAAAGCTTGGACGGTTAGGTTGGGCTGGGCACGTCATAGGAATGGGGGAAGGAGAGATACCAGGGAAGGTCCTTGAAGCCAGGATGGAACGAACTAGGAGGAGAGGGAGACCCAGGCTGAGATGGGAGGACAGTGTGGCAGCTGATGCTAGGGCCCTTCTCAATGCACCGAACTGGAAGGCGGCGGCAGCAGATAGAGATGGTTGGCGGAAGCTCATAGAGGAGGCCAAGACCCGCCTAGGGTTGTAGCGCCAAATAAGAAGAAGAAGAAGAACTTTGGCTTGTATGATTGTATACTCTCAGATGCTTATATGTTAATATAGAAAACTTTGATGGACTTTTTTCGAGAATTTCAAATTTAATTAAATAATCTTTTGACGCAATGTCCAAGAAAGATTGGAATTCGGCTATACGGAAACGTAATATTTTTATTTATTTATTTAAGAGCATTCGTCACTAAGACGACTTGCTCAATACATGAATACATAGATTAAATTGCTAGAATATGTAAAATTACAATGAATGTAGAAAACAAAGGTTGTTAAAAAAGAAAAATCCAAGAACGAAAAATTTTAAACATTGAAAAAAGAAACAACATGCAAAATAATCCACTTAATATTTATGTTATTTATTTATGGAGCTCCGCAACAGCAAGAAGATCTGCTCACGTATTTCATAAAAGTAATACAAGTAAACAAATAGAAGTAAATAAAATATCAAAAGATATAAGGTAAACACAAGGGCTACAAAGTACAACATAAAGTTAAATAAAATAAAAACGAACAAAAACAAATAAAAAAAAAAAAAAAAAAAAAAAAAAAGAAGAAAGAAAACAATAACTGAACTATTATAATAAGAAATAATTAAGTATCTGATAGTTTATTTCAATATAAAAATCATTATTCTATGACGAGGCATTTAATTTAACCTTTAAGTACTGACGTATGGTCCCTGGGACCTTTTGTTTACTGAAATTTGAAAGAAATTATATATTCATTGACCTGTGTAATCAAAAGGGAAATAGTAGGGGGGATTTCTAGAAATGGCTACCATAAGGTCCCAGGGACCATACCTCAGTACTTAAAGGTTAAGGACATTCTATACTGAAGCCGCTCTTATGCACGTCATCCACTTAATATAA
Source organism: Gonocerus acuteangulatus (assembly GCA_946811695.1). Taxonomy (NCBI): domain Eukaryota; kingdom Metazoa; phylum Arthropoda; class Insecta; order Hemiptera; family Coreidae; genus Gonocerus; species Gonocerus acuteangulatus. The sequence goes on along the minus strand of OX328128.1, from coordinate 43,222,481 downwards.
ACAACAGGATTCGGGGAACAAAAAGGAAGAAAATTACTAGTAAGTATAAAGAGGGAGGAAAAATGTTTAGAATTATATTAAAAAATAAAATATTAACCCTAACGAAAAATATAATAATAAGAAAAAGTAAATTAATAATATCAAATAATTTTAAGAAAGTGAGTGGTAAAATTCAACAAATAGGTTCTCATCGGGATTAATTTAGAGAAATTGATTTAATCTTCCTGGATTTCCAAGTTTGTTTTGTTTCGTACAATCAATTCTTGAATCTATGATATTCTTCTTTTCACTTGGTTTACAAATTTTCTATTATTTTTCTGCTTTCTGTTTTCTTTCCTCTCAATTCTTGGCATTTGGTTGCTTCTTTTTCTCCAGTTGATTAATTTGATAATATTCTTCAAAATGTTCAATGTGAACAGCTGGTTTGACTTTTAGAAAGTAATATTTTTAACGTTTGACGTAATATTTTTAGAAAAATGTGAACTTCGAACGTTTTGGCATGCTCTTTTTTTTTTTTTTTTTTTTTTTTTTTTTCCACACTGCAGTAACCCTGCGATGTGGGAATTTATTTTCTACATGTACCATTTTAAAAATACTACATGTATGTTCTTTATTTATGTAACATGAGAATATTAGTTATGAAAAACTTAACAATTTGTAATTAAAGTAATTGAAGGTAAGACAATAAAATAACCAACAGAAATAAGACTAAAACTATAATAATATAATAATACTAAGAACTAATAAAATGTATAAAATTTTGCAGAAATAAATGATTAATTATGTACATGAATATAAAAGAAATCCAAATATGAATGATATAAAATATAAAGATAAAATTAAATATATACAATAATGGAAATAAATACAGCTTATTTTTTAAAGTTCGTCATAATCTATTGTACCAATGAATGTATCAAATTCATCAAAGTGTTTGAGAAGAATCTCCCTTTTAGAAACCGGCCAGTTTCCTCCAAAAATGCTCTTTGGCAGCCAATTTTGAAATAAACAATTTTGGGATCTTCGTATATTTTCTTAAATATCTTGTAAACGATAGGGGAATCGTGATAAGTGGAAGTTGACAACTCGAAAGTTTACATAATTCTCTACAAAACAAATTCTGAACAAATTTTCGATGTGGCGATCTCAATCGGAGAAATGATTGCTCATAACTTTGTAAATGTTAGTTTTGTTGTTTTGTGCGAATTGTCTCTGTTTACCTCACTATTTAAATGGCCGTTCTTTTAAATGTGAATTTGACAGTAAAATGAGTATTTCAGTAAAATAAATTGTTTTTTTCTGGAACGAACGTTGATAAAGTAATTTACGCTTAAGATACTGTCAGTTTTCTGTTGTTGCAGCTAAAAGAATTTTATATTTTTCACCAATAAAAGTTTCTATTCCTTTACTAATGGAACTAGGAATATGAACGGAAACTCGCTAAAATGATGCAGTTCCTGAGTGTCAGACTATTTTACTTCATCTCTTCGGCTCCCGCAGGAATTGGATGGACATTCTTTCATTGTATTTTGGAGTTTATTTTCTGTTAGTCGGGTCCATGAATTTTGCCTGAAATGTGTTATAATGTAATATGAAGTAGATGCGCAAACTGTTGCTCAAGAGTTAATGGAAAGCCTGTTTGTTACGACTTGGCATAAAATAGTAGCCAATTTTTTTTATAATTTCCAATAAGTGCTTCTAAGGAGAGAGAAAGTTTAGGATTAAGATCTGATCTTATAGAATATATTGGACTCTAAGCCCCCACTACTCCAGGACGTGAGCTGAATATCTGCCCTTCCAACGCTTGCTAAAGCGTTCGCTTTTCTCTAAACACTTACAGCATGGAAAGTGGGAGCAACTTTTGCATCTAGATGAACATTAACATTCAGGTCTAAGTAGCCAAACTCTAGGAGGTGATTGTAGACATAATTTCCAACAAAAAAGTTCATTTGAAGCATGGTCCGATTCTGAAAAGAAAAGGAGCTATGTCCAATTTTCTCTTTTTTTTTAACGTAGTCATGTTTTTTAATGAATAAGAAAAGATTGCTCAAAAAATATTCAAGATAATGAAATTCGAATTATGCTATCATAAAATAGATAAAATTTACATTAAAAAAACAGCAATTTAATTCAATAGAACCATTATTAAAAGATACTTTCTGGACGTCCAATAACGCACTTCTGTTGTTATCAATGAATCAGAGTTTTTTCGCGAACTTGTTCCTCAGCCCCCTAACGGACTGCAGATTCAATACTTACACAAAAACTTCTTCATTTAGTAAGCATTAAATCCATGCAAATGAAGTGGAGGTTTATTCGGGGATAAATTGAACGATTGGCTCCCTTTTGTGAAAAAAATGTGGAATGTAGTTTTGTTACTTTCAAATACCTTATGTGAAGAAATTAAAAATTATTCATTTTTTAGAGTTTGGTTACTTAGACCCGAATCACCCTGTATATATATATATATATATATATATATATATATATATATATATATATATATATATATATATGCATTCCCAGTCACAACACTTCTTGGTAATGTTCGCAAATATAATGGGTGTTTATGTAATGACATCTGATAACAACATAAATTTTTAAATTTTAACGTACATTTATTATTGATAACGAATTTTAACCTGCACTGGTATAACTCCTGTTAGTGGTAACCTATAGATAATTGGTTATCTCTAGGTTACCTCTTTATTGATACTGGTCCGGAAAGCCCCAGTGTTAAGAAACATTATACTTTAATTACTTATCAATTGATGAATAACATATAGTATGATGGGAACCATGCTATAATAAACTGCAAACAATTATATAGTAGCGTTAATTTTGATGATACATTATTTAACGCAATAAATAAACTCCTTATCTGCCGCGACGAAGCACGGGTATTCAGCTACTCTAATTATAGAATTCTAATTGCACAGATCATTATATATGCAATTATAGTATATTACGTATAAATCCTATTATCCAATAAATCAAATTTATAAAAAAAGAAGCTAAAAATCAACACCTACAAAATAAAAGGATCCTATAGAAAAATAATAACCAATCAAATTGAGGCTCACAGAAGAATAAAGATTTTAGGCCAATGGCATCAGGGTTGCTTAGAGTTGTGTGTATTTATGATATATGTTTTTTGAAAGATGTTAATAGTAATGATAGAAAAAAGTAACAAGTGGGCAGCCTTGTGTGGGACATTTGCATTTTGGTAGTAAATAGAGACCAACATAAAAAAGTTTGGTTTCATTCCACATTCCAGTATACTTTGCGATAAAATCCGAAATATGGAGATTCTGAGCTAAGCTAACTACGGATTTGAAATAATTCCGAGCGGACTGTAATCCGAGATTCACTCGTTTGTTTAGCCAAATGAAATCCTTATAAATAACATAACTCAAATTGAAAGGCACGCAATTCATTTTTTTTTTTTTTTTTTTTTTTTTTGTTCATACAATCCAGTATTCGAGAAAATTTTGAAAAAGGGCTGTCTAAAAAAATAGCAATGAAGACGTAGCGACTGGAAAGAAAAACACAAAGGGGACTCATTTCCCTCATGTTACATCTCACATGAAATCATTTTTTTCATCTCGGAATTTATTACTTTCTCTGGATAAACCTTTTCGACTCTATTGCTCTCCGCACAGCTGCCTTAACCAAAAAGGATACTTCACTTCATATCACAGCATGACAAATTAAGTCATTTTAAGAAGCCAAAGCTTCAAATATCTTGCAAAGATGGCTAAAACATGACTCAACTTGGAGAACCAGGACTTTTTCCGAGAAAGGGAAGAAATTATTTTTTGTCTACCAAGATTAGGACACTTGACTTACTTACTCACACCATATGATGAAACAAGACACACCTATCTGCCAATATTGCAACACAAACTTGATAATAAAACACTTATTAAAGGAATGCAGACTTAGACAAAACTTTGACATTCCTGATAACTCGACTGACTTACTTAGAGACGAGAGCCAATATATAGAAAACACATTAGAATTTTTGAAACAAACCAGACTATATGAAACTGTTCGAATACAATTAAGGCCCTAATTAAATCTCCAAAATAACATTTAATTTTAATGGACTGATTGTAAAACTGATATGTATACCATATAGAGTAGATACCCTAAAGCCTTATAAGACAATAGGGCTCTAGAGTAGATACTCTGAAGCCTTATTAGACAATAGGGCTCTAGAGTAGATACTCTGAAGCCTTATTAGACAATAGGGCTCTAGAGTAGATACTCTGAAGCCTTATTAGACAATAAGAATCTAGAATAGATACTCTTTAGCCCTTTAAGGCATTAAGCCGCTAAAGTAGATTCTCCGTAGCCTGATAAGGCATTAAGGCTCTAAAGTAGATAATCTGTAGCCTTATAAGAAAATAAGGCTCTAGAGCAGATACTCTGAAGCCTTATAAGGCAATAAGGCTCTAGAATAGATACTCTTTAGCCTTGTAAGGCATTAAGCCGCTAAAATAGACACTCTATAGCCTTATAAGAAAATAAGGCTCTAAATTAAAATATAAACTTTACGTCCTATTTAAATTAATTTAATTTCTAAGTAAATAAATTGAATCACTTATTAAAACAATATGAAGTCTTTTTCTAGAGAAAATTAATTTATCAATTACTTATTTATGTATTTACTCATTCCCAAACCTAAATTCATTATTTTAATATGGCTTTTGCTAAATTTTCTGCAAAATTTTCTGTACACCTGGGCTAAGGGATATCTGCATCATAGGACCCTATGCAATCTAACGTGCATTCCACTGGTGCTTCTTGTTCGAAAATGCATATAAACTATCTCATCACCATAAATTGTATGGAAGGAAGGGAAAAGAACTAATGAAAAGAATGTTTTCCTCCCAAGCTTCTTACATTCCATAACTTCTCGAAGGAATCTCCCAGAGCTGGAATGGAGAAATGGAGTCTCTAGGAACTGTCCTCAGACAACATGACAAACAAGATAACTGCCCGACTGGAGCCGCGGTCTCTCTGATTAGCTTTACAAATATCTTTTCATATATTATCCAGTTGAAGATCTATTATTTGTTATCGTATTTCTTTATTTATAAAACCACATCAATGACGACTCAGGATCCATTATACTGTGTTGTACATCTTCGGGGGCCAATGAACTTTCTTTGGAGGGGAATACACTAGGAGTGGAGTATATATTTAAACCCTTGCGTATATACAAATATATATATTTGACGCAAGAATGGTCGAGGGGGACATTCCGAAGAAACTCCTCACTGAACCTGAGTATGGGAGCCGAAGAAGAGGAAGACCAAGACTGAGATGGTGTGACCGCGTGGCAGAGGATGCTAGGTCTACCCTGAGAGTCAGAAACTGAATGACTTCAGCACAAGAGACAATTGGAGGAAGCTGTTGGAGGAGGCCAAGACTCGACATCGGGTTGTAGCGCCGTAGGATGATGATATATTTGACGAAAAAATAAAATCTTCCTTTCCACAATATTTTTCTTCATTTCCTTTGGAAAGCTTCCAAAATTTAACAATGGTATTTTGATAGGTTTTTTTTTCATTAAAAATGTTATTTTTATATTCCTTATCAAATTCACCGCGCTGGTTACCTTAGATTGAATGAATGAATGAATGAAAATGAATGAATGAAAAAAAAACTTTATTCTGGGACTTCGTCCCATAAGAATAAAAATAAGTACAAAATAAACAATAAAGAAATTTAACCTAAAAATATAAATATGAATAAAGAAAAACAAAAGTATAAAAGAACAAAACAAAAAAAGCAACTAACACAAATATTATATGTGAAGCCTTAAATAATAAAATGAAATATAAGTAAATATGTACATTCATTGGAATGGGGCAATGATGATACAATGTTCAGAGGGGGATGGGAATAAAATTAAAGAGTTTAAATAAACAAATAAATATTAAAAAGTTAAATAAATATTAAAGGAATGGGGGCTATAAAAAGATATAAACTAGGAAAATGCATTAAATTGATTGAGGTAAGGAGGCCTCATTAGATTGAGGTAACCTCATTTTTATTTATGTTTCACGAGATGTTTTGTACGTCTCAGACAGTAGTCAGCGCAGTGTTGTCCTATTCTCGTTGGTACTTTCATCCCGGTCTGGGTTTTTTTTTAGAACAGCCACGCCAGTGATTTTATCTAGTTACTATTACCAGGTGGCAAATATTTGATTAGGATCATATATTATTAATTTATTAAAAGATTCGTTTTTATCAATAAATAAAACTAATAAATTCCTATGATAGGTTAACTTTCTGGTGAGCAGTATTTCTTGATGTCTGAAATGATTTTTCTGAAGAGATCATCCCCTCTGTTGCGCTGCCTCTACAGGAAATCACACAAATAAGAATCGATCAGTGTTCTGTTGGTTCCGCATTCTCGTTGTATTGTTTTATATATTATTATAATAACATATGTTCGATAAGAATTAGGAGGTACCTAGTAACAATAACAGTTACTAGGAAATCACTGGCGGGGCTTTCCTAAAAGAGAACCCCGGTCTGTCCTACGTAGACTGTTCTAGAGTCATATGGAAGAATGTAAACGCCTTTGTCTAATGGCCACTTTTCATGCTTTCCTGATCCGGGTCTGTCATCTAGTTTGTCTAGAGAACGGAACGCTGCGTCCTCTCCTCCACTTACTATGAGTCTGTCTACGTCGCATTGGGACGTACTCTAGACAAAGTAGGTACTCGATGTGGTAAGAGACACAGACGGTGTGGACAGTTTCGGCTCTGTTCTGGAGGAGCTGAGTTCGTAATTTGGGTGATTACTGAAAGATTTTATCTTCTAGCATCGTCGTTCGGGAGACAGAGCTTAGGCACGTACGGCTTTCAATGTGTACATACAAAAGAAAAAATGGGTCGGAGGGAGAATTAAGACTCATATTAGGACCTTGGAAGAGAAAGGGCGAATTTCGAAACCCGGATGTTGGGAAATCCAAATCAAAGTTCTGAAAGTGCTTCATAATAGCAAGGGGGAATGTTTACTCTATGGAATGCTGATTCATAAACCTGATTGAAGAAGTATGCAATTGAAATTCAATGTTTTAGTTTTAATTTATACGGCTGACTGATAGGTCACAAAATGCTAGGAGGGGAGTTTTAGACCCAGGATTCACTCTTGAAATCGGACTGATAGGTCACAAAATGCTAGGAGGGGAGTTTTAGACCCAGGATTCACTCTTGAAATCGGACTGATAGGTCACAAAATGCTAGGAGGGGAGTTTTAGACCCAGGATTCACTCTTGAAATCGGACTGATAGGTCACAAAATGCTAGGAGGGGAGTTTTAGACCCAGGATTCACTCTTGAAATCGGACTGATAGGTCACAAAATGCTAGGAGGGGAGTTTTAGACCCAGGATTCACTCTTGAAATCGGACATTAATTTTCTTATAGATGATGGTGCTATTCACTTTAATTTGAAATTGTGAGAGAACTATAGGCGAACCAGAGAAACAATGGGAATCGTCGTGTTACCTACATCTTTCTCACTCAGAAAAAAAACAAAAAAAAAAAAAACATTTCTTCACCTTTACTGGGCTGATATACAGGTCTTAGGGTGGATGGACCAACATCCTGGAGATGACTCTTAAAAGTTGTTCAGAAATCTTTGATGTTGTGTTTTCTTGGTTATTTGCAATATTGTAAGTTAAGCCAGTATTTATTATCTTATGTCTGGAATACAGTGGAGAGAGAGAACATGTAAAAACTTGAAGTAAAAAAAAAGTACTAAGTTAGATTGTGTGTTGAATTTCAGTTTCTTTAATCAAATAAAGAGGGTAAACAACATAGGGTCTAAACCAATTCCAGAGACGGTAGAAGTATTCCCACATATGTTCTCTATTTCGGGAGGGGGGTTACCGATTTTATCCCCCCCCAATTCTTTGCTTTTTATGAAATTACGATAACATTTCGACCTGGAACAATAACAGAATTATCTAAGCAATATTCTTTTTAAGTCAGCATCCATATTACCTTGTACACTCTTGTCTTTCTCAAATGATATTCTTGTTGTCAAAAAATACATGAATGATCTATTCCATTGTTATTTTTAATACAAAAAAAAAATCAACGATTTCCCTAACGTTTTTGAGATATTTAAGAATATATAAGATAAAATTGAAATTGCTATTGTCTTTAATTAACTTTTTGTTTTATTAACCATCCACTACTCAGAATAGAACGAATATTAGTTAGCATAAAAGACAAATATCTAAAAAAGAATTAATTTTAATCCGTCGTTTTGGAGCGGTTTCCTATCAATATGGGTCCGAAAATTCTTTTTGGAGGAGCAGGAGCTAAAAAACCTAAATCACGACTCCTAATCCCGGTAACTTCTCAACATTCGGGAATGGAGGAAAAATCTACGAATGAATGTTGTAGGCCACTAACATTTGATAATTTTGGTAGCAAGACATGTAATATTGCATCATGGGATCTATAATAATTAGTTTCTTTTTTTTTTCTTCTTTTTTAAACGGAATCGAATTTCCCATACCGAAGTACCTTGAAGCTTAAAAAATACATTGGGCCACCCTGTATATTGAAATAAAAATAATTGAAATCACTTAAATAAATTACATGGGTACACGAAATTTTTATTTTCCAAAAAAATGAATCTGCAGTCAAAATTCTTTCTTTGTAAAAAAAAATTTCCATGAAAATGTTCCTTGAAATGAACTTGATTTTGCGCCATTGGTTTGAAACAGACCTCGGACTCGAATTCTGCGACCCTCAAAACCATGGAAGCTCTAGTTATTTCTTCTTAAACTTCATTCCAAATTTGAACTTCAAATGCTCTCGTGATGGAGCGGAACGGACTCGGATTCAGCGTGTCGAAATACATAAGAATATATGTATAGCGTCTTTGGAATAGAACAGTTTTTGTGTGTTTGTGTGTGTGTGTGTGTGTGTGTGTATAATTACAATAAAAGAATTAAAACAATAAAAATACTACCTCAGGTGTTTATGCCCAGCTATGTCCACAGCAGCCTGATTATTGTCATTTCTCTGTGCATTCCTAGCTGGACACATACTTAGACAATTTGTAAGTAATGCCAAATGAAACGTTTATAAAAAGCAAAGAAATTCGTTCATTTCTCTTCTAGGCAGAAAGTGGAAAGTATCAAAACATTTGTAAATGGTTTAGAAAACAGAAAGTTAGGGTGAAAAATTACCAACTCAATGATTATTTTTTATGATATGTGCTCTGTACATTTGTCATTTTTTACTAGTAATTCGAAAATATTTACCGCATTTTTTACAAAAATCTCAGGGGATTTCAGTGGCATTTAGTTTGAGAAACGTCATTTCAAAGGTCATTATACTCCGTAAGCCTACGTAAGTAACTAGCTTAGATCACCAGATTTGTCAGCGATCTTGGATAAACGATAGACGAAGGCAATTAGTTTCGTAAGCTGCTGGATTTTATTAATCCTCCTCAGGAATAGCTCTCGGAAATAATCCTTCAATCAGCTGGTGGCGTCACAAACCTTCAATTATTCTTGGGATCTGACGGAAAAACCAAATCGCCGAATGAGATATGGGGTTTGAATCCAGAAATGAATCTATTCCCCTCTATGGCTTACAGTTTTATTTTGTGCGCATTGTAGGAAGCACACTTTGCAGAAACCCTTACCTACAGACCACGAATACATACTATGAAATATAGTGATATCTTACAATATTTGGAGGGTTCAGAAACCCTTACCTACGGACCACGAATACATACTATGAAATATAGTGATATCTTACAATATTTGGAGGGTTCAGAAACCCTTACCTACAGACCACGAATACATACTATGAAATATAGTGATATCTTACAATATTTGGAGGGTTCAGAAACCCTTACCTACGGACCACGAATACATACTATGAAATATAGTGATATCTTGCAATATTTGGAGGGTTCAGAAACCCTTACCTACGGACCACGAATACATCCTATGAAATATAGTGATATCTTACAATATTTGGAGGGTTCAGAAACCCTTACCTACAGACCACGAATACATACTATGAAATATAGTGATATCTTGCAATATTTGGAGGGTTCAGAAACCCTTACCTACAGACCACGAATACATACTATGAAATATAGTGATATCTTACAATATTTGGAGGGTTCAGAAACCCTTACCTACGGACCACGAATACATCCTATGAAATGTAGTGATATCTTGCAATATTTGGAGGGTTCAGAAACCCTTACCTACAGACAACGAATACATGCTATGAAATATAGTGATATCTTGCAATATTTGGAGGGTTCAGAAACCCTTACCTACGGACCACGAATACAGCCTATGAAATATAGTGATATCTTACAATATTTGGAGGGTTCAGAAACCCTTACCTACGGACCACGAATACATCCAATGAAATATAGTGATATCTTACAATATTTGGAGGGTTCAGAAACCCTTACCTACGGACCACGAATACATCCTATGAAATATAGTGATATCTTACAATATTTGGAGGGTTCAGAAACCCTTACCTACGGACCACGAATACATCCTATGAAATATAGTGATATCTTACAATATTTGGAGGGTTCAGAGCACAAATAGGCCAAGTTCATTTTTGTCATTTTATGTTGTAATGGCATTGAAGAGTATTACTAAAATGGCTCTTTTCAGTGGCTACACATCTGGAAGACAATCTTATTTGTTTTCAGAGCACAAGTAAGCCAAGTCCAAGTTGTAACTATTTTATGAACAAGGCTATACATAAATAATGTTAGTGATATTTAAAATTAACATCAGTGTTTACGTTCAAATCTTTTTAAGGCTTATAGTGGTCAATAGGATTTATACAACGTCTCTGCAATACGTAATACTCATTTTTTGAGAACTGTATAACATGGACTTGGTCTAATTGTGCTCAAAACACTCCAATTGTCGACCAATTCATTCCATTATGTATTTTATTTACTGTTATTTTTTTTTTATTAATGTTTTTATTTATTTTATTTCCTTCATGTTTTATTAATTATTAATTTTTTTTTATTTATTTATTTTTATTCGGTTCGAAATCATATTAGATCGATTATTATTATAAATAAAGCCCTATTTTATCACCTATCATCGATTTCTATTTAATTTTCAGATCATGAAAAATTAATTCATAAACAATGACTTTATTATATTTCTTATTATAATTTATTCTCATTTTTTTTTTGTTCTTCTTTTGAGCAGATCACCCTTGATTTGAAGCTCACCAAATGAATAAATAAATGAGGATCTTTATATAACGGTTACTATAAATGTTATTTCGAAAATTGCTAGGGAACATTATCTTCTAGGCTTAGCGTAAGTATTACGACATAGTAATTGAAATTTACTGTTCATCAACTTGTTTATGCTATTATTATCATTATGAGTTAATGTCTCTATATTTTGACGATCGAATATACGATAATAAAGCTTTGAAGAGACGTCATGCGAATCCCCCCCCCCCCCAACACAAGGGCTTAAGTTATAGCTCATTAACTAATCGCCTCATTATGTAATGGACTTTGAAGTGCCTGCCATTTTTTTTTGCATCATTGAATTTACAATAGATCGATATAATTTTCAATATCCATTATTCTCCATAGTTTCACTGGCGCTTTTAGGTTTCTGTAATTTTTGATTTATTTTGTAAATAAATTTAAAAATATAGTGGCTCTTTGGCAAAGATGGGCAAAAAGTAAGATTAACAATTATCAATTACAATTAAATTTGTAGTTTGTAATCTAATTACAATGTAACAGATTACTCTAGTAACTAATTACTCAGAACATATTATGTAATCTGTTATGATGTTATTGTTTACAAAGTAATCCGATTACATTCTAATTAGATTATTTTGTAATTTAATTACAGAGTTACTAGGTACGGTTTCATATAGGAGAAAATACATATTTTAGGATATTGAAGAAGGTATTAGGAAGAATATATAAATATTCGTCCTTATTCACAATTTCACTAATATCCTTCTTCCTTATACCAATCATAATATCCTTCCTAATACCAATTTCGATATCTTTCCCTTTACCACCCTCTATGTTATTTCTAATACCACCTTCTATATCCTTTCATATATATGCATTAGAATCCAAGGCAGATCCTACGTATATATATACCTATATCTTTCCCTTTACCACCCTCTATGTTATTTCTAATACCACCTTCTATATCCTTTCATATATATGCATTAGAATCCAAGGCAGATCCTACGTATATATAAAGTTATGACCTATTGGGTACAAAAAAACAGGAATATTGGAAGTTGGAGGTCAACAATGGAAGGAAAAGTATATATATTGACCTCCAACTTCCAATATTCCTGTTTTTTGTACCCAATAGGTCATAACTTTATGACCTATTGGCTACAAAAACAAGAATATATATATATATATATATATATATATATATATATATACATATATATATATATACACACATATATATATATACATATATATATATATATATATATACATATATATATATATATATATATTTACACACACACACATATATATATATATATATATATATATATATATATATATTTATATGATCTGAAAAGAATTAGCTAGGCGGTTGGTTGGTCCTGGTTAGAGATGAGTCGCTCACTATGAGCCGGTTCTTTCAGAAGAGCGAGTGAGCCGCGGCTCAGTAAAAAAGAGATGAGGTTCTTGGGTTTTCCTGAAATCGGTAGTGTTCGGTAGTCGGAAGAGGCGGTCTATATTCATTCTCGGCTCTCCAAACCCCCACCACCAACCCGGGTCTTTTGGGATCGAAAGAGCCAGAGAGCCGTCTCTACACATGCTCTCGGCTCTTTCGCTTCTCCCACCACCTAAACGGTTCATCTTATATACTGTCACCGTTAGGTTAATGAATTGTAATTATATACCGTCCTTGAAATGTACTATAAGCCTTAAAATAACCTAAAGTTTCAGTCTATTAATATTTTTGTTTTTGAGTATTTAAAAACTTCCAGATGTGTGATGTTCAAACATCTAAAACAAGGCAAACAAACATCGCTTTATACAGCATGGTCACCCCCTTACATAGCGTACTAGCGCAAAAGTGCCAAAAAGAGGAAGTGATCCGTGTAAAAAGAACCAGTTCTTTTTATTGAGCGGAACGCTCAGAGCCGCTCTTCGAGGTGAGGCGTTTTGCAATCTCTAGTCCTGCTTCTGAAGACTTTATCGTCCGTGCACCTTAATGCGGTTAATCGCTCAAACACACAGCCAATGTAACCGAAACCTCGGTCTTGGTTCATTGAATGGGTTCTACTGTATTAGGTCAACATCGTTAACGCTTAATCTATCGAATCATCTGTAAACCAAATTCAAGATCAAGTTTTGAGTTAATCCTCTCTCTAAACAATAACATCCCGGGAGCTCACAGCCCCTTTGTCCCGGCGTATTGTAGTTAATGCTCCCGAGCAACCCCGGCCTATTACGGTCGGTACTCGACAATAGCCTTTAATCCCTTTTCGATTCTCAATGACCTCGTTAAGAGCTTATTCACGTGCTCATTGTATACCAAGTTCTTCACATTTAATCCAACTGTAGTTACTACAGGAGGGCCGGTTTAAACTCTCATCTCATTGAAAAGTAAGGATTTCCCTATAGTCACCATATTCAGCGTCCTTTGAGGATGTTCGTCCATTCAAAAAATAAAAAAAAAATAAATAAACAAATACCTTACCTTTGAAAAACTTTGAATGAGAAACATTCCATGACCTACAATAACAAAATCTCAAAGAATAGCGAAATTTTAGGCGTCACAAAGCACGGGAACACAGAAGCGAAAATCACTCAATCCTCCTTCTCCCTAATTTTTAAGGAAGGCACTATAAATAAATAAAAAAATGTTTCGCATGACACAAAATAATTCTGGTCTAAGTATCCAAACTCTAGGAAGTGATTCTAGACATAATTTTCAACAAAAAAGTTCATTTGAAGTAGGGTCCGATTCCGAAGGGAAAAGCAATTCTATCCAATTTTCTGTTGTTTTTTTTTTTTTTAACGTAGACATATTTTTTATTGAATAAGGAAGGATTATCAAAAAACTGTTAAGATAATTAAATTCTAATAAAGTTGAAGTATAACATTTTTCCCCAATTTTATTTGAAAACATTTAAAATTATGTGGAAAGTTTGGATTAATATTATTTAACCATCTTGAAATGTTGTTGTTGCCCTAAAAATGTCTAGTCAAAACAAGAGGTTTTTGAAATTAACAAAACTCAATTTTATATTTTTTGAAAAAGGAAGTCAATCGTTCAACCTATCCCTCAATTATCATCCCTCAATTAACTTCCACTTCATTTAGCAGAGATTTATTTATTCTTTTAGGGAGCTCCACATCAAGGGTGATCTGCTCAAAAGAAAATAAATAAAAAAAAGTGAGAATAAATAATTACCTATATTATAATATTTTATTTTTATATTATAAAATTATATTATATATATCACTGTAAGGACCCATGTGGATGTTTTATGAAAGCAAGCAATTTATAAACCGTTACCAAGAAACGTGGGACTAAGAAACATCAATGAGCAGTAAGTTATACAGAAGTTCTCTGAATGAGAGAGCCTGCTTTCTGTGATTCTGCAAACTTTATCTCTGAAATTGTTTATGCTCCTTTGGTCCGAACTGCTTTTACTTTTGATTCCATTCTGTTTATTTCATCAATTTTCTTAGTGATATTTTTATATGTGTATTTTTATATTTAATTTATAGAGTTCCGTGACGTAGGCGAAAAACTCTATAGACGTCGATGTTACGTAGCAAAAAATAAATAAAGAAAGAAAGGAAGAAAAGATAGTAAGGAGAAAAAGAAGAACTGTGATAGAGACAAAAAACAAACAAACAAAATAATTGAAATGCAAATTAATAAATGAACAAATACAACATGAAAAGGGAAAATAAATGGTTAGTTTTTGATGAAAACAATTTTATTAATTTTTGGTATCCCTGGTTGATTTGAATAATTTTTACAGTGTATCTGAGACCATTAGCGCCAATCTTAAAGTTGACATGTTTCCTAAACGCCCAAGGTGAGTCAGGGTTATTTTTACCGAGGGTAACTCTGAAAAGCAGCATTTCCAACCTCATAGCCATACTAGAAGCCATATAATTTATATTTCTTAAAATTCGACCTCAATATTATTTTCATAACTAAAGACAATATTTTGTTCTGGCGGGCTCGTCAATAAAAGCGCTTGAGAAAATAGATTAATAGATTGATGACAAATTATACAGACGTCTAGTTCCTAGGGTTAGGATATCGGCGGCGATGACGATTCATCATGAACTAACAATCAATCTATCAAACAAAATTTATGAAGGAGAACATCAAATCATACAAACATATCAAATCATCATTTACTTCAAATATTCTATTTGAGAGATATTTATAATGCAATTTATAATTGATCATTTCTAATTCTGAAATAAGAATATTTCGTTTAGGGAATACCATTTTTAATCATTTTGGTAATACCATTAATATATTTATTAAATTTTTTGTTTTTTTTTTATCATAATTTTCGTTTCGTCAAAGTTATATAATAAATAAGGAGAAAGAGCGGATATCACTGATAAAAGTATTCAAAAATAATTCTGGCGATAATTTCGACACGATGAATCCGAATCCGGATTCCGTTTGACTCCAAATGAAGAGCATTTGAAGGTCAAATTCCGAATGAAGTCGTTTAAAAATGAATAACTAGAGCTTCCATGGTTTTTAATGTCGCTAATTTAGAATCCGCGGTCTGTTTCATCTTATCGGCCCCAAATCAATGACATTTAAAGGAAAAATATCCAAATGTGTGTTTTATTTTATTTTGTTCCATTATAGTCCTGAAGGTCACTATGTTACACTACAAAATGCGAAAATACGATTATGTGGCTTCACGGAACTAGGCTACAGCGTTAATAATATCTGGGGAATCCCGAAAGTTGCGAAGCCGAATAAATTAATAAATAAGTAATAAGTTTTGGGGGTCGCTAACTTTAAATTTGGAGTCAGGTTGAAGGTCATTTCAAGGTCAAAATAGTTTGATTACGGAAACTGAATTTTTGAGTGAAGATCCTGAATGAACGGAAAATTTGTATTTTTTTTTATTGTCACCCCAAATGTCAAACAGATTTGGATTCGAATTCAGCGACCCTCAAAACCATGGCAGCTCTAGTTATTCATTCTTAAACGATTTAATTATAAATTTTACCCTCAAATGCCCTTCAAATGATCTGGCATGCTTGGGTCAAACGGACCCTGCCTACGCATTCAGCGTGTCGAAATAACTAACAATATATGTAAATACGTATGTTTTCATTGAAACAGACCACTATTTTTTAAATTGTGTGTGCCTATGGTTGTAATAATTTGTGTACGAAAAAATATACTCTCCCTGCCCTGGTAGTTATTATGGCATTGTGGAACTATTAATTTCATTATACATTATAGACATCGGGGGGCGAGGTTAGCTGAGTTCAAATCCTGAGCAAGCACTAAAGATTTTTTCTTCTAGTGTCTTCGTTCATGGGTTGAATTCGGCCTCCTTGACCGTCCCTAGGCCAACCCAGCCTTCAATTAATTTATTAATGGGTACCTCTGTGCTAATGACCCTAGCAGTCGAAGCAGCAAAGGGGAAAATCAGGTGGACGGAGAATAGTTCTGACCAAACTATCTCCCTAGTGTGCCGATTGTTATTATTTATTGTGTTTAACGATTTTGAGGCATTTTTAAGATAGATCATTATTCTGTTATTTGAAATGACATCTGTAGAACTACTTTCAGTGAAATTTGTTGAAGGATCTCATCTTATTTTTGGGCTGTGGCTACGTCTGGAGATAAAATTGCAATATCAATGGCTAAAGCTAAACAGTCTACTTTGATATTTGTTTAATATTTAACGATCTAAAAATACTTCAGTATTTTTACATTGTTGTAAATTCTGAATAAATAAATATTTGTCCTATCCAACGTTCTCGATTGATCCGCATTATTATATATATATTTTTAGCGCGGTTCCTCCCTCCCCCATAGGGAGGAACCCCGCTTATAAGGTTGATACAATGAAACAATCCGAAAGTGCCGACTTGAAAATTTCGCGTTTCAGAACCCCTAGAGACCGAAAATAACGGTGGTTCAAATTTGTATATATATATATATATATATATATATATATATATATATATATATATATGTACATATTTATTTATTTATTTTTGTCTGTTCGCTCTTTTCTGGCTTCCCTAATGGTCCGATTGTGATGAAATTTGGTACAAAAATCCGTCGTCCAATTTGAAAGGTCAAGTTCGTTAACTAGCAAAATTCGCCTACTGGAAGATGGCGTTTGGGGCGAAATTCGCGCAAAAAAAATCGTAACGCTTACGTTTTTGAGTTCATAAGCTTCTAAGTACTCGTTTTATATGATTCCTGGGCTAGGAAAACGAATGAAACAATTTTTAAGGCGATAGCTTTAACCGTTTTCGAGAAAATTGGAAACATATTTTTTGAATACCGTTTTTGGTTTGGGTACTTAGAATAATGGGATTCAGTTGAAACATTTTCTGCATGTTCTACTTTCATCAAAACTAATATGTTGAAATGTTGGTTACGTTTGGAGTTAAGGAAGGGTTAGAATAAAATATTTTATTAACAGACATAAAAAGTTTTAGTAACTTTGTTTACTTTCCTTAATACCTCGAAAAAGGTAACCTCTAAAAAAAAGGTTCTAATGAAAGTTTTGATTAGGCAATGTCAATCGGAGAAATAAGAGCTTAAAACTTTAAAGTAATTGATTTCCCTTATTCGAACTTTTCTTTTTGTCTGTTTTTTATTCCTTGTTATTTTTTAATTGCTTATAGTTGGATAATGTATTTGAAAATAAAACAGGTTAAGAAAAATAAGAAAAACAATTTAATGTTAGAGATATGGATTTCCAAGATATATAGCTTTTCAACTGCCTAGCGTCCTTCCTAGGGAGGGTTCTTTATCTTTGATTTTGGTACTTAGAATTATGGGATACAGTTGAAACATTTTCTGCATGTTCGAGTTTCATCAACACTAATATGTTGAAATTTTTGTTACGTTTAGAGTAAAGGAAGGGTTAGAATAAAATATGTTGTTGTATGTGTGACAAAAAAAGTTTTGGTAACTTTGTATAATTTCGTTAGTATTTCGAAAACCGTTGACAATCTTGTGAAGCGGAAGATTACCATTCGGAAGCTTACTAAATGCTCTACAAAAAAGGTTCTAAAGAAAGTTTTAATTAGGCGATGTCAATCGGAGAAAAAAGTGCTTAAAGCTTTAAATTAATTGATTTCGTTTATTCCAATGGTTCTTTTTGTCTGTTTTATTTCTTGTTATTTTTTAATTGCTTGTAGTTGGATAATGTATTTGACAATAAAACTGGTTAAGTAAAATAACAAAAACAATTTATTGTTAGAAATATAGATTTCCAAGATTCCAAGACCTTGTCACTAGCGGGTCCGTTTCCAGTGTAGCCGACCCTTCCAGGTAAGATTGTAAATCATGACCTTTCAAGACTTTACTACTCACAGGAATGGCGTTAGTGACCTTAAGGGTTGACACGCCATTATAATAATTAATTTAAAAAAAAAGACTGGTGGAACCAAAATAATAACTGCTTCTATTTTAATCTTTCCAAATTAGACTAGGGATATGAACGGAACCGCGCTAAGATGATGCAGTCCTGCGAGACGGACTTTTTTATATGCCATTCTTGAATTACTTTTTCGATACGAAAGTTATACTGCGTGTGTTAAACCCTAGCTTTTATTTCAAGCTGTTCAGAAAATTATCCCATAAATTTTACTTTTGATCTCGTGGTACCTTAATTCATACTAAACTTTTAACATCCAAGCCACATAGAATTTAGAATGTAAAAGTCAGATTTGTGGTTAATTGAGTCATACGCTATTTAAAATCAACGAGTGTACATGCAACTTTTTTTTAATATGTTTATATCAAATTCCTATTAATTTTGGTTTAGGAGAGCTACCTATCTGAATTTGATGTTCATTTTCGATTTGTAAGCAAGATATAATTCAACATTTAATTCATACATGAATTTTTTAATTAGTAAATAATTTAAAATTTACGTCCGAGTTAAAAATTGCAGGTACAAAAGTAAATAAAATGTGGACACTAACTTTTTCCTAATAAAATGCTTTATCTTGCTTCAATTTTGTGGATTTCACGTTGATCGTTGGGTTTAAGCGAGGATAAAGATGTGATTTTTCCCGCAATATAATGAGCACGAGCCTTTAAGGACTAGCACAAAAAAAAAATTAAATAAATAAAATAAAAGAAAAGAAAAAATTAGAATAAACATTTATTAGTGTGTTTCCTCCCACGTTCCATACGGAGAAATCTCGCGTGATTTAGTACAAAAATACTTCGTGTCAAACGAAAGTTCAAGATCGTTAACTGTAGAGTAATGTTTTTTGGGGGCCATTTTTTTTTCAGTTTTAGTTACGTTTTAATTTCAATTACGAGGAAAATGATTTTTATTTGCGAAAACGCAACATTATTTTCACGATTTTTTTCTCATGCAAATAAATAATTTAATTTAGTTTGAATAGTTTTTTCTAACATGGCAACTCCTTAAAGAAAAAAAAAAAAAAAACTCCCTATGGATGGAGGGAGGAACCGCGCTAAAACAACCAGCAGAATCCGCCCACCGGTACGTGGTTTTTGGAACGAAATTCACGCGAAAAAAATCGTTCCGCTTACTTCATATGCATGCAAGTACTTGTTTAATAGCCTTCCTGACCTAGGAAAACGAATGAAACCATTTTTGGGGCGATAGCTTTAACCGTTTTCGAGAAAATTGGAAACATAGTTGTTGAATAACGTTTTTGGTTTGGGTACTTAGAATCATGGGATTCAGTTGAAATATTTTTTGCATGTTCAAATTTTATCAAAACTAATATGCTGAAATTTTGGTGAAGTTTGGAGTTAAGGAAGGGTTAGAATAAAATATTTTATTAACAGACATGAAAAGTTTTGGTAACTTTTTATACTTTCCTAAATATCTCGAAAACAATTGAGAATATTGGTAAGCGGAAGGTTACTATTAGAAAGCTTACTAGGCGATGTCAATCGGAAAATAAGTGCCTAAAACTTTAAAGCAATTGATTTCGGTTATTCGAACGGTTCTTTTTGTCTGTTTTTATTTCTTGCTATTTTTTAATCGCTTATAGTTGAATAATGTATTTGACAATAAAACAGATTAAGTAAAATAAGAAAAACAATTTATTGTTAGAAGTATAGCTTCGAGAGAGATTCGAAGACCTTGTGCCAATTTTCAACTGCCTAGCGGAGGCCTTTCTGGGGTTGGCCGACCCGTCCAGGTAAGATCATAAATCAAGACCTTTCCAGAAAAGTGGAACCAAAACAACAACTGCGACTTCTATTTTAATCTTTCCTAATGAGACTAGGGATAAGAACGGAACCGCGCTAAGATGATGCTGTTCCCGCGAGTCGGACTTTTTTTTAATATTGCTAAAAATATTGAATTGTGAAGCGTGTTAGAAATTTGCCCAAAATATCTTTGCATTTGTTAAACAACATTTTTCCCCACTAATCATTACTTGAACATATAAGAAATGTAACCAATAAAAGTAATTGCGATCATAAATTTTTATGGCAATTCTGTGGCTCTGCGAACATAATGTTGCGGTTACGCAACTTTGGGAAAAGCTAGGCATATCAGAAAATACCATGATTTTATTATAATATCGTTATTTATTAACTTTTTAAATTTTATATTACTTTAAACAATATTTTATATAACTATGGCTTCAGTTGAAAACATAATCACAATTTTTAAAAAAATATATTGAGTCAGAAAATTATTTTTTTGAAAATTTTGTGAGCATTGCACACGTCAAGTCACCTGACATTTACTGGAGATGAATATTGTTTGTGATTAGCATTGGCGACATCTTCTTTGTTGTTTATTACCGTACTCGACGATCAGATGGTTTCTATCGCCTTATCTTCGAAGAAGGAAGGCAGGATTTTGATGGTGCAATGCTCACAAAATTTTCATCAAAATAATTGTATGACACAATTTATTTTTTTTAAAGTGAAATTATGTTTTCAACTGAAGCAAAAGTTATATAAAATATTGTTTAAAGTAATATACAATTTAAAACGCAACATTTTTTTTCTATAATTGATGATTTTTTGTTTCTGGTTTTAGCACTTTCCTCCGAAGGAAAGTAGCTATTGAGGTTGGACTCATGACGGAATTTTTGAAAAATGTCTTCAAATCTTTATCGATCCTACCTAGTAGACACCGAAAAAGACCCCCGTTAAAATTGATATATATATATATATATATATATATATATATATGTCTGTTAACACGATAGCGGCCTGAGTTTTTGTTTTTTCGCCACGAAACTTAGTACATAGCATTCAATTAGCAAACGATTGAACGAGTTCGTTAACCCCCAAAGTCGGTCCACCGGAAGGGGGGGGGGGTTTACCCCGAACCCAAAACACTAATTTGACTATGTCAGCCGTAATATTTGTTATATTTCAACGAAACTTTGTATTCGTAGTGGTAATATAAAGAGAAAAGTGAGATATAAAAATGAACTAAATCGGTTCATTAGGAGGGGGGGGTTTACTCCGGACTCACAATACCAATTCGCCACTACCAGCCGTGATTTTTGGTATATTTCGACGAAACTCGGTATTCGTAGTGGTAATCTACAGGTAAATATGTGTTGTAAAAATAAACTAAATCGGTTCATTAGAAGGGGGGGTTTACTCCGGACCCAAATTCCTAATATACTCATACCAGTCGTAATTTCTGCTGTATTGTAACGAAACGCGGTATACGTCGTGGGTAACTCATGAGAAAGAAGTGTTGTAAAAATGAGCTGAATCGGTCAATCCGAAAGCGGGGGTTTAATTTGTAATATATTTCAATAGAAAAGCCCACCAGACGTAGGTTCACTAAGCCGCCACAAGGAGCGCTTTCTACCACTAGAGTGACTGTATCCTGTTCCTGCGTTAGATCAAAATACGATAATATGAGTTTTTTTGTATTTATTACGTAGTGTAATAGGCACCATGTGTAAACATAACTCTGGAAGCAAATTAATAATTGATCAGTTACTCATTACAAATTTAAAAGAGAACTATTCATGTTTTTATTTTATTTATGTAGGATATTTTAAGCAAATTGTTCTGCAAAGCAGTCTACGCTACCCAAATTCTGAGGAAAGTGCTTAGTTATGCAGCTCCTGCGTGACGGACTTTTTATACATTTTTTTAAGTGCCTACGAGATAAAAATAACGAAAAATGTCAAGAAAATCAAGTAGAAATAGGCTTGGGATTTAATGGGTTAAGTTTTTCAGAAAAATATCTAACGAATATATTGACTTTTCTTTCCAAGCTATCCAAATCGCACAATGGATAAGAAAGAAAACGCGCTATTATGACACATTTCCTGCGAGTCGAATTCTTTCAGATAAAGGAACGTAAGAAATACAGTCTACAGGAGAGAGAAGAATGCTGTAGTGCGGGTCTAAAACCTCTCTGCATTCGTTGAAGTTTGCGTAACATGATCCAGTTTTTTTATTGCATGATTCAACATTTGACAATCATCACCACAAAGGGGGCGTAGCTCAGATGGTAGAGCGCTCGCTTAGCATGCGAGAGGTACCGGGATCGATGCCCGGCGCCTCCAAGATTTTTTTTCCATATTAAAAAAATGTTGCTGCATTTTTTATGAGTTGTTTAGTATGTTAAGGAAATTGTAAGCTTAAATTAGTTCATTTTTTTTTATTTAATATTCTTTTTAGGTAAAAAAGATAGTAAGGGGATTCCACGGTAATTAAAACACTTGTGGATATTATCATTGTAAGACGTTTAAGCATTATGTATGTAATAATGCCACAAAATTCTCACAACTAAAAAGAACTGGTGTTAGATATCAAAACATCTAATATTTGTTTTAGTTTTTATTTGTGATCTTACTTAGAAAATTTAGCGGCAATTAATCTAAAATTCCTTCCTTAACTCCAACGTAACCGAAATTTAAACATTTTCGTTAATATAAATTTCAAATACGCAGAAAATAATTTAACTGAATCCCATGATTCTAAGTACACAAACCAAAAACTTGATTCAACAACTATTTTTCCACTTTTATCGAAAACGGTTAAAGCTATCGCCTTAAAAATGGGTTCATTCATTTTCATAGGCCATGAAGCCTATAAAACTAGTACTTACAAGCGTATGATGTAAGCGCATCGATTTTTTACGCGCTAATTTCGCTCCATGTTCCCGTGGAAGGATTCTGCTGGTTAACGAATTTGACCTTTCAAATTAGACGTAAGACTTGTGTACCAAATTTCATCAAAATCGGACCATTATTCACTGAGCTAGAGCGCGAACAGACATATATATATATATATATATATATATATATATATATATATATATATATATATATACATTTCCATTCTCTTCTGAAACGTAGACTTGTCAAGTCTGCACTTCCGGATTGCGTCATGAGGTCAATCTTATAAGCGGGGTTCCTCCCTATGGAGGGAAGGAGGAACCGCACTAAAATGATTATATTGTCGTTTGACTCCAGCGATTTTTGTAAATATTTTAAATCAATCGATATTGGCCATAGCTTGAAGAAATAAATTGTTTTTTATTGTGGTACTTACAACGATGATAGACGTATCAGAGTCAGTTTCACGTACTTACCAAGTGACTATGAAACTTACAATAGCGAAGTATGCCTTTCGCCCGACAGCTTACAGAATACTGCATTCGCCGCAATGCAATAAAGCCTTAGTGTGGATTTTATTGTGGGATATTCGAGACGGACTCTGCAGGCTTGAAACATTGTGTTCTTCTATGACCACAATTCTAGTAGGCAATAAATTTTGAACTGACTTCTATTACTACTGTCCGTTTCCTTTATAGGCAACTCTGAGCTTTATATGTGAACTGAAGTCAAAATTTATCAAAGTCCATAAAATGTAATTTTTAACTTAAGATAGAAACGGATGTTACAGATATGTAAAGCGGTGATTGTGACAAATAAATATTAATAATTCTTGCAAAATTCAATTGGTTTTATTTATTTATTTTTATTATTGAGACCCAAAACATAAGTGATATATTCGTTGGGTTGGCAAATTTACCAATATTCAAAACTTAGCTATAAAATATACAAGAGAAACAAAAAATTGTAAAATAGAAAAGTAATTAACCTTCCTAAGACTGAATGGTGTGTTTAAGAACCCAAAGTCCTATTCTTTTTATTATATGTTCATTACAATAAATTTATGTTTATGGTCTCTTAGAACATCTGTGACCCCACCTCGTCCTTAAATTGTAGAGGTATTAAAATTGTGTCAACCAATTTGGAACGTAATTAGATGGATATTTGTACTTATTTTATTTTTATTTATTAAGTTTTACTTCCATGAAATGGAGGAATGCTAATCGCGCTGCGACAGGATGGCCGAAAGAATTTTTACGTCGATAGCCCGGAATGTGTGGTGTATGTTGAAGGATGAGTGCGACTGTGTGTGTGGGGGTACGTGCGCGCGTTTTTACGGTTTCTAACTCGACAACGGATATTTCCGATTTTAACGATTTTTTTTTTTTTTTTTTTTTTTTTTTTTTTTTTTTTTTTTGGAGGTTTTGACAAACAAAATGGCGTATAGTCTCAATCGTTTCTTCTACTTTCCCGAAACGGTTTCCAAATTTGTTAGTAAAACCATTGCGTTCATACGATCTTCAGGTAATGTTTTATTAAATAATTAATTAAGCTATTACACTCTAAAAAAATTAACTGTTTCGTTGGCGAAAAACTAACCAGAGTTAGTTTGTAGGAGCTTACAAATTTTTATGTATATATCTTGGTAATTTATATATTTGTTATTATTATTATTATTTATAATATTTTTGTTATTATTATTATTTAATATTCATACAGTAGAACCTCCATTATCTGGGGTAATGACGGGGAGGGTGGTCCACGGATAATCGAAAACCCCGGATAATCGAAACACCATTGACTAAATGTGCTGTTTTATAAGGTTATACTGAAGAACTGTGTACAAGATGTCATGTAAACCTTTTTATTTGCATCGAGAAATGTGTATGTACACGTTTTATTAATTAATAATTTGTATAAGTGCAAAAATATACTCAAGTTCAACTGGGCGCGTTTTTCCATAAACCATTGATAGACTGCATGAGCTAGGTCTTTTAATGAAGAGGCTTTCCTAGAACACATTGTTTGGGCCGACGACGAGACCAAGTTGGAAATGTCTTTTTTCTTATTCACAATATCACGAACTGTTTGTTCGCCAATTCCGAATTCGGCGGACAATGTTTTAACACTTTCACGTTTTTCTTTCCGGTTTATGATGGTTAATTTTTGTTCTGAAGTTAACACGAGGCGTTTTCTTTTTTGAGCCATTTTAATTTCTATGTAACATATAAATGTATGTATGTACTCGAGTAAAAAGTTAAAGCCCAACTGAGGAAATATTTCCTCGGTAGGCTAACAGCCCAGTAGGGGATTCATAGAAAGACGTGGAAACGTTTCAGTCTAGAATATGAAATAAATTGAGATGCTTCCACAAATATGGAATCATCACATTCGTCCGAAAACAGCGCTGTTTTTCCATTCGTTTACAATGTACGTAATTAATTTAAATTCATATTAATGTACATAATCGTCATTATCTACACATAAATATTCAATACATAATTATTAAATCAAATGTTTTAGTCGATAAAAATAAAAATAATGCAATAAATATGTTTGTATGTACATACATATATGTACATTATATTTAAAGAAAATAAAAATTTCCCCTTTAGACCCCGGTTAATTGGAATCCCAGATAATAGAGTCCCGCCCGGATAATGGAGGTACTACTGTACTAATTGTTCAACTAAAACCACTCATAATTGTATGCACGCAAGCATAATACCCTGAAAGGATTGCTCCCACTATTCAGGGTTACTCTAAAGTGGAAAACAGGAAGCTAAAACTTCCAAAAAATATATGTTGGTATAGTAAAACGTTTTTATATGAAAATATGTATAATAACGTTAATCTATGAGTTTTCAGTACAAAAATAAATTACAAAAATACTTTTAATAAAATAAAATCCTTTTATATTTCTTCCACTGTGGTTTCCACAACTGGAAAAAGAGCAAAGAAAAAAAAAGGAAAACTCCATTTAGATTATTTGTCGAAATGACTATGGTCTCATTCAGTAGCGACATTTATAAATGTACGAACAATTTATGATATCAATCTTAGTTTACTTTAGCCTCTGATTAAATTCCTTGGAAAATTTAATCCAGGATTTTTCAAACCCTGACAGCTCATCTATTTTCCAACAGCCCCTCTTGAATTCACAAATCCTTCCTTTTACTTATGTAAGCAGTTTTATAGTGAAATGACAATTTTAATGAGAACATTTTATGTATTATTTAGTCTGACAGATTTTTTATTTACTTTTTTCTTTCAGGTTCTGTTAATGGAAAAATATTTACAAAAATACCTTTTAATAATCAGCTAACAGCACTTAGCATAATTTGCAAGCAGAGCCATTAGCGTGGGTGGTGTATAATTAATTTCTTCTTAACATCGGCAAGTAAACAATGAGTAATGTGTTTAGATTTTGGTAAAATGCATTGCAGTCCTGTTTTGTTTTACTCGCCAAGAGAAAGACTCGTTGAATAAGAAAAGAAAAAATATATATATGGAGGCTCGGAGGCTGTGAGTGCTAAGGTGTGTGCGCTCCATGCCTTATATACATAAATATATATGGAGGCTCGGAGGCTGTGAGTGCTAAGGTGTGTGCGCTCCATGCCTTATATACATAAATATATATGGAGGCTCGGAGGCTGTGAGTGCTAAGGTGTGTGCGCTCCATGCCTTATATGGAGGCTCGGAGGCTGTGAGTGCTAAGGTGTGTGCACTCCATGCCTTATATATATATATGGAGGCTCGGAGGCTGTGAGTGCTAAGGTGTGTGCGCTCCATGCCTTATATGGAGGCTCGGAGGCTGTGAGTGCTAAGGTGTGTGCACTCCATGCCTTATATATATATATATATGGAGGCTCGGAGGCTGTGAGTGCTAAGGTGTGTGCGCTCCATGCCTTATATGGAGGCTCGGAGGCTGTGAGTGCTAAGGTGTGTGCACTCCATGCCTTATATATATATATGGAGGCTCGGAGGCTGTGAGTGCTAAGGTGTGTGCGCTCCATGCCTTATATGGAGGCTCGGAGGCTGTGAGTGCTAAGGTGTGTGCACTCCATGCCTTATATATATATATGGAGGCTCGGAGGCTGTGAGTGCTAAGGTGTGTGCGCTCCATGCCTTATATGGAGGCTCGGAGGCTGTGAGTGCTAAGGTGTGTGCACTCCATGCCTTATATATATATATATGGAGGCTCGGAGGCTGTGAGTGCTAAGGTGTGTGCGCTCCATGCCTTATATGGAGGCTCGGAGGCTGTGAGTGCTAAGGTGTGTGCACTCCATGCCTTATATATGGAGGCTCGGAGGCTGTGAGTGCTAAGGTGTGTGCACTCCATGCCTTATATATGGAGGCTCGGAGGCTGTGAGTGCTAAGGTGTGTGCACTCCATGCCTTATATATGGAGGCTCGGAGGCTGTGAGTGCTAAGGTGTGTGCACTCCATGCCTTATATACATAAATAAGAAAATAATGTTTTTAATGACACAGTTTGAAACCAAAATTAGCTTTTTTAATTAAAACGAGGATCAAACCTTTCACACATTAAGCTTAACGAAAAAAAAACTTTCCATAATATATTTGTACAACTCATAGTGGTGCTGAAAATAAATTTAGCACCACGATAGTTTTTATTAAATCCTAGTATATAAAAAGTAGATTTCAATTTTTAGTAAGTGAGTTTTTTAAAACGTTTTCATTATGTTGCTATTATTGCGTTTCCACTTTATAATATGAACTAGAAATATGATCTCACAATATGATATTTTCCTTACACAGAGACGGATAACTGTGTCTGTTTATGTAGGGG
Source organism: Gonocerus acuteangulatus (assembly GCA_946811695.1). Lineage (NCBI taxonomy): Eukaryota > Metazoa > Arthropoda > Insecta > Hemiptera > Coreidae > Gonocerus > Gonocerus acuteangulatus. The sequence goes on along the minus strand of OX328128.1, from coordinate 43,194,317 downwards.
GTGACCCATATAAACAGATGGCTGAATCATAGGTTAGACCAATTCCTTACACAGAGACGGATAACTGTGTCTGTTTATGTAGGGGGTGACCCATATAAACAGATGGCTGAATCATAGGGTAGACCAATTCCTTACACAGAGACGGATAACTGTGTCTGTTTATGTAGGGGGTGACCCATATGAACAGACGGCTGAATCATAGGGTAGACCAATTCCTTACACAGAGACGGATAACTGTGTCTGTTTATGTAGGGGGTGACCCATATAAACAGACGGCTGAATCATAGGGTAGACCAATTCCTTACACAGAGACGGATAACTGTGTCTGTTTATGTAGGGGGTGACCCATATAAACAGACGGCTGAATCATAGGGTAGACCAATTCCTTACACAGAGACGGATAACTGTGTCTGTTTGTGTAGGGGGTGACCCATATAAACAGACGGCTGAATCATAGGGTAGACCAATTCCTTACAAAGAGACGGATAACTGTGTCTGTTTATGTAGGGGGTGACCCATATAAACAGACGGCTGAATCATAGGGTAGACCAATTCCTTACACAGAGACGGATAACTGTGTCTGTTTATGTAGGGGGTGACCCATATAAACAGACGGCTGAATCATAGGGTAGACCAATTCCTTACACAGAGACGGATAACTGTGTCTGTTTATGTAGGGGGTGACCCATATAAACAGACGGCTGAATCATAGGGTAGACCAATTCCTTACACAGAGACGGATAACTGTGTCTGTTTATGTAGGGGGTGACCCATATAAACAGACGGCTGAATCATAGGGTAGACCAATTCCTTATACAGAGACGGATAACTGTGTCTGTTTATGTAGGGGGTGACCCATATAAACAGACGGCTGAATCATAGGGTAGACCAATTCCTTACAAAGAGACGGATAACTGTGTCTGTTTATGTAGGGGGTGACCCATATAAACAGACGGCTGAATCATAGGGTAGACCAATTCCTTACACAGAGACGGATAACTGTGTCTGTTTATGTAGGGGGTGACCCATATAAACAGACGGCTGAATCATAGGGTAGACCAATTCCTTACACAGAGACGGATAACTGTGTCTGTTTATGTAGGGGGTGACCCATATAAACAGACGGCTGAATCATAGGGTAGACCAATTCCTTACACAGAGACGGATAACTGTGTCTGTTTATGTAGGGGGTGACCCATATAAACAGACGGCTGAATCATAGGGTAGACCAATTCCTTATACAGAGACGGATAACTGTGTCTGTTTATGTAGGGGGTGACCCATATAAACAGACGGCTGAATCATAGGGTAGACCAATTCCTTACAAAGAGACGGATAACTGTGTCTGTTTATGTAGGGGGTGACCCATATAAACAGACGGCTGAATCATAGGGTAGACCAATTCCTTACACAGAGACGGATAACTGTGTCTGTTTATGTAGGGGGTGACCCATATGAACAGATGGCTGAATCATAGGGTAGACCAATTTCTTACACAGAGACGGATAACGGTGTCTGTTTATGTAGGGGGTGACCCATATAAACAGACGGCTGAATCATAGGGTAGACCAATTCCTTACACAGAGACGGATAACTGTGTCTGTTTATGTAGGGGGTGACCCATATGAACAGATGGCTGAATCATAGGGTAGACTAATTCAATATAATCAATTAACATCCCGGAATTCATAAAACAGTGCAATTAATAACCGATCAGAGAAACTTCTATATTTTTTTTAAAAAAAGTATATAATTAATAATAACTTAATAACGTGAAGACAAAAATAATATAAAAAGATCTATTCAGAAATGCCGATTTATCATAACACAGGAGTACCAAAAATGTGGTCGTTCAAAAACTTTTGTACGTACATATCGTCGATACAACTGCAATGTATCGAATGTGAATAAAAGTATTTTTCATTTTCAATCTTTACTGATTGCTGTTGGACTGATGTAGGGCAAATTTTTGAATCTACGTTCACTCAGTGAAAGGGGAGGGTAACCACTGTCAGAAGGCCGAATCTGCCGACGATTTGACCGCCCAAAAGCAAAGTAATAAATAAAAGTTTTTACACCCTGGAAAGTTGTGATTTTCACATTCGATACTTTGCATTTGTATCGACGAGATGTATATACTTTTTTGAAATTTTATGTAAAGATATTTAAAAGTATATATATACTGTTTGACTCATGAAATCAGTGTGCCTACATATTTGTATGTAAAATGAACTATACACATACAATGTATATGTATATTTGTATAATAAGCTATACAGGGGTCTCCCCGTAGTCTAGTGGCTAGCGCTCATAAGCAGGAGATGGTGGGTTCGATTCCCACCGGCGCCAGCAATTTTATCATCTCAGGGCTCGCTGAGAAAATTCCTGGCTGCGCCATGTCGGCGCTAATAGCCAAGATTTGTGATGCACCGTAAGAAAAAAAAAATAAAATAATAAGCTATACGTATATATATTAATACGTTTGAATGTACATATGTAATAATGGAATTTTTGTATACATGATTGTCCTGCGAAAATCGCTATAGTTGCGGAGGCTCATAAATAAATAAAAAAAAAAAAAAAAAAAAATCCCCCGTTCATATTTTCGGATTTTTCTTGCGAACGAACTCGTCCAATCGTTTGTTATGGAAGTGCTATAGACCAAGATCTTTCTCTTTAGATGTGCAAGATGAAGTAGTTGCGAAGAATTAAAAGAAAGAAAAAAAAATGCAATGTATAATAAGGGTTTCCGAACAAACATCATGGCAAAAAAAAAATCAGAAAGTTCTTGCCATGGATCAGTGGTCAGAAATATTTCGTCAAAACATTTTTTCATTGAAAAACAGATTTCCGTCAAACATATATATGATTCAAAGAATAACGTTTATAAAATGCACAAGAAGATTACAGAGATAAATACAAAAAACTCGTGTTCCGGAAGACTAATGGCATTAAATTAAATATCTTCAAAAGATATTTAATTGAGAAGATATGGTCGACCGTTCGGAAGTAGGAAGCGTTGGTCGTCGGGGTTTCGGTCAGTGTTCTTATTCAATAAAACACATTTTATTATGCTTGAAAATATAAATATAAATATATATATATGTATATATATATATATATATATATATATATATATATATATATATATAGTATAATAATAGCAATATAAATAAATATACATGTATATGGTATCTTTATATGGATACCATATACATGTATATTTATTTATATTGCTATTATTATACTATATATATATATATATATATATATATATATATATATATATATATTTATATTTATATTTTCAAGCATATCGGTACTCATATTTATGTTCATGTTTCTAGCCTTTTTTTTGTCCTTACCATTGTTATACCATATATGTTTTTACAGCCCTGAAGATGGCTTGTATAGCAAGCCGAAACGTTGGCGGCAATAAATATACATTTTAGCAAATAAAATGTGTTTTATTGAATAAGAACACTGACCGAAACCCCAAAAGATATTTAAGAACAATATCATTTCAGAAGCTCAAAGTACTATTCATCTTTATAATTTTTTAGAACATAGATAGAGAACCTGATATTTTCACTCATCTGTAGTTAGATTTCTCGAGATGGATTAATATATTTATTTATTTATGGGATTCGCTTCTATGGGTATAAATATAACTACTTTAGCCCTGTTGTAAACATAATATAAATATAGGGGTCTCCCATAGTCTAGTGGCTAGCGCGCTGGATTCATAAGCGGGAGATGGTGGGTTCGATTCCCACCTCCGGCAGGGATTTTCTCATCTCAAGGCTCGCTGGGAAAATTCCTCGCTGCACCCTGGATATCGGCGCTAATGACCTAGAAGTAGATGCGCCGTAAAAAAAAAAAAAAAAATAATAATATAAATATAATTATTCTATAACAGTATATTATACTATAGCAAGGTACGTAGCGTCAAAAATCATACGATTTTTATGGAATATAACGCAGACATTTTTTTTTTGTCATGTTTAGGGTAAGCTAGCTACTATATTTAAATTTGGGTTATTGCAGTACTATATTCATTGATATAAAAATATTATAATTTGATTGGCTATATATCTACCTCTTTAAATTTCTCATATTTTTTTTTAATTAAAAATAATATTTGGAGGCGCCGGGCATCGATCCCGGTACCTGTTGCATGCTAATCGAGCGCTCTACCACCTGATCTACGCCCCCTGTAGGTAGGAGTGGTCAGGAATTTAAAAGTTGCCCAAGTAATGAAGAAATCTAGATCATAACGTCGATACAAATGGAAAGTATAGAATGTGAAAAAATGCATCTTTCATTTTCAATCTTTACTAATATCTGCTGAACCTATGCAGGGCAAACTCTTCAATCTTGGTTCACTCTATGAAAGGGAAATTATTTCACTGTCAAAAGGTCAAATCTGCCGAATATTTGACTGTCCAAAAAAAAGTTATGAATAAACGCTTTTCCACTCTGAAAAGTGGTGATTTTCACATTCGATACTTTGAATTTGTAACGACGATATGACGAAACAAGTCGCAGGCCAGCGGAAGACGGAGTTATGAATAGGCAACCCGCAATAAGGAGGGACCCTAGTTTCTTGGTTTCTTGTTAGAGATGGGATTAGTCATCGGTAATCTACAGATACCTCTATAGTATCTGCCCCTCAGGGCCCTCCTGGCCTGATACGGGACTGAAAATATAGAAGAAATCTGCAGTGCAGATTACGGATAGGACAAACTTTACTAATTCACTTATATTTAATGGCAAGGAAAGAATAACCCATTTTCCAGCAAAGTAACGTTTCAATGACAGTGAAACACCTACTAACGGGATGCATAACACGAGAACAACTTAAATTATATAAAGGTACGTTTACACGGGCGAGAAAACTTGCGACAGTACTCGCGCGAGTTCTGTCTCGTCGTGTACCATAAACACGTAGATGCAATTTTACTCGACACTTGAACGCAAGTTGTCCTGCGAGCTCTCGCGCGAGTCACTGGCGCAAGTTGTCCTGCGAGCTCTCGCGCGAGTCACTGACGCAAGTTGTCCTGCGAGCTCTCGCGCGAGTCACTGACGCAAGTTGTCCTGCGAGCTCTCGCGCGAGTCACTGACGCAAGTTGTTGCGTATTTACATTGTGACACCGTTTGATGCAATTTCAAGTCGCACAAGCAGCTCTTTCCCAGTCCACCGTTTTTGAGATATTAGGGAAAATGTACGAAGTTCCCAAAACTTTTCATGTCTAAAAATAAAATATTTTATTCTTATCCTTCCTTAACTCCGAACGTAATCAAAATTTAAACATGTTAGTTTAGATGAATTTTGAACATGCAGAAAATATTTCAACTGAATCCCATGATCCTAAGTACCCCAACCAAAAACATTATTCAACAACTATTTTTCTAATTTTCTCAAAACAGATATCGCCTTAAAAATGGTTTAAAAAATTGACGATCTTGACCTTTCAAATTAGAGGAATATATATATATATATATATATATATATATATATATATATATATATATATATATTTTTTTGTTTTCTTGTCTGGTCGCTCTCTCACGGCCTCAGAAATGGTCCAATTTTGAAAGGTAAAGATCGTCCATTTATATTTATATATATATATAATATATATATATATATATATATATGTGTGTATATATATATATATATAAATAATTAATAAGGCTTGTGTATATAAATAATTAATAAGGCTTGTGCCCATATGGCTGCTCCAGTGAGCCATATGGGGACACAGGTTATTTCATGAGAACACTTAGTAAAGACCTCCTATATTTCATTAATGTTCCCCTTTTCCTCCAAAATTCCTCTAACTACTCATCCAATTTACTTCTCTGGTATGCCCTAAATCTTAATTTAAAACTACCCTTATTTTCCGTGTATTTATTAGGGATCCTGAAAATTGATTGTAGGTCATACACGTGTTGCCTAGTGGCTGATGTTTGTCTTTCATAAACAAAAAAAGAAAGATATGATATATAAAGACCTTCACGGATGAGCGCTACAACGTATCATACTCCTGAGAGAGTAGAGTAATTCACGCCATCTTGATGTAGAAGGTGGTTAAACTAATTGATAAATAGAAGAAGAAAGAAAAGTTTTATTCGTGGTAAATAAAGATTCCTTTTTTTACACAAATAAAATTAAAAAAAAAATAGTATTTGGAGGCGCCGGGCATCGATCCCGGTACCTCTCGCATGCTAAGCGAGCGCTCTACCATCTGAGCTACGCCCCCTGTAGTTAGGAATGGCCAAGAATTTGAATGTATATGGATGAAATGAGAAATCTAGATCATATGACGAAAGAACTTGCACGCCAGCAGAAGACGTGGTTCTGGGTAGGCAACCAGCAATACAGAGGATGGTATTCCAGCATGTACCTCTATCGAAGACACCGCATTTACTTATGTTTTATCGTTATCATTTGTTCATAATATCAGGAGTAATGAGAAATGTAAATTTAATTTTTAGCGCATAAGTAGTGTCTTTATATGTGTCTAAAGACATTCTTGATAAAACATTAATGTTTTATTTATTAAACCACTGTATAAATAAAACATTAATATTTATTTATAGTGTGATTCTTTAATTATCTTTATTTATGTCACCTATTTATTTATTTTTTATTATTCTTTTTCATGCCCGTGTTCAAATATCTATTTTTATGATAATTCATAGCTACAATCTCATTAAAAGAACCTTTTCTATGTATTACTGGACTAAAACAAATATTGTTCCGTCAAGAAAGTTTCATAGGAGAGCTTTCATAATCAATAAGTCATTTATTTTCCGCGAGCTAAAATAATTATGACTTCATTGAAATTGGTTTTCATTAATTGAATTAAGTTACCAAGCTGTGATAGAAATCCCGCTATCGTATTTGGAACAAAATAAATAAATCAAATTTTACATAAAGTAAATGGCAATACCTTGTTTGAATCCCTCCTCTCGACCTGTAATGTTCAGTCGACCAAATCTTGAGCCATCAAGTTCAAATCTGCCAAGTCTAAAGTTAGATTTGAACTTCGGGTCCGATAAATGCACTTGACATTGGACTCGTTCATGATTGACACTTTCAAATTAATTTTCTGTTTGACTTACCAAGTTTGACGCGGTATAATTGATATTTCACTCAAATTCCCGTTCTGATTTAACAAATTAAGGTGGGAAGGGGGGGGGGTAAAAGTTCAATATTTATTTCCGCCATTAAAAGCTCGCCTAAGAAGTTCCTTAATTAGGGATTTGAGTAAATTGGTGTAATTACAAGTTTCAGTTCTTCGTTCATAATTTATAATTGAGACTATTAAATAATTATCAGCTTACTCAGGCAATTTACTTGTTAATTCCTGTTATATATTAATATACAGACAGATATAGTAGTAAAAATTATTTCTTATTTATAAGTTCACTCAATATGATAACCTTAAGTTAGTCTCATGGTCGGATAGCGCGTTTATTAGTAACTCCCAGAGACTGTCTCATCTTCCAAAGAAAGAAAACAGGCTGAAAATGCGCACTGATAACACAAAAGATTTCTGATAAGTTGATATCGTCGATACAAATGCAAAGTATCGAATGTGAAAATCACCACTTCCCAGAGTGAAAAAACTTTTATTCATTACTTTGCTTTCGGACAGTCAAGTCGGCAGATTCGACCTTTTGTCAGTGGTTACTTTCCCTTCCACTGAGTTTAACATAGATTCGAGAGTTTGCCGTCCATCAGTCCAACAGCAATCAGTATAGATTGAAAATGAAAAATGCGTTTTTTCACTTTCGATACTTTGTATTTGTACCGAGAGTATTCCCAATGATTATAACTTTTCTTTCAATGAGTAGGAAGCTATCTTCTCTAACGACCGAAAAAGTGATGACCCGAAAAATCTGAGATAAAAAAAATAGGGATGCCAATAATATTTCGTCCTTGTGTTTTCCATTTAGCATGACCGTATATAGAAAATAATTTCGGAGGGGGCTGCAGCCCCCTCAGTCCCCCTTTATCTTACATACGCCCATGCCATTTAGGCTCAAATAAAATAACAAAACGCTTTATGAAGATTTCGAAAAGGTCACCTCCGCTTTTAGGGATGATAAAAGCTTAGCCTTTTACGATGATGGCAGGCATAAAAAGGTTTCTGCGTAGTGAATTGGGTCTTGAAGTTGAACCTATTTGGATAGAAACATAAAAATGAAGCACCAACGAAATGAAACGGCAGCAGCATTAAAGAAGGCTAGTAATAATGCTAAACCCAAATAGTCAGTAGTTGAATCCACTTGTAACAGCCGAGCCATTGTAAATATCATGTACCTCATCATGGAATATGAGAAGTAACATAGGTTAATTAACGTACGATACAAACATTTTATCAATTACTATTCAGAAAGGAAGTCAGATTCTAGTCTTAGATCTGGTTCAAGAACTATACTTAATTTTCAGACTGTGGAAGTATAATATAATTTAATCTAATATTTTTCAAAATGGGGCTCACAGTAATCTTTAATAATCTCCCAGATTTATTTCTTGTAATCGACAGTTGTCGATGTTCTTTTTTCTCTTGGCAAATTTTACCTTGCCATTGATGATGTGGGATGGTGCGTCCATGCCTTAGTCATTTAAATTTGAATGAGACTGTCCAATTTCCGTAGTGTGTATCCGACCATTTTATCACTCCAAAAATCTAGGCGCACGGTAGTGCGCCAGGCCAAACTCCGGCCTAAGCATACTGTGTGTATATTACAGGCGGTCTTAGAGCCGATTTTTACCCTCTCATAACGTTCAACCAGGAAAAGATAAAGTTATGAAATTTTACACAGGTATTATACTACTAGATGTGAGTAAAACTAGAAATTTTCATAATTCTACATCGAATAGTTTCTGAAAAATAAGCGATCGAAAATCGGGATTTATAGGACTCACTCACGCACTCACTGACTCATCAAAATTATTAGGCACTTCCCATGATGCTAGAGACTTGAAATTTTGCATGAAGATAGATATGAAGACGTTATTAAAGGAAAAAATCGAAAAATCGAGAAAAGTTGCGTTTGACTCCGCTTCCGGGGCGGGGGCGTGCCAGTTTTGCACTTCCTTCGGAAACCCATCATTCCGTCCGAAACCCATGATGTGGGGTATCAAATGAATTGTCTCGGTATGAAGAACCTATATTTGATGTTTTAAGAAACAATTAGACGCATATAGGCTCCGTAAAAATCTTATACCAGCTGTCAATCTGTATGTTTGTTCCTCTTACAAATCCGTACCGTTTGATCGATTTTGACCAAACTTGGGACACAGATGGGTCTTGATACGGGGAGAATCATAGGCTAGGTTAAATTGTCTATCATCTGTCTGTCTGTCTGTTTGTTCCTTATACAAATACACACCGTTTGACCAATTTTGACAAAATTTGACACACATGTCGGTCTTTATCCGGGTAGTGTCATAGGCTAGTCAAAATCGTCTTCTCAGCTGTCTGTCTGCATGTTTGTTCCTTACACAAATTCACACCATTTGACCGATTTTGACAAAATTTGACACACATGTCGGTCTTTATCCGGGTAGTGTCATAGGCTAGTCAAAATCGTCTATCAGCTGTCTGTCTGCATGTTTGTTCCTTACACAAATTCACACCACTTGACCGATTTTGACCAAACTTGGCACACAGGTAGGCCTTGGTCCGGGGAATGCACTAGGCTAGGTAAAAAAGGTCTTTCGGCAGTCTGTCTGTATTTTTGTTCCTTATACAAATTCACACCTTTGGCCTATTTTGACCAAACTTGGCACGCAGGTAGGTCTTGATACGGGAGTGTCATATTACCTATGACGTTTTCTACTTTTTGTTCCATCGAAATGCCATCATTCCTTCTGAAACCCATCATGTGGGCTATCAAATGAATCGTCTTGGTAAGGAGAACCTATATTTGATGTTTTAAAAAACATTTCGACGCATCTTAACAAAAACAGTTGTGACTTCTTTCTTAAATGTAGTAAATAGTAGTAAATAAAGTCACAGTTCACTGCGAATATACTTCAAAGCAGATACTGAATTTTTCAAAGTCGAGCCATCTAAATTACAAAGTTTAGGATCACAAACCCAAAATGTATCGTCGTTGTTCTTATATTTTTCTGGAAGGCCTTCTGCACTTTCCCTATTGTGATCTTTATCCTCGGGATAAGGTTCCTGTGTTTTACAGTGCAATAGTTTAGTTAAGAGAGCAATCAATTTTTCCTCTAGAGTAATGTCATCTGGAAGAGCTTCTAACTTTTCTAGTCTAGTGATTAGATTTATGTAGGTTGATTATTGGAATCAAATATCAAGCAGTAAGGAGAACTTTATGCAGAATCCAAAGGCCCTGATTTTATATGAAGTACAAAAGCCAGTAGGTATGCGGCAACTAAATCCTATTTAATACTTAGAAAAAAGTAATGAGATCCCCAAAAAAACATAAATGTGAAATAGAGGCCAAGTTCCTGCTCCCACAAAGAAACACTCCCTTTCTCAAAAATATCCCCTCCTGAAACCCCCCAAAAACGCCTTACCATTCTACACTCCAAAAAAGTAGTATGAGTTGGTGTATTAATTCAACCAAACATATTTGCCAATACAAGAGATGATACAAGAAAGAAATGTCCAAGTTCATTACTTGGAAGACCTCATAGTTACTTACTAAGAACAGTAAAGACACTTCAACTGACCTTTAAAAACAACAATAAAAATACTTATATCCAGTTACTAAAATATCACTTTCCTCAACCAGGTATATTCTTAAACTTGGCAATGTTTTTTTTTGTGCCGAAATTATCTTTAGAGCAAAACTAAACATTGCCAAGTTTAAGAATATACCTGTTTGAGGAAAGTGATATTTTAGTAACTGGATATAAGTATTTTTATTGTTGTTTTTAAAGGTCAGTTGAAGTGTCTTTACTGTTCTTAGTAAGTAACTTTGAGGTCTTCCAAGTAATGAACTTGGACATTTCTTTCTTGTATCATCTCTTGTATTGGCAAATATGTTTGGTTGAATTAATACACCAAACATAACATATAATATATATATATATATATATATATATAGCGGCCAGAGTTTTTGTTTTTTCGTCACGAACCTTGGTATATAGCATTCAATTAGCAAACGATTGAACGAGTTCGTTAACCACCAAAGTCGGTCCGCCGGAAGGGGGGGGGGGGGTTTACCCCGACCCCAAAACACTAATTTGACCATGTCAGCCGTAATATTTGTTATATTTCAACGAAACTTGGTATTCGTTGTGGTAATATAGAGAGAAAAGTGAAGTATAAAAATAAACTAAATCGGTTCATTAGGAGGGGGGGTTTACTCTGGACCCACAATACCAATTCCCCACTACCAGCCTTGATTTTTGGTATATTTCAACGAAACTCGGGATTCCTAGGGGTAATATACAGGTAAATATGTGTTGTAAAAATAAACTAAATCGGTTCATTAGGAGGGGGGTTTACTCCAGACCCAACTTACTAATATACTCATATCGGTCGTAATTTCTACTGTATTGTAACGAAACGCGGTATACGTCGTGGGTAACTCATGAGAAAGAAGTGTTGTAAAAATGAGCTGAATCGGTCAATCGGAAAGGGGGGGGGGGGGTTTACTTTGTAATATATTTCAATAGAAAAGCCCGCCAGACGTAGGTTCACAAAGCCCCCGCAAGGAGCGCTTTCTACCACTAGAGGGACTGTATCCTGTTTCTGCGTTAGATCAAAATACGATAATATGAGGTTTTTTGTATTTATTACGTAGTGTAGTAGGTACCATGTGTAAACATAACTCTGGAAGCAAATTAATAATTGATCAGTTACTCATTACAAAATTAAAAGAGAACTATTCACGTTTTTATTTTATTTATGTAAGATATTTTAAGCAAATTGTTCTGGAAAGCAGTCTACACTACCCAAATTCTGAGGAAAGTGCTTAGTTATGCAGCTCCTGCGTTACGGACTTTTTTTCAATAAATTTATAAGTACGGTAGACGCCATCTGGGGACCTGCAAAAATGGAACAGATTCTGCAAATACATATTTATTAAATAATTTCTCTTCCTATGAAGATATAACGAGTAAATAAGTATAATGGATTGAGTAAACAGACATTGAGCATAACATCCCTCAGCATATCCAAGCGAGGCGTGGGCTGCTCTAGATAAGACTCGGGCTTTAACAAGACAGCCCTCAGCAACCGATGTGACCTACATTAGATATAGGTCGAGAATCTGAGGGCTTAGCAAAGACAGGCTTGAATAGTTTCAGTTCACTCTCTGGAGCTCTTTTATATTCAGAGTGTTCTTGAAAAGCAGAGGGAGGAGAGCAGATGTCTTATACCAGGAATCCTTAATCCTCGTTGATTAGGGCTTCTTAGAAGGCATCCTTCTATTTACTCAGGTTATTAATAGAAACCCCTTCCAGATTATTTATAATAAATTACAAACACCATATATTATACACATAAAATAAATTATTAACTTTTTTATTGAAATAGTTATTAAAAACTAGCTGTTACCCGGCGTGCCATGCTACACCTACTTTCTTCATATAGAAAAGGCTAAATAAATTATAAACCAAATAAGTATTATTAAAATCTAATAACATGAATCTGTAACTTTTTGGAACCCGTGACCTCTCAACTGTGAGTCCTAGACGACTTTGACCTAACCTATAACACCCCTCGTATCAAGACATACATGTATGCCAAGTTTGGTAAAAATCGGTCTAACGGGGTGGATTTTTATTAAAAAAAACAAAAAAAAAAACATGCAGACAACGGCTGGTAGACGTTTTTGACCTGGCCTATGACAATCCCCTGATCAAGACCATCCAGTGAGCCCAGTTTGATCAAAATCTGTTAAACGGTGTGGATTTTTATAGGGAACAAACATACAGACAGACAGCTGGTAGACGTTTTTGACGTAGACGTTTTTGACTTAGCCTACGATACTCCCCAGATTAAGATCTACATGTGTACCGAGTTTTGTCAAAATCAGACCAACGGTGTGGAGACGGTACCGAGTTTATTCAAAGTCGGACGAACGGTGTGAATTTGTATAAGGGAAAAACATACAGACAGACAGCTCGTAGAAATTTTTAACTTAGCCTACGAGACTTCCTGTATGAAGACCTACCATTATTCCAAGTTTGGTCAAAATCGGTCAAACGGTGTGGATTTGTATAAGGAACAAACAAACAAACGGACAAACAGACAAACGGACAAACAGACAGACGCATGATTTTTATATATATAGATGGTCTTTTGCTTAGAATCCTGATTTGGAATTGTTGTAAGGAGTCCGTATATTTATTTAGCATTATTTTTACAATATCCTCATCAATAATTGGAGGGTCCAGAGCAAAACTAGACGAAGTCCATGTTTTCAGAAAATGAGTATTATGTGTTTTAATTGCAGAGACGTTGTATAAATTATATTGACCAGAATAAGTCTTTACAAGATTTGAAGTTAAACAATTATCACTGACCTTCTTTATGTATAGCCTTGTTCATAAAGTAGTTAGACTTGGCTTACTTGTGCACTGAAAACAAATAAGAATGACTTCCAGATGTGTAGATGGAGATAGTTAGCCGCTGTAGAGATACGAAGACAGGTATAGTTGGGATTCGGCTAGGAGAAAAACGTCAGACTTTCAAAAAGAAATCTGTATTTTGGACGTTTCGACTGCAACAATGTCAGCCTTCTTCAGCTAAAAAATATATACAACTTATAAGTAACGAAATTGTACAACTAGTAAGTAAAAGACAGGCAGAAATGAGCGGAGTATATATATCTATACAATAAATTTTAACCAATCTTATTTTTAAAACCAATGAAAATACAGTAGTTGGAAAGTAAACACTTTGTACCAATCCAATGAAAATACAGTAGTTGGAAAGTAAACACTTTGTACTGTTTTTACTAACACTTTCTACATGCTGTTTACTTTCCAACTACTGTATTTTCATTGGTTTTAAAAATAAGATTGGTTAAAATTTATTGTATTGATATATATACTCCGCTCATTTCTGCCTGTCTTTTACTTACTAGTTGTACAATTTCGTTACTTATAAGTTGTATATATTTTTTAGCTGAAGAAGGCTGACATTGTTGCAGTCGAAACGTCCAAAATACAGATTTCTTTTTGAAAGTCTGACGTTTTTCTCCTAGCCGAATCCCAACTATACCTGTCTTCGGACTTCCAGATGTGTAGCAAGAACTGCTACAAGTGGCAAAATAATTAAGTTAGGACACAGTCTCCTTGTAGCACTGAAAAGAGCCATTTTAGTAATACTCTTCAATGCCATTACAACATAAAATGCCAAAAATGGACTTGGTCTAGTTCTGCTCTGAACACTCAAATTCATGCTAAATTAAATACAAAGGATACTATCCGTAAAACAAATCTATCAACTTTATGAACTTTAATATTAACAAAATGCTGTATTTTATCAAGAACACTTATTATTTACTGTTAAGGGAAATTGGGCACATATCCGTCTTTTTACTAAGGATTATTTATACACAATTCTGCAAGATTATTAAAACAAAATTATACGCTACTTGAGAGAGTACGTGACTTTTTGGCTTATTTGGATGATGGTTGGAATTGCTGTAGGGTGGAAATTGATGATCAGAAGGAAGAAAAAGTCCAAAATTTCAACAGATATTTAATTTTGTGTTCTTGCAGAACATTTTCATTCCTTTGGAGATTATTCAAGGTTATAACTAGGGAACGGATGTTCATGTGAAATAAAATTAGGAACTCATTCTAAAAGGGGGGAAAGAGAAGATGAATATTATTTTAGAAAATTGTTTTTTCAACAACATGAATTTTAAAATGGTCAAACGTGAAATGACGCCGGTCTGATCTCAGTATATTTTTGAAGCGACTGATTGATCTTTCAACATCTACTGAAGTCACTGTTGTTTATTTGAAAGCTGCAATTCCTATGAGATTCAACGTTTACTTACTGTTTTGCGACTGTGGATGTCTCCAATAATCTGGATATCGCTACATCGAAGGTTTTTTCGTAGACCGTTTTTTAACTTTTTTTAAAATGTATTCCCAGTTTTTCCTTCTAAAACCTGGATTTTCCCAATTACTCACTGTATGATTGCAATGCTATTCAATAACAACATGCCTTTTGTCTCTAGACTTCATAAAGTACATATAAAGCCGCCACCTTTGCTTCTTGGAATTAGAAAAGACACAGAGGCCTAGACTCAATCGGTAAAGTAGTTTTTAATGACAAAATAAAAACAACAATATGTAGCAAAAATATGTATTTATGGCAGAATATGTAAATAAATTTTTTTTTTACAAAATATGTAAACTGTTTAAATGCTTTAAAATCACTTAAAACCTGCAGAATTACATCAACACTTACAATTTACCAATCACATAAAAAATGTGTAAATACCATAACATCCGTTCCCTAGTTATAACATACATCATTTGAAAAGATTCATCCAAAATAAAAATAAAATTATATATTTCCACATTTTAAACATTTGCAATATCAATAAAATTAATTTTACTTTATTTATTTATTTTGAATAAACCCTTTTTTATTTCCTGGCATTTTATTTGTTATTCATTTATTTTTATTGAACTATTTGGCAGTTATTAAAGCTTAAAATGTAGAAATAGACTTCTAGCCCGCATAAGGTTTAGCCGGAAATACCATCAGTTCACAATCCTATGAACGTAATTGTAATCCCCCTCCCCTAAATTATGTAAAGAAAATGGCTCGAGTATGGGGTCGATGGACTGGAGAGAAAAACGATCCACGTGCTGGGATTCGAAAAGCAAACATTTCCCATTCAGACGAAAAGAGCTCCACTGTTCCTCGCACGTGTCAAACTCTTATCTGATTTCCTTTTGACAAGTTTAGTTTTTTTGACTGCAAAGGATTTTTTTGAAATAGAACTTGCTTCTATTCCGCGAGAGGTAAGGCTTAATTGAGCGTCCGCCCCAAATAGCTGTTTATTCTAATCACATTACTCAACATAGCAGCAATAAAAACATAATTATAAAAAAGAAAAAAATTTTGTTTTTTGAATATATAGGGGAAGGTCTTGTACCTTTGACCACTTTAACTCACATTTATCAGACAGATTAACGTCACTTTCTCCTGAAGAAATAAATTTTGGTGTCAGTATCAGACTCTGAAGTGTCATTAGCATAATTTTCTTTTTATTTACCACTTTTTTGGGTTTATTTGTATGTGGTGTCTTACGTTTAGGGTGGTGCTTTCTATTTTGTTTTGTTTTTTCACTTTCAATAATTAGCTTGTCAGGAATCTCTGTCAGCATACGAGGTTTCCCTTTAGGCCGGCTTTAGGTGAGGTCTTACAACCTATTGAGGATTGATAAAGTCAGTTTGAACTTATTTCATTTATTATTTTTTAAATTCTTTGAACAATTGAAGCAACCAATATTAATTATTTTGTAAAAATTTGTATCAGAAGAACATAAAAGTTGAATTATGAAAAAAATACTCAGGTGTGTTGTACCTTTGACCTGGTCAAAGGAACAAAATCTAGTCGTGGTCAGAGGTACAACACCCTGGTAGTGCAAATTAAAAAGCATGCTAAAAATGTTAGGTTTAAGATAAATCAATTTCAGAAGCTACACCATGTTTCTTAGTGTAATAGCTACTTTGTCAAATGATTTCCATCTAAAAAGACATAATACAAAAAATATGATGAGGCAAAACGTCATCAATAAAAACCTTACATTTTTATGATAGAAATGGATAAGTATTTTTCGCAAGAATCCTCTTTGACTTGAATAATCCAATGTAGGTTAAACAAGCCCTCTAGTGAAGGAGCTAAACACTAATTACACCAAAATTTATAAAATGTTGCTTCATGCCGCCACAGCCTTGGTAGTCAAAGGTACAATATGGTCAGAGGTACAACACCTTCCCGTATATATATATATATATATATATATATATATATATATATATATATATATATATATATATAACCTTTTATTAAAAAAGTTTAAAAATACATTATTAGTTGTTTGTCTAATGTAATTTTTCCTTAAAGTTTAGTTGCTATATCCAGAAGGGAACTCTTGGTTGCATCATCGGCAAACAAATGGCTAAATACATCGGGTTTGTATGTCAGGAATAGAACTAGACTAAGAATTCCACCTTGCGGAACACCTGCGAGTTTAGGGAAAATAGGGAAAGATGAACAGCTAAATGACAATTAGAAATTCTGTCACAATGGTAGGATTTGATTATTAAATAGTATATGGGTGAAAGTAATCCGTCATGTCTCAAGCGCTTAAAAGACCCGCAAGTACAAAAAACAATACACGTGAATTATAAATATGATTTATTTATACCAGTTCTACTAGTTTCGTACATTTAATTCCTCACCAAGAGCTAAACATAAAATTATTTACAGCAATACTACGCCAGTCATGACGTGACCCCTATAGTTGCCTAAAATTGTTTTATATAATTTCTTAATATTGTTTAGCTCCTGATGAGGTACTATAGGTGCGGTAGAGCTGGTATTAATATATCATATTCATCGACGCACGTGTTTTCTTCACCTTCTGCCTGATATACAATTAAAATAAACGGTTAGGTCTTTTAGATATTTAGATATTCCTTCATTCTACTAGTTATTTAAAGCTTCATTGATAGCTTGTTTCGTTGAAAGAAACAAAACTTGACCCCCTCCCCTTCTAATGAACCTACTATGCTAATTTCCATAATACACCCCAATAAAATCGGATATTGTAAACCAAGTTGGATATTGAGCGAAATTTACATCGAGCGATTTTTGAGAATTTGAGTTTGAAGATCGGACCTAAAAATCTTTTAGTATCGTCGTTGGAGGCTCGGATTCGGGGCCATAGACCGTCCCTGGCTCCTCAGTATTTCATGTGTACCTGCAAACGGGGAAAATCAGGTATCCGGAGCATTGAAATGTCAATTCTGTTCTCTTAGTGTGCCGTATTGTCATCAATCAGATTTATAAATGTCAAAAACATAATTTTTGGCACCTAATAGAAAACATCGATGTAATTTGAAGAAATGTTTCAAAAACTCATTTGAGAGTGCAACCCAAATCCTCCGCAAATGTATTAAAAGCAACTTTAGTTGAGAAAGTGATATTAATTGATGTTGAGCGGTTCAAGTGCGCCGAGAAAAGATTGACCCAAAACCAGAATGACTTTACACCCCGCCCAAATCTCGGTAATAACGAGATATTTAAGTGTTGATATTCGTCGCGTTAATTAAACTTTTTAAGTTTAATGTCCAGCTTAAGTAGGTATTACTTCGTCGACGATTATTCTAGATGAGCCAAAAGGAATTTGTTACTTTCTTAGATCCCAGCGGGTTATAGAACCGATAAAATGTAAGGAAGAAGAGATTTAGTTGTGGTTTATGGCCCTCAGTAAGTAATTCACTTTGTTTTTAATCTACTTACAGTGTTATCACTGAGTTTGTAGCAGCTACTACGATATTTCACCCACAGTGAATAAATTTCCTACTCCCTTACTCTTTAACCCAGTGATTTGCCTTCAGACATCTCTTAGTTGTAAAAACTGAAAGGATGATCAAAAAGATACCTATAAATTTTGATTGGTTTATTTCGACCAATATTTTCGATCCAATAAAAAAAAAAAATTAGTCTGTCATTTGTTGAGAATTCGTTTATCTTGCATTCAAGCATTTTTGGCATCCACTTGGATTCCAAATTATATCTTCTGGAGAATCTTGTCAAAATGCTTTGAATAAGTGGTAATCGATAGGCGAAAGGTACAGGCCGTATTTCGGATGGTTCAGGGTTTCATAGCCCAACTCATGCAGTTTTTTTTCATGGAATCACTTAAGTTTGCGGCCGATCCTTTTCTATTGACAACTGCCTGGCACATACGCCGATGTTTTTGGTGTATTTCGCCAATCTGTTAACAGTACTCCCTACGCCACTCCAGAATCTAGGAGAAATAGGCTTGGGACTTGATGGGTTAATAGGTCAATTTCAACCACAGATGGGTGGCCGCGACTCCCTACGCCACTCCAGAATTTCTTGAGCTATCATTGGGCCATACCTGCGTTTGTGGTTTCTCCACATACCGCTTTCGTTGGTATCGAAAGCTCCCTGGGTAGCTTTTTGGTCTTGTTTAACCTGGAAATGTCCTTTGGAAAATTTGCTTTTCTTCCATGTCGTATTTGAAGCAGAAATTAGTAAAGATTGACAATGAAAGATGCATTTCTTCACATTCGTTACTTTGCATTTGTATGATGATTGATGATGAACAACCTCAGGCCACCAAAAGGCACTATAACCTTCTTTAGTGCAATATTGGTTTGGTGAAGAGTCCAGTTTTTATTATATGTTACAATGTGGTTCAGAAATGATCGTTTTTGGTGGGCAGAAAAAGAGCCGATTATACATCAACCTGACTGTTTTCGTTCAGATTGTGCCCCACCTATTTATTTAGCTTTTTCGACTTTCCTATTTCCGTCAGATGGTGAGCCACTGTTGATTGGTCAATGTAGAGTTCTTCGGCAACTTCTTCTGTGTTTTACGAGGATCGGTTTCGATTAAGGCTTTTAACCCATTTCGTCCCAAAGTTGCGTATACGCACCATTATTTTCACGATTTTTTTTCTCGTGCAAATAAATGTTTTAATTTAGTTTGAATATTTTTTTCTAACAAGGCAACTCCTTGAAGAAAAAGGAAAAAAATATTAAGCCCAAAAAAAAAATGTTTTGCTATTTTTTTTTTTTTAATATTGCGAAAAATATTGAATTGTGAAGGGTGTTAGAAATTTGTTAAACAAGAATTTTTTTTTGTTCTAATGATTACTTGAACATATAAGAAATGTAACCAATAAAAGTAATTGCGATCATAAATTTTTATGGCAATTCTGTGGCCCTGCGAATATAATGTTGCGTTTGCGCAACTTTGGGAAACGCTAGGCATATCAGAAAATACCATGAATTTATTATAATATCGTTATTTATTTACTTTTTAAATTTTATATTACTCTAAAAAATATTTTATATAACTTTGACTTTAATTTAAAACATAATTACAATTTTAAAAAAATAAATTGAGCCTAAAAAAAATTTTTTTTTGAAAATTTTGTGAGCATTGCACACGTCAAGTCACCTGACATTTACTGGAGAAGAATATTGTTTGAGATTAGCATTGGCGACATCTTCTTCGTTGTTTATTACCGTACTTGACGGTCAGATGGTTTCTATCGCGTTATATTGGAAGAAGGAAGGCAGGATTTTGATGGTGCAATGCTCAGAAAATTGTCATAAAAATAATTTTTTGACTCAATTAGTTAATAGGTCAATTTCAACCACAGATGGGTGGCCGCAACACCCTACGCCACTCCAGAATCTAGGAGAAATAGGCTTGGGACTTGTTGGGTTAATAGATCAATTTCAACCACAGATGGGTGGCCGCGACTCCCTACGCCACTCCAGAATTTCTTGAGCTATCATTGGGCCATACCTGCGTTTGTGGTTTCTCCACATACCGCTTTCGTTGGTATCGAAGCTGCCTGGGTAGCTTTTTGGTCTTGTTTAACCTGGAAATGTCCTTTGGAAAATTTGCTTTTCTTCCATGTCGTATTTGAAGTCCTGTAAAAATAAAGAGAACGTATTAAGTACCAACATTAGATAGAACAAATGTATTTAAAAGGAATTATTAAACCGAGAATATTTTTGCAACTACCGACCAATTAAATTTAATAAGTGCTCTCAGGGTGTCGTAAAATAATTATTATACTTTGAAATAAGTAAATAAATCGCAGAAGATACGACAGTTAATTAAGTCAAAGGGCCATTAACTGAGCCGTGGGTTGAGATGAATCTGTCCTCAAAGTTGGTAAATGGCCTAGAATTAGTGAAAGGTCGGAGGCCTGGAGATGATAGGTCCAAATTGGAGGCAATCTGTTATAATGAACCCGAGCCATTTCTTGATGCTTCTTCTTGTAAGGAGATATTAATCTTAATTTTAATGAGGATTACAAGAACTAAAATCAATTTAGGAAACCGTCTTCTACATTCAATTAATAACTTACTCTATTTCTGGTAAAACAATAGCATTAATCAAACCTTACTAATAGAAGGTCGTGATTTGGATCAATGAAGATTCAACTGGAATGGTTAAAGCAATTGAAAATTTTCTAAAAAGACCGAATTCGTGTCAATATTGATACCACACAAGGAAGTATTTCCTTTGGTTTAACTAAATGTTACAACAAACTCATTTATTCAATTCTAAACATGTAAGATAAAAAGATATATTAGGGTGACACGTGGGGAGAGTAGGGTTGGTGTTTTCGTCAGAGTGGGCATTCGTTGGCTGTCCGAATCAGGCCGCGTGGAAAATGTTCCTCTCCAATTTCGGGACGAGGTTATTTATCATGAATTCGATAGGATCACGGGAGATCTATGCCGTTCACCTTAATATTTTCCAAGGACCTTATTGACTTTTCCCAATATCTGAAGGTACATATGAGAGAGAACTGTATTTAATAATATAAATAAAATGGGCTGCCCAATTAAGTTGGGTTGCTGGATACACAGCGTTATTTTTAATTAGAAGCGTTTGGAATGTGGTGTTACAGAAGAATGTTAAAATACCATATAGAGACAAGAAAAGAAGAGGTGCTTGAAAGGATGAGCAAAGAAAGGACTATAAGTACCTCCAACCATAACCTTCATAAATACCTCAACATCCGAATCGTTAAAGATGATATATTATCCAGATTCCAACGTTCCCAGACCAAACTTTTCACTCATCAAAACCCTGAAGTACTATCCTTATCAAGCGTCACACATCCACTCCCACCTCCAAGGCGACTCAAAAGACAGTGGTCCAGAGATCTGCTGCAGAGACCAAGTGAAGTGTTAGTACTGGATTTCTCTTTGTTCAAGTGCGACAATGTCTGTGGCTCACCGATCTCTCTTGGAATCCAGCCACTGGTCGGTGCAGAAGGGAGCTTGGGTTAATCTAGGTAGAAGAGGGGAGACCTTGAGTACAGAACCCTCACAACCTTAAGAGATGTAGGATATATCCATGTACGGAATTTAATAAAGAATAAAGAGTAATAATAATAAAAAAATAAATAAAGTGCCTAAATACAGCCAAGGGGATTGGGCTCCTAATTCTACAAGGAGGCTTCCTATGCACCATCATAGAAGGCACCATTCAGGAAACGAATGCAGTGGTTAGACCAAGGAAGGTGTTTCCGGTAGATATCAAGCAAGATATGGGATGCGGAAACTACTTGGAGCTGAAGAGAACGGCTCAGGACAGAGAAGAATGGCGAAGAAGAGGGACATATTTGTTTGCAAACCAATCGATAGATTTTTATCAATGGCAACTGTAAGTGGAAAAGATAAGACTCGGGTTAAAATGAAAGGAATGCAGCGCAGAGAACAGACTAAATTGGACTTATGAGTGCCTGGAGGAATGTAAGGGTTAATAGAAAGAAATGAGAAAATTATGTTAACTCGTACCATTGGTAACCCGTAAAACCAAGGCCTCTCGTGAAATCAAGTGCATCTTCCCGTAGCTTGAGAAGTGCCTGAACTGGTGCTCAAGTACTTTATTTGAGAAATCGGCCTTCAAAAACACAAGTGTAGGAATTTATATATATGTATATATATATATTGCGTCATAAAAGCGACGTCATGTCCCACACTTTAAATGGATGGAGAAAACACGCTAATTAATTCCGTTGTGTTCAGATGTAGACATGTACCAGTTAGCTAGGTCAATATGCGATGTTTATACTGCATAAACATTACTTTATTAGGTATGCGCTAAGGCTAAAACAATATTAAAACACCTTATTGTTATGATTAAAATTTAACAATTACAAGTGTAATTTATACTTACCCTTACTTAGTTGACACTGCGAGAATGCTTTACAACACCCCCCCCCCCAGGTCTATGTAGGAACATATCAAAGCTACATTTTTAAACCACTGTATAATTCATAGGACTGGTGGTAGTGATTTAGTTCTCAAATATTTTTTCTTTTTTTAGAAACATTTGTTGCTTGTCAAAGTAGAAATTTTTTTTTAAAATTAATTCACTGACTGTGTATATAGTCGACTGCTAGGCGATTTGATAAATTTAAAACCTATTATAGATATATCTAATCAGATGAACATCTAATCAAAAATTTCTAGGGGTCATCTAGACAGGTTTAATTATAATTCTTGTTCCTGGGGTCATTTTAAAAGCTTAGAATAAAATATGATATTCACTAAGACAATACAAAAAAGGATTTTATCCAACCTAGATGGTCCAAGGTCCAAACATAAATATGTTCTTATATTAAATTTTTTTAGCATAAATATGCTTTAGCGTTGACTTGAAAAAACCGTTAAAAAAAAGTGTCCGCTAGCGTTCGCGCAAGCGCAAAGGCCATGTACGAAAAAAAAGACAGTATGCGTCGAATAAAGGTGTCCGCTGGCGTTCGTGCATGCGAGTGGTCATGAAAGAAAAAGAAGACCATATGTTTTTTTTCTTTGTCTTATTTTTTAAGGCGCTTCGACGTCTAGGGTGGAACGAGGAATTTTCCCAATGAGCCGTGGGATGAGAAAATTCCTGCCGCCGGTGGGGATCGAGCCCACCATCTTACTTAAAAATAAGTCTTGAAGAATAAAATAAAAAAAATTATGTTATATTCTATAGGAGAAAATTGTTTCCGAAACCGTAGGCATTTTGCTAAAATGAAGCAATTTCTGGGAAACTCAAGATATTGGAAACTGTTGAAGAAAACAGAATACGTTGAATAGAACTCCTTAAGTGTCTGAAATGGGTCGTGGAAACTCACATCCGGTCTTGGCCTCCTTTTCGTCAGAGAACATCTTGGAATTTCACTATGCGAGGAAATGTAGCAATAACGGGAAGCCACTTCAACGACATTCTTGCTTAGAGCTTCTCAGGACTTGGGACTGGGGTGAAGAGAGAAATTCTTTAAGCTAAGGGTCTGAGGGGTTTAGTGCTCTGTACGTTTTCGGAAAAGGACGAACAAGTACCTCTTGTAAAAGGCGCGTAAAGTTAGTTTACAACCATATGGTCATAAAGAAAAAAGTTTGTTCGTAAATTGAGAACGACAAAAAGGCGATCAATACAAAACATGTTTCAAGAAAAGTCCAGCTTGCCAGAATTCTGGGTCAACTTAGCGTGTTTTCTTTGAAACATATATCTGCTCCTACTTCCCGACATCATCAGCAGTACAGTTTTTTTAACCCACAAATATTTTTCGGTATTACAGCTGGTTCCTCAGATTGAACATAATCCTCGTTCCATGAGGGGAATTTTTTTTTCAATTAACGAAGGATCATTAAGTGCCTGTTTACGAAGCCGCATTAAAATCGCACCGCTTGTGACGTATGCCGAGAAGTCGGAGAAGGTTTATCTCATGAGATTTGAAATTTATACCGCCTAAACAAAAATTTAAAAAATCCGATTCCCAGCGACGTCATAGCGCAAGTATCCGTACTTTCACCTACTACAATCGGATTGCTTGGAATGTAAAGAGTTAATTTTTTGTTCAGGTCTTTCGTGAAAAATATAACCACCAAAATTAAATTAAAATATTAATATTTCTTTCTTTTTGGGATAAGTCCCATACATGTTTTTCACAACTCAGATGAAATGTCAAAGTAACGCAAGATTTTCGGCACCACAATGCACAGGAACCGAAATTGACCCAGTCCGTCTTCTCAAATTTCGCTCTAGGAATATAATATCACAAATGTGCTTCTCATTGACTCAAGTGCTTCTCATACTTTGCTAAAGTATTCATTTTACTGATAATTGCAATTCAGAAAACGTTAATCAGAAAACTCGTGCCATATAGACAGTGTATAATTTGCACGCCTCCCTGGCATGGGTGGTGCGCGCAAATCTTGATCGAGCAAGCTCGGCATCGCCGGATATGAGTCCCGGCGTGGAGTTGATAAAAGTGGACTGTATGAAATGATATGTAACAAAGATTTACGTGAGAAAAATAGCTATATTAAATAAAACATATTTCTTCCCTGGGCTTGAAGAGCCAATGGTGTTAATATTGTTAATGATTGAGATTAATGTTGCCTGGGGATTATGATGGCCGCATGCTGTGATGTTGCCTCGATGTTCGCCGGTTCGCTGTCTTCTCTCCTCTCTCCTCCGCACTCGCACTCCTGGCCGGAGATGAGCCTTTACTCCCTCATGATGTTGTGTGATTTCCTCGGTGAAATGAGTGAGGAGATTTTGCTGAGGAAGAGCTGTTGAGCGGGTTACTTGCTCTTCAGCTGCCCAGGACGTACTGCTCTCTGGGTGTAGCCTAGCGCTGCGTGCTGCAGTGCTTGCTTGCAGAAGTTCCTGCTTCACGCACTGGACCGAGAGAGTGCGTGGGGTCTTCGATAGGCGAGTGATACGAGTTAGCTCGTAGAACGAACAAACCGCCCACCTAAATCAGTGTAGCGGTGTCCGCCTGATTTAATAAATTACAATAAGAAAGGCAGCAGTGATATACAAATGTAATGAGGGCTTACAATGCCCGTTAAAAGTAAATAGCTTCACTCACCATGTAATAAGAACGAATATATACAAAGCATAATAAAGGCTCGTTGGGAGCGACATAAAATGAGAAAAAAAAAGGAATAATAGCACACCTAGCTAAGAAATAACAATGAAATGAAGTCCCCCTGGGGATGAAATAAACTAACTAAGAGTTCCCTAACTCGGGATAAAATAAGGGAACCAAAGGGGTCACTGCTCTGGTAAGGAGCGTGCCGGAAGGAGTGCGAACAACGGAGAAGTGTCCAGGTGTCAGCACGTCAAAGCTCGAAGCGTCTTCAGAAAGTGGACACAGAGGTCTTGAATTTAGCAGTGCTTCGATCCTGGACAGAATGGTGGAGAGTTCCTCGAATTTGTGAGGCTTGGTCTTGCTAAGACGGCAGTGGACGCATCGTTGAGTCCTGCCGCGGATTAGTTGAGCGGCTCGAGGAATCCAGTAGCGCAGTCTTAGAAGCGCTAGGCACAGTGACGAACCTGGGTGAAAATTGCGCGCATGTACGTTGTCTATTAAAATCTTTGATAAATGCGCTCGGGGCGGCAACAAAATTGGATGCTTTTGGCTCGGGGGGAGCGATGATTCTTGGAGACGGCCGCCCACCCTGACAACACCCGCCTCATCAATGATTGGGCAGAGTGACTCATACTCTCTAGGGTGCGGTCCTCCCTGGGTGAGAGCTCGAGGGAGATGGAGTCTCTGCACGAACAGGATACAGCGTTCCTCGGCTTGTGCCAATTCCTCGGGCGTCAGCTGCGTTTGGAGAGGAGAAGATGTTCCTTGCAGTCTCGCTCTGGTTGCGTTTAGGGCCCTGAGGATTCGTGCGGTGGATCTTATGAGGCGCGGATATGAAGAGAACGCTGTGGTCCAGTCTTCAACGGGAGCTGGTGGTGACTGAGGAGGAGTGATGAGGGCAGACACGCTATTTAGTTTTGGATTTTCCCCTTGTGCCGGCGAGGGTTCTTCAAGCTCCCGAGGAGCGCTAGGTTGTTCCTCCACGTTGATGCGAGAATCCAGGAAAAAGGAATGAGTCTGCGAGGACTGCACGTTATGGAGGACTCCCGTCACAATGAGGCCAAATATTGAAGGATGGAAGAATATGTCTCGGATTCCAGAAGGCTGAGGTGCTCCTGTGATCACATGCGAATAGAGATCGGCCCCGATAAGTATTTCAACTGGCTGGGGGCTGCCAAATTGATAATCCGCCAACGGATACTGGGCGAGTTGCTGGACGGTGGTGGAGGGCACTTCGTGGCGAGGAATGGATGATGATATTCTGTCCACAACTAAAACATTCACTGGGAGTTCTCGTTCTCCTGAAGTGTAGCGAATCGTACAAGAGGTGGTTCCCTTGAGGATAGATTTTGGGATTTGCGATTCGCCTAAGCTAAGAACCTGGCCGCTATATGACAAAACTTTGGCTCCCAGATTGCGAGCGAGCACCTTGGTGATGAAAGAGTGCTGACTCCCAGAATCCAAGATGGCGCGGGCTGATTGATAATTGCCCCGAGAACCGCGGATCAGAACATAAGCGGTTCCTAAAAGGACCGTAGTGGTGGTGGCAACTGGATGAACTGGAGCAGAGCCGAATCCGATGAACGCGCTCGTAGTCGCCTCTTGCTGCGCAGGCTCCTTTGCTGGTTCGGAGCGACGGGTATCGCCGTGCAGTAGGGTGTGATGTCTTTTGCCGCAATTCCTGCACCGAAATCTGGAAAAGAAGTTGGCGACGCGATGTCCCGGTTTAAGGCAGTTGGAACAACACTTATGAAATCTCACCACATTCATCCTTTCTTTGATGGACATTTTGAGGAACTCAGGGCACTGGTGAAGACCATGATGCTGTTGGCATTGAGCGCATCGATGCTGGCGCCTTGCTGTGCCGCTGGTTGGATTCGCTTGGGGCCTCTCTGCCTTGGGTTGTGCCAGACTCAGTGAAGAAATGTGAAGGGAAACTCCTCTTCCTTTGAAGTCTCGTGGTGAGGTGGATTTTCGGCGACCGTAATGAGGAACTGAGGAATACGAGGAGCCTCTGAGGTCTTCTGCCATTCTTAGCGCCAAACTACGTTGCCTCACGAACGTTATTACTGAGTCTGCTGTTGGCATCTGCGCAGTACCTAGGCTAAGCTCATAACTCCGCCTTGTCTCAGGATCGAGAGCTCGGAGGGCTAAGGACGCCAATAGGAATTCCTCGGGGTTCTCAATATGTAGGGCCTTGAAAGCCTCGATAGAGTCTGCCACTTCATTTATGAATGAATCATGGCCTGTCCCAGCGTTGACACTTGAGGAGGCCTTATACTCAAGAAGCCTGTTGATGAGGAAGCTGGCAAGGATCCGCGGGTTGTTGTAGGTGGTCATGATCTTTTCCCAGGCAAGGGTGTATGTCGCGTCATCAACCACAAGGTGGGACACTAGGGTAGCAGCCTCACCCTTGAGGGCTCCTAAGAGGTGGATTAACGAGGTGTAGGTGTCCCTGAAGCTTGTCCATTTTAGTAGGTCACCCGAGAAGAAAGGAATAGGAATCCTGGGAAGCTGCAGACGGGTGTGGCCTCCGTTGCAGGTAGCATTTGGAAGGTCATCAGGCTGTGGTAACACCTCACAAACTCTGGCGCCTCTGCATGCTGCGTCTTTGAGCCTAAGGAGTTTGGCCTCATGGGTGATCATCTCGGTTTGAAATAAAAGAAACTGTGCATTCCATGATTCGGCGGGAAAAGGGCTCACGTCGGGTTCGCCGGATAGTTCCTCGCGCTGAAGAAATGATTCTTGATACAGCTTCCAGAATGAGCGCGCTGTGTCAAGAGACGCCTCAAGGAGGTGGACATCATCATCCGCGGTGGCCTTCAATGTGTTGATGATGCCGGTGATGCTACGGGCTAAACTGCGTAGCCGCCGCTCTAATGTTAACGCCAATTTGTCAGACATTGTGTATTTTCAAATAAATCAAATGATAATGCATACCGGCCAGGTGGTATGCGACAAGGACGAAGAAGAAGAGAACAGTAGGCAAGACAGCGAACAATGTACAAAATTCATGCTGAGAGGGGAGCGAACAAGCAAACAGATAAATGAAAGGCAGTGGAGAGGGGTAAAATACAAATAAAGAAATACATGATTCTTAGATATAAACAAACAAGGTCCTGTCATGGGACTGGAACATGCCCTGAAATGAGTGCGATTGACTCGGGGTGCTGGAAATTGGAGTTTGCACCAATGATGCCAACAACTTGTGACAATGCAACGTGCTTGCCGCGCTCTGAGGGAGGCAAGCAGGGAAAGAAAGACAAAATCGATGCACAAGAAGATAGGCATGCTAAAGGAATACAGGCATAAGGGCGAAAACATCAAGACATAAGCAAAATAGAATAAACATAAATGACATAAATAAAGAAATATAAATAGAACAAGCCTAGATAGTAAAAGCATGAATATTAAAAGCTTGAATAGGTTAAGCATAAATATTATAAGCAAGAAATGACATTTATGAAATAAAATCCCCAATCCACCTGAAATAGAAAATGAAAAGTCCCCTCAAGAAGCCTGATAAGGCATGAAACATTATAAGCATGGAAATGTAAAGTTATCTTTAGCAATAAAACTTCAATAAATACCAAGTCAAGATGTAATAGATTTAATTGAAGCTACAGGCATTCACTAACATGGAAGAAAATCGCTAATAGAGATAATGAGCGCTTATGAATATGAAACTTAATTGAATAATCGTGAGTGAAACTTTACAATAAGTTATGTTATTTATATGAAAAAACTCACTTAAGAACTGATATAATATTATATGTTGCGCCTTGCGATTTAAATCATAAAATAGAAATAGGATATAATGCAAATAGAAAACATGATGCATATAGTATAAATGGAATGCATGTAAATAAATATACGTGATAACTGCAGGCTAGAAATATGATTTTGCTGCCTTTAACAAGCCAAGGTACATAGCCTGAGCAAGCATACATGCAGTGATACGTCAGTAATGCATTAAATAAATAATGTATATACATGCAAGTTAAGTGTTTATATGTTTTATACTAAACTGCGGAATTCGCTAAGCAAGGTGCATTAAGTGAGCAGAGATAAGCATTAAATGAGAGAGATAAGACAATGAGGCTTAAGATTATAGACTCTCTCTTGATAATTAACTAATATGGAATTAAACATATCTAGCTGAAGGCTCATTAAATATTAACAAATGTTATTTATTTACTTAAATGTTAACAATAAATTTATTTATTGAACTTTAACGTCATTTATCGACGTTAAATTTGATTTTTCTGAAATTTCATCTTTATTATTGAAATAAAATATCCACGCCGGGAGCTTCACATACGTGATTTGTATAATAATTAATTAATGTGAAAATTCGAAAATAATATCCGGCCCGGTACGGACCACATGAATAATTTGCACGCCTCCCTGGCATGGGTGGTGCGCGCAAATCTTGATCGAGCAAGCTCGGCATCGCCGGATATGAGTCCCGGCGTGGAGTTGATAAAAGTGGACTGTATGAAATGATATGTAACAAAGATTTACGTGAGAAAAATAGCTATATTAAATAAAACATATTTCTTCCCTGGGCTTGAAGAGCCAATGGTGTTAATATTGTTAATGATTGAGATTAATGTTGCCTGGGGATTATGATGGCCGCATGCTGTGATGTTGCCTCGATGTTCGCTGTCTTCGCTCCTCTCTCCTCCGCACTCGCACTCCTGGCCGGAGATGAGCCTTTACTCCCTCATGATGTTGTGTGATTTCCTCGGTGAAATGAGTGAGGAGATTTTGCTGAGGAAGAGCTGTTGAGCGGGTTACTTGCTCTTCAGCTGCCCAGGACGTACTGCTCTCTGGGTGTAGCCTAGCGCTGCGTGCTGCAGTGCTTGCTCGCAGAAGTTCCTGCTTCACGCACTGGACCGAGAGAGTGCGTGGGGTCTTCGATAGGCGAGTGATACGAGTTAGCTCGTAGAACGACCAGACAGAATAGAATTCAAACGGTGCTTTCATACGAGCTACCTCAGAAATTTTACTGCATAGAAAGGCCACAGATTTTGTAAAGGAGAAAATATTATTATTCCTGAACATTAATGCACAGTGATAACGATAACGTTATTTTTTTATTGGAGGTTTTTTTACCCTTTGTTAAAGGCTTTGGAACTTTAATTCATGGGTGTGTGGAGAATAATGCACTACCCTATATCTGCTTCTCTAAATCCTGAACTTTATTTAGAAATATTATATAACTCGCCTTGCTGGAATCAGAATTTAGATCTTTCAGTTTTATTCTCGGATAGCTAGCAAATTTGGCTAAAATCGGGCTTCATATCAAATTACGGCACGGTAATTCATGTAATGGAGCCAATGCATTAGACAGAGGATACGTTTTCATGTTTATCACAAAACAAATAATGTTATTGTCTCATAATGCTACGCCTACTACGCTGTTATGTTCATCTGAACTAATATAATACAGAGTTATAGGTGCGAGTACAGGGCACGACTCGTGTTCTGGAGGCTCTGATGTTCGCTAAGATTTCTTCTTCTGCTTTTGTCCTTCAAGGGTCGTAGGCGGGATGCCACACCGTCCCTAGACCCACCCATCATGCATTTATACAACCACACGGGTCATTGTTGCCCGATGTACTTAGGTCTAATGTACTGCAAAAATCAGTCCCGTAACAGGTTACAAGAGCCCAGAGGGGCAGATACTTTAGATCTTCTTCTTCGACATAGGCACAGTAGGAAGATAGCCATATCCAACCCACGAACGAAAGAACTATAGTCGACCCGCAAACAAAAGATCCAGGAGGGGCGTGGCCGGAGGGGAGCTAGGCTTTCCCTACGACTATAGAAGATAACAATTTGTAGGGCGTGCTCGGGATTTGAACTTACATCCTCCAGCATAACTCGCCCAGTGCCATAGTGAGCTAATCAAGCGCACAATTCGATGAATAGATTCGCCGGTATATATATATATATATATATATATATATATATATATATATATATATATATATATATGCCGCACACAGGGGTCCAATATCAGCTGCTCCCGCTACACCGGGGTCGCCACGCAGAGGCGCGTAATTAACATTCAATATTAGGGCGTTAGTCCATTCAGAGCCAAATTCCTTTTCTCATAAATTAATTTTTTGCTCTATGAGCATTCTTTGAAATGTCTCACACCAATGCCTTGCCATTTTCATTTAATTCAGAATATTCGCGCAGGGTTCTTTTAATTTTTCTTATATTGTAGTCTTCAGTTTGTACTATGTTTGGTCTTCCTATGCATTTTGTCGACTATTTATTATAATCGAAGATCGTCTGAAATAATCCATCAGATATTCGATCCATATTCTGAGCGATCGATAGTGTTGCAGTGGAGCTTCCCATTTTTCTAGAAGACCTAGACCTTTTACTTCGAGGAGCATAGATCATTGCATTGCAGATGGTTGGAAGGAGATCTTAATTAAAAGGTAGTACAAGAAAATATTGAAGTCAAAATATAAAAGTGTCACGTTCGCTTATTTAGGAATATTTTTCTTGGTTTCATTATAAGTTCCTCAACCATATCTTCAATACATATGCAAAGTATGGAATGTGAAAAAAAACAACGTTTTTTTCATTTTCAATCTATAATGGTTGCTGTTGAACTGAACTACGTTGTGGCAAACTCCCAAAAATTAAAGAAAAAAAATTATTAATTACAGAAAATCAAACTAACGAATGTGCATCAATTCTAATAAAATATTTTATAAGATAAAATATATATTAAGTCATCTATAAGTTACCAAACCACTTCCTATATTCGATACCTTGCATTTGTATTGACGATATATTATTAGTAACAATCCCGTTTAAGCCAATGTTAGTTTATTTTAAATTAATTCTACCTCATTGAAATTCTCCAGCTAACTAGACGATAGAATTTCCCCCAGCACCGCTCGTAATCACTTAGTACTGTTACCCTACAGTTCTTTTCCAAACTCTCTGGGGTGTTTTTGGACTTACTCCAGGAGCTTGGTTTAGTGTTATTGCTGGATTAGCGAATACTCCTTCCAAAGTAGCCTTTCCTACTTTATTGTGAAAGTTTTAAGGAGAAAACTAGTTTCGAAGAAAAATAATGCAATTTGGAACTCGATAAGACCAATGCACTCAATATCCAAGATGGTTTTCCTTGTATTCCTTAATGTAAGTGGGGATTTGTGGAATATGTATTTTTTTTTTTAAAGGATAAAGTCAGCTTCAGTAAATAATTTATCATGTCATTATTTTTTATGACTGGAAAGAATATTTATTGACCATATCACTAAAGATCATAGGGAAAAACTACTTAGTGAAATCCTCAACAAAGGAAAATCACTCACGCGCTTTCTTAGGGCGTTTCCGTCTTTATTATCTTATTTAAATAGCTTAGAATAAAAACAGTTAATGTTGTGTCTTAATCTTTCCTGGAAGTTATAAGTATATGTAAAATGAAATCTCAAAGCTAAGCAACAGGAGACTAACATATTTATATTTTTTTACGGCGTATCTACAACTTGGCCATTAGCGCCGAGCTATTTATAGGTTGCCACCCTTTTTTACAATGCCAACAGCACGTGGTCGGTCACCCATTAAGGTACTGGCCACGCCCGACGTTGCTTAACTTCGGTGATCTACGGGAACCGGTGTATTCAACGTGGCTATGGCCGTTGGCTTTAACAGTATCCTTTTTATTTTTATGTGTGTCTGTGTATATATATATATATATATATATATATATATATATATATATATATATTGGACTATATATATATATATATATATATATATATATATATATATATATATATAGTCCAATTATGCAATACGCCAATTTTTTTAATAATTCTTATATTCTTGTTCTATATTTAAGTATAGATTTTTCGAAATAAGATCGCTCAATCAAAACTCGCTAATGAGCCATATATTCAGGAAATTTTTTCTCGTGAATTTCAAATACCGTGTTCCAGTTGGCGGATTCTGCTGATTAACGAATTTGGCCTTTTAAATCTCACAAAACATTTTTGAGCCAAATTTCATTAAACTCGGGCCATTTTTGAGGCAGCTAGACGGCGAACAGACAATTCCTGATTATGTCATAAGGTCAACCTCATAAGCGGGTTTCCTCCCTTTGGAGAGGAGATAATAAAAAAATGTAAACAAAATAAAAGAATTACTAAGTAACTAAACGAATGTAAAATATGAGATATTAGTTAAACGTTCAATTATTGAATTCTTAAATAAAAGGTTTACGAGATGGTTTATATTATATCTTAATATGAAATAACTAAATCAAAATTGGACACTTTATGAGTTTTCCGTATATTATAGTTTCATACATTCTTTGATGATTTTATTTTATTATTTTTTTAAAAGTATATTACATAGGCGGTGTATTAAAATTAGTCTATGATGCAAAGAAATTATTAAACATTTTAACGACTTCATACGGGATTTGCTATAAATATTACGGAATATCTTACATACAATATATTACACATTTCCCAAAGCACTAATATCTCTAAGGGTTGATATCTAGCTCATTAAAATATATTTTTCCCCTATTTTTCCTCTTACTTCTTACAGATTCCAGGAAATATCTTCTTATGGAAATCTAAGGCAACACCTACTTTCAGTATAACCAATTTATCTGTGATAATTGAGGATAGTATAAAGGCCAGGTATGTAATCTTAAGGAAAATATTCGAATATAGTCTTTCCCTTGCAATTTCTAAAAAAAAATTAAAAAAAAAAAAAATAAAATAAAAATATTAAAAAAAAAATTATCAGAAAATGCGTCGTCTTAGCGCGTTTCTGTACTGTATTTACTTGAGGTGTAATTTGAAAACCTTAGAAGCTCCTATATGTTTCTTCACAACTCTGCATTTTTTGTGTGGGGTGCCTTTTTCTCGACCTAAAATGGAGGCAGCAAATGCACTTGCAAACAAGCATTAAGGACATCTTTGTGCATTCAAAGAAGACTAAGTGGACTGGGCAGGACATGCTACTCGGCAAGAGACTGCTTACTTATTTAATATGTTTATTTAACATCTGTACAATATTTTAGTACATTGGTTCAGTATGATCAGTATATACAGGGTCTTATTTATGATCTCACATAATGAAATTTAAATAAATAAATAATGATAATAATATATACAAAAATTGATTATAAATAAAATTAAAATAAATAAATAAAAAGAAAAGAAATATGAAAAAAATTAATAAAGAAAAAAAACCAAAACAATGTATGTAATGTACCAAAAATGTACTCCGGAAACAAAACGGAATGTACTCCGGGTTATGTGTTTTGTTTTCGGGCATTTTCTAATGTACCGATCTCAGTTTTGTTTTAGGTACAACATGATTCCTATTGGTTGTGGATCATGTCTCTTTGCGTAGCCGATACACGTTAATTCAAAATTTAATTTCGGAGTAAATCCCCTATATTACTCACTACATATGCCGAGTAATGTTACAACACAAGAATAATTACTGCCGGTATGGCCTAATTAGTAATTTGGGACTTGAGTAAGCCATTCTTCAATTGAACCGAATATTCTAGTTTATGGCCTCTTCCGTGTCTATATATATATGTATGTGTGTGTGTGTGTGTGTGTGTGTGTGTGTGTGTGTGTGTGTGTGTGTGTGTGTGTGTGTGTGTGTATGTGTGTGAGAAAAATTATAGGACAGGAAGGCAGGCAAACCACTAGTCAAAATCAACAACGACGTGCGGAGCTCTACTTTTCCTACGATTTCCCAATCCTACCTACCTACATATGTACGCAGTAAGAATCCCAGCCTGTCTCTCTTCACTCATCACTGTTCCCGTCGAGGCCAGTTGTCCTGTCAATATAAAATATTTGCTCTCTACTTATTATTTACTGCCGAGTACATAAAAAACCATCACATCCGTAGTTAAAAAAAAAAAAAAATCAGTCCCGTAACAGGCTACGAGGGCCATGGGATACTATAGAGGTATCTGATTCATGACCATAGGGTACTCTAGAGAGATAGTGTGGTCAGTACTATGTTCCGGGAGCCTGATTTTTCACATTTGCTGCTTTGACTGGTCATTAGCACTAAGGTACTCATTAATAAATTAATTAAAGGCTGGGTTGGCCTAGAGACGGTCAGGGAGGTCGACTCCAACCCATAAACGAAGACACTAGAAGATAAAAATCTACAGTGCTTCTCGGGTTTTGAACACTATGATTCTCCAGCATATAAGCCCAGTGCTCTACCACTGAGCTAACCGCGCCCCTCGTGTTTTCAATAAGCCATCGCATTTTGGTGGCAGCGGACCCACAACCCCGAAGAGACTGGTGCCTCGAACTGGCCAATATTTTAATATGTATATATTCATATACACATGTACATAGATCTTGGTAAAGCCCTTCTCCAGATGGAATGAACTTTATATATATAAGACTTCATACTTATATACATAAATTTTCTTTATAGCAAATCTCCCAGTTGCGGGCTCTAAAACTAAATAAATAAATATTATATATATTTATGTATAAATTGGAGACCTTTTCGGCATCTAGAGGCTAGAAGTTAGAAATATGTTTCAAAACATCTTGCATCCTCAATATCTCCTTCCCATCGGGTTGTTCTGATAGAGCGAACCTATTTATTTTATAGTCCGAGAGCCAGCAACGCACTTTTCATGAAGTGTTTTATGCACCCTGCAATTTTGTTATAATGTACATCTTGGATATATAAGAAGGTATATATGTGTTTCCTGGACATACCTTGGAACACCAGGTACTGCGCATAGGGGAAAGGTACAAAAAAAATATTTCCCAAAAATAGAGTTTTATTCAGAAGCCAACTATCTTGGACACTTTAATAATAAGTAAACAAAAAAAAAATTAATAGTTTTTATTCTAATATTAAATGAAAGTTTTATTCGCGATGCCATTAAAACCGGAACAGCTGTACAAGATCATGTGACCAAGAACCAATGAGAACAACCAACACTGCGCGGTCGTCTCATGCACTCTTACGGTTACGCGCAGTGTGTTCCAGTCTATCATAGGCAACATTTATTTTTATGTTTCCTGATAATTAACCCCCACAAAAGTGTCTGCCCTTTTGCAATTGTTTTCAAATATGTTTATTGAAGACTGTTTAAATCGCAGCGTGAATAAAGCACTTCATTTAATATTAAAAATAAAAACTAGGTACTCTGTTTTTATTTTTAAATTTACATTTTAACCCCCTTAAAAGTGCCTGCCTTACTTATTATTAATTTTAAAATTGCCTTAATTTGTAATTTTTTTCATTAATAATAGTTGGCTTCTGAATAAAAAATTATTTTTGGGCAATATTGATTGCACCTTTCCCCTATGCGTAGTGTTCCAAGGTATGTCCAGGAAACACATACTTACCTTCTTATCTACCCAAGAGGTACACTACAGCAAAATTTCATGGTGCATAAAACACTTCATGAAAAGTGCGTTGCCAGCTCTCCGACTATTATATTTGTATGTCTCGAAATTGAATATTTTGGTAAATACAGTGTGATGCATGAGATATTTAGTTTCTTAATCAATTTTGTATCGAGACAATTATTATTCCTTGAGCCAAGACTTCTGATGATGCGGGTGGATTAATATTGGAGATAGCATTTTCTTCTATTGAAAGAATTTTTTCCCAATAACGTTTCTAAATAATGTTTTCCATGTCGACGGTAATTTGATATTGACTGTCAGATATCGATGGGATATTGTGAAGCCCGTCTCGTGTAATTGGCAAATTTCATTGGAGATCAACAATTCATTCATAACGAGACACAGCTCGTTCGATAGTCCCCATTCATACCTTCGCTGAAGGTAGAAATCATATACAGTATGAATAGATATAATTGCAAGTTCAATAACTCTAGTATCTAAGCCTACCATAAATATTGTTAGCAGGGAATATAAACAGAATTCAACAGAATAATTAATTACATACAAACTTTTCTTTCAAAATAAAACGATTTATACAGGTTGTCCCGTTTTAAATGGCAAAACTTCAGGAGCGTGTAGGAGACCAAAAAAACTAAGACAAAAAGTCCTTTAGAGATTTATGAACGACTGATTTATGTATCTCATATACTTGGCTTTGTTTGAAGTATTGAATATAAATCCATAAATAAATAATGAAAAACTAATGCTTATCTTATATTAATAAATATTATCGCAAGAAGTAAATTTCTCTTAAAAATTAGTATGGTTGAGAATAAAGTAATCGTTTTTAAGAAAAAAACCTTAATTTTATTTGAGAAAAGTTGAGAATGTCACAAGAGTTAATGTCCGTAATTTATGCTAATTAAAGAGTTGTTGGACTACAGAACAAAGGGCTTAGAAAAGTTTCTTTATTTTCTTTACTAAACTTTTTATGTTGTCTACAAGAAGAAACTTTATTCTTTCTTAATTTCTTGAACAAACATTTAAAACATTTTTTTTAATGGACTTATAAGTTATAAATGTCATAAGAAATTAGGATTATTTCCTGTTTCAGAGGTCCTAAAAATATTTCCAAATTCCCAATAACTATCATTAATGATTAAATAACGCTATACTCAAATATAGGAAATTCTTTATTGGCGGCATTAATAAATATAAATACAAAAACTTACAGCCTCAACTTGAGTAGGAGAAACTTCCACTACCGGGGCCACGTCAAATATTAAACAGTAAGACTTGAAGGTTCTCTTTTTCTAGTTAATGAAGTTTTTTTGACTTATATAAAAAAATTATCATTATATTGTAAATAATATTAATACAATGCCTAATATAAAAAATTATTCTATGAAGAATAATTATTTCCTCGCCATGAACCCGGGACGAATTTAAAGAAATCTTAATTCGAGTCGAGATTTTCCCCCTAGTTTTTAGCAGTTTCCTCCGAAGGAAAGTAGCTATTGAGGTTGCACTCATGACGGAATTTTTGAAAAATTTCTTCAAATCTTTATCGATTCTACCTAGTAGACACCGAAAATGACCCCAGTTAAAATTTATATCTATCTATCTATATATATATATATATATATATATATATATATATATATATATATATATATATATATATATATGTATATATATATATATTACTACCAAAGTAGTTATTTGCCAATACCAACCACAATTTTTGTTATATTTCAACGAAACTCGGTCTTCGTTGTGGTCAACTGAAGAAAAAAAATTGTTATAAAAATAAACTAAATCGGTTGACTAGAAGGGAGGGTTTACTCCGGACAGAAATAACTAATTTCCTTATACCGGTCGTAATTTCTGTTGTATTGTAACGAAACTCCTGGCTATACGTCCTGGCTATCTAATAAGAGTGAACTAAGTGTTGTAAAAATGAACTAAATCGGTCTATTGGAAGGGGAGGGGGTGTTACTTTGTACTATGTTTGAATTGAATTCTTCCGCCAAACGAAGGTTCGCGAAACTCATTAAGATCAATAGATCAAAATGAGAAGCTTTGTGTATTTATTACGTAGTGTAGTACCCAGCATACACAAAACTCTGGAAGGAAATTAATTACAAAATTAATAATTGAAACAGCTGCTCATAAAAAATGCAAAAGAGTAGAACAAATTACTTTTTTTTTTATTTATCTACTAGCTGACCCGGCGAACTTCGTACCGCCTAACAGTCAATTCTTTGATTTTTTTTTTTTTTACTTATTCTGCTATTTGGGACACCCGGACAGCTAGTAAGATAAAAAAAACAAACTTAATAAGCCGACAAATAAATTATGTCAAAAAATAAAAATTATAAAACACTAAAATTCTTTTAATAGTCACTAAAAAATCACAAACAAAATTGTAATATCAGATTTCTTATTAATGATACCTAATTATTACATTTAATTTTATTTTTACTTATTCTAAATTAAGTTTAATTTTTATTGTAGTACTTAATGGTACACGATATTTTTTGTTTCATTACCTGACGCGTAAATAAACAGAGCAGATGGTTTTCCAACACAGGAACAGGCAACATACAATTGACAATGCAAGAAACATGGGTTTTCTAGATTAATACCACAAACACTTAATGACTGCACTGGGATTTGTTTATAGTCAAACTGAGTTCATAGGTCCAATAGCAACACAGCTGCAGGCACTGTAATGAATTCACAGCAGCTCGATTCAAACTTGCACCATTATTAGTCGAATGTCGCGCTTCACGGGTCTGTCTTAACCAAATTCTTTCACGTTCATTGCGACCTTCACGTTCCTGGGCTGTACGATTAGATTGAAAAATAATTTGATGCGTTGCATTTCGGGTTCTTCTGCCTAAATTTGTCCGCCGCCTTATAGGAGGCATATTTAGTAAGTCACAAACACACAACACTTTAGTAATTTTATAGAAATTTGTGGCTTTTAGATTTACTAATATTATAGATGCACAGCAAAGAGATGTTTACATTTCAAGTGACATTTTACCACAGACAATTTACATTTTACCATAGTCAATTTGTTTTTGAGTAATTTATACGATACTAATATCACTCAATTGTTTTGCCTTCCCAGAACCCCTCCACCAACACTTGAACTTTCTGGTATGGTATTAAAGTTCAAATTGACCTTTAAGGATTATTACGAATCTTTTGTATGGGAATAT
Organism: Gonocerus acuteangulatus; assembly: GCA_946811695.1. NCBI lineage: Eukaryota > Metazoa > Arthropoda > Insecta > Hemiptera > Coreidae > Gonocerus > Gonocerus acuteangulatus. The sequence continues at coordinate 43,154,044 of OX328128.1, read as the reverse complement.
AGAAAAGTGGAGTCTTTTTTTCTTTGTTAACGCAAATATAAATTAATTTAAATTGCATTATTAACATGTGACTCTATTGTCACTTAGTGATTACATGTTCTTATTTATTTAAATTTTGGCGTCCATTGTTATTAAATACGAATTTTAGGACGGGTTATCTATAGGTTACCACCCTTTCTAGCCAGGATAGGGCTGATGCCTTTCCTTTTTTTTTAAAGAAAAGCCACCACCCTATAGTGGGAACCACCCTATAGTGGGAATTGAACCCACGACTTTTGGCACGGAGTGTTAAATTCTCAAGCCTTAACACTCACTGCCACCGTGCCTCCACATGTTCTTATTATTAATGTTATAGTGAATTTTTGCGTATACACAAATAACCTAATACGTTAACTGTTAAAAATATTATAATTGAGAACATATGTTTTTAATTAAAAAGGAATTTGCGTTAAGGAAGTGAAAAGACCCGAAAAGTGATGTTATTAGACTTTTTCGGGCAATTTGTTTAATTTTTCTCTCCTTAAGAACCATCCTCGTAGTTCAAGGAATATTATAAAAAAAGAATTAGTGAAATCGGCTCAGTTGTTCTCGAGATTTGCGCTTACCAACACATTTAGCGATTCATTTTTATATAATAGATAAACAAATATGTTAACTGTTAAAAATATTATAATTGAGAACATATGTTAGCGCGGTTCCTCCCTCCCCCATAGGGAGGAACCCCGCTTATAGGGTTGATACAATGAAACAATCCGGAAGTGCCGACTAGAAAATTTCACGTTTCAGAACCCCTAGAGACCGAAAATAACGGTGGTTCAAATTTGTATATATATATATATGTATATATTTATATATATATATATATATATATATATATATATATATATATATTTGTCTGTTCGCTCATTTCTGGCTTCCCTGATGGTCCGATTGTGATGAAATTTGGTACAAAAATCCGTCGTCCAATTTGAAAGGTCAAGTTCGTTAACCAGCAAAATCCGCCCACTGGAAGTTGGCGTTTGGGGCGAAATTCGCGCAGAAAAAATCGTAACGCTTACGTTTTTGAGTTCATGAGCTTGTAAGTACTCGTTTTATAGGCTTCTTGGGCTAGGAAAACGAATGAAACCATTTTCAAGGCGATAGCTTTAACCGTTTTCGAGAAAATTAGAAAAATAGTTTTTGAATTCCGTTTTTGGTTTGGGTACTTAGAATCACGGGATTCAGTTGAAACATTATCTGCATGTTCTAATTTCATTAAAACTAATATGTTTAAAGTTATGTTACGTTTGGAGTTAAGGAAGAGTTAGAATAAAATATTTTATGAACAGACATGAAAAGTTTTGGTAACTTTGTATACTTTCCTTAATATCTCGAAAAAGGTTGAGAATCTTGGGAAACGGAAGATGACCATTAGAAAGGTCACTAAATGCTCTACAAAAATGGTTCTAAAGAAAGTTTTGATTAGGCGATGTCAATCGGAGAAATAAGTGCATAAACCTTTAAAGTAATTGATTTCGTTTATTCGAACTGTTCTTTTTCTCTTTGATTTTGGTACTTAGAATCATGGGATTGAGTTGAAACATTTTCTGCATGTTCTACATTCATTAAAACTAATATGTTGAAATTTTTGTTACGTTTGGAGTTTAGGAAGGGTTAGAATAAAATATTTTATTAACAGACATAAAAAGTTTTGGTAACTTTGTATACTTTCCTTAATATCTCGAAAAAGGTTGTGAATCTTGGGAAACGGAAGATGACCATTAGAAAGCTCACTAAATGCTCTACAAAAATGGTTCTGATGAAAGTTTTGATTAGGCGATGTCAATCGGAGAAATAAGTGCTTAAAACTTTAAAGTAATTGATTTCGCTTATTCGAACTGTTCTTTTTGTCTGTTTTATTCCTTGTTATTTTTAAATTGCTTATAGTCAGATAATGTATTTGACAATAAAACAGATTAAGTAAAATAAGAAGATCAATTTATTGTTAGAAATGTAGCGTTCAAAGAGAGAGATCCCAAGGCTTTCCAAATGCCTCTGAGCGGAGGCCTTTCTGCCCGACTTATGGTATAGCTGACCCATGCAGGTAAGATTGTAAATCAAGACCTTTGAAGACTGGTTTGTTTGAGATTTCATTTGGATAGCTGTTTCGCTATCGATCTAAACAAAGTAATAACTGTTTCTATTCTATGCCTTCATAAACACTAGAGATAAGAACGGAACCGCGCTAAGATGACGCAGTTCCTGCGAAACGGACTTTTTTATTTTTATTTAAAAATGAATTTGCGTTAAGGAAGTGAAAGAGACCCGAAAAGTGTTGTTTTTAGACTTTTTCAGGCAATTTTTTTAATTTTTCTCTCCGTAAGAACCATCCTCGTAGTTCAAGGAATATTATAAAAAAAGAATTAGCAAAATCGGCTCAGTTGTTCTCGAGATTTGCGCTTACCAACACATTTAGCGATTCATTTTTATATAATAGATATAGGTTATTTTCAGCAAATTATTCAGGAATGCACTCGACCCTACCCAATTCTGAGGAATGTGCTTAGTTATGTAGCTCCTGCGTGACGGAAAAATATTTTTGTGTGTATATAACGGCTTATCAACACCTGGGCTATTAACGCCGGGCTATCTATAGGTAGCCGCGTTTGAAAAATGCCAACAGCACGTGGTCGGTCACTCATTCACGTTTTCCTCTAGTGGGCGAAAATAAAATCATTATATATGCAAATCATGAGGTTATTTTTATAGTGCCCGATAAATGTCTCACATTACAGACGATATAATATATTTATTCTATATTATACAAACCGCATTAGATTTAAAAAAAAGAAAACAAATTACACTATATGCCATTCCTTAAATGCAATTAAAGCCTCTATTGAATCCCCATAATAACCTATAATTCTAATAGACTGATTATAAAACTGATATCTATTATACTTTTATTTCCTACTTTTATTTATATTATGTCTCTCCGTTAAATTGTTGACATTGTTAATACATAGAATTATCTATGTTAAAATTGTAAATATGAATTATCAACCTATGTTAAACTATATCTGATTTAAATATCTATCACCTATGTATGTAAAATTCATGTACCCTATCTTCTATCTATATAAAATTATATTTACTGTTTATCTATGAAAAACCAAGTAAAATGCTCAATCATTTGTCTATGTAATATTTTACGAGAGGTAATTGTACCAGATCATCGCTAATGATGCAAAGAGTATCAAAAATAAAATTGCTAGATATGTTTCATTGTAGCAATTAGTTATCAATAAATATTTTAATTTGAGTAAAATAATCATAATAATTATATAAATACAAGATTAAAATAAATAATTATAATAACATTTTTTATTTATGTAATGGAAAGAAAAAAATAATTGGCAGCGGTGGGATTCGAACCCACGCCCTTTCGGACTGGTGCCTAAAACCAGCGCCTTAGACCGCTCGGCCACGCTACCTCACGGGGTTAGAACTCTGTTATACCTATGCCGGACATCGTATTTCATGTATTGTTAATATATATATTTCTATATTTGCTATGAGGCGTGTGACTGGATTAAATACATAAACAGAAACCATTTGAAAATTTACAGAGCATAATAAATACATTCTATTATGACAATATGCGGTGGCTCCGTGGAGTCTCAATCTTCAATTTTTATTCATTTATTAACTGGATTTACCCGCACGCATGAAACGATTTGCTCTTTTTTTTTTTTTTTTTTTTTTTTTTCTTTTTTTTTAATTTTAAAATAGGTCACTGGCCTTTACGTTTTTTATTTGAAAGGAGTATTTATGGGATGTAAAATATATGTGACATATTAGTGTAGTCCCGTTCTTTGTAATCCGTGTGTATTACTCGTATATGAAATGTCACACAAATTTTGCAGAGTGGTCTGTCATGTCAATGAATTCCATGTGAATGAGTTAGCACTAAATGGCCTATTCTGAGTCTGGTAACTTCAACTTCTTTTTTTAGCTTGTGTATCGGTTATTCGATGGCCAGGCACTTAGGTTCTACTTTATTTCACATTTCAGAACCTAGTCTGTTTCGAGTAGCAATATTATTACAATATGTCTCGATGAAGTTATCATGAGGTAGCGTGGCCGAGCGGTCTAAGGCGCTGGTTTTAGGCACCAGTCCGAAAGGGCGTGGGTTCGAATCCCACCGCTGCCATGATTTTTTTTCCAGACTATTAATAAGGTTGTTTTTATATATTTTATAAACAAAATAAAGTAACACATAAAGAACATATATGTTATAAAGGAACATATACGCATATGTGACCATGTACATATCTGCTGAAACCCAGTAGCTTTCAGGCATTTCCAAACCTCTGTTTATGGGAATAATTGAATAAAATATTTATCCGAATGATGGTTCCTTATACTATACAGGTGCCACCTTGAAGGAGTGAAATCGCCTTAGTAGCGAATCACTTAAAAATAAATGTGTACGTATGTAATATATGGAATAAGTGTATCAGTATAGCTTTATTTCCTTATTATGTGAATGAGTATACTCTAAACGAGTTACATTGAAGACAAAAATATTTTTCTTTAGGTAAACCTATTTTGATTGGTTAGTCCTGTATAATTAAAAAATATTGCAATCCATTTTTTTTCTTTTTATGTACGTTAAGTAGAGTAATTAAATTTTATATTTCATGGATGGATTTTTCACCTGTCAAGCGGTGGATTATATTTTGTAAGAAAAACTGAGAGAATAATATATTAGAAACGGTTAGTTATGGATCTTTTTTTTTTTTTTTTTTTTTTTTTTTTTATAATTTATTTATGAGCACCCCGCATTGACAGCGTTTCGCCCTGATACACATATAAAATGGAAATACATAATAATTATAGATCCATAGTAATTAACATCTTATAAATTAATTATAAATCCTTAATAATTAACATATTACATAATAATTATGAATTACATTATAGTGTGTATCAATCTAATTATATGATTGAGTTTGTGAATAACAAACAGCTAAAAGTAAAAATAATTTGAAAAAAACAAAACATTTTTAAGAACAAACATATAAAGGTGTGCTCATGGCCTCAGTAGCTTATGCACAATAATTGATATAAAAAAAAAAAAAAAAAAAAAACATATAAAAATAAAGATAACGAAGAAAATAGTTTCTATATACAATATGACTATACATAATCGCAACAGTTTCTATTTACAATAAAGGTTCTATGCATAATATGACTATACATAGGAACAATACCCCCATGTACAATCACAGTTACACAAGAAGGATCCTATGTATAATAATGATGAATAAATTAATATATCACGTCATGAGTAATGTTCATTTATTATTAAAACCTTTCAAAGACGAGGTTAAAAACACAGTTTGGGCCGTCTAGACAATCAAATACAGGTTGAAATATAATTAAGAAAATTAAATGGTTGTTGTAGTCCATACTACACCCACATGTTAACTATTTGGGAAGTTTGGCCTGGGGTTTGATAAATTTTGTTAAAAGTATTGTTGTTTTTTTGGAAAGGTAAGTATAGCGTTGATATGACTGCTATCACGGAGTAGTTCGTTCATGTCTCATGGAATTTCCTAGTATTGTCTCAAATTACAGTCTGTCAGTATATGTTGAACTGGGAGGTCTTTGTTACAGATTTGGCACAATGGCTTATCAGACTTTGTCATAAGGTGTTCATAAGTTATACGTGTGTGGCTTATCCTTAGTCTGGCCAACACTACTTCTTCTCGCCTTGAATCCCTGTATGACGAAGCCCAGTCGCTTACGGTCTGTTTAATCTCCCATTTGTCTTTTATGTCGTTTTTATTTTGCCGTGAAATTTCTTTGCGGTACAATTTAAGTTGTTCATAAGTTGGTTCCTCCGTCACAAGTTTTGCTTGTAAGTCAGCAGTACTTTGTCCGAAGTCTTTATGTCCTGGCAGCCACCATAATGTGATGTACTTTCTAAATGTATGTAAGTTGTGAATTTGCTCTATGTAAATTGTGGGTTTGTATGTAAATTGTGTAAATTTGTATGTAACTTGTGAAATTGTGAATTGTCTCTCTCCCTACATGCATAGTTATGGATCTAAAAATTCTTTGAAGATCAAATTAGTGTCAAAGTAAGATCACGAAATATGTAGGGCAAACAGGTTTTAACAGGGTGATTGAAAAATCATGTTGTGTGCGCCTTTTCTATTAACCGCATAACACGACATACAACAAAATAATCCTTTTTCGTTTTTTTAGAAAAGATTTCGTAAATAACATCCATAACTTTAAGCAAAGAAAAAATTACATGGCAGCGGTGGGATTCGAACCCACGCCCTTTCGGACTGGTGCCTAAAACCAGCGCCTTAGACCGCTCGGCCACGCTACCTCATACATACAGCAACCTGTTGTTCTTATACTGAATGCACTATAATAATACATAATATATATTTTTCTGACAGTTTGTTTTAGGATGGAAAAGAATAACATATATTGTAGTTACTACGTCTTCGAGAACGACTTATATTTATTCCTAAGTAAAAGTACATTGTTACATAATATATAAAAATATAATTTTTATCTAGACATATATTATATGTCTGGATTGATTAATAATAAATGAGAGAGGTTGTTAACGTTAATAATAAGGTTGGTTGATAAAAATAATGGCTTTATCTAAAACGTAAAAGAAGTAGAGAATATATAATATTGATATAACTCTTCAAATAAATGTTCGTTAAAAAAGATTTGGGCATCAAAAGCCTTAGAAAAATGTTTATCCACAAGATATTAATTATTAAAGAATTCTTTTTTCATCTTTCATTATTCCCTTTTAATTATTTTAATATCCTAGACCACTATAATTCCCCACTCCAATTGTAAAATTAATAAAATTTCCCTAACCAAAGGAATATTCAACTTTATAGGTCTGCGGATTGAATATTATTATTCTCTTCTTTTCTAAGAAAGGAAAACGGGAGAAATGAATATTTTTTTTCATACTTAGGATATTAAAATTCTCTCAGAATAGGCTTCTTATGAAAATCTGAGAAAATTGAACATTTGATAGTCCAGTCTCTCTGCGGGAAAATAAATAAAAGAGGAAATTTTAATGAACCTATTTAGAATCAACAGTAGTAAATTAAAAGAAAAAAAAGTACTAAAGTAAATGTTATTCCATTAAAACATTACTGATTCAGTAAATAATTCTACTCTTTTTCTTCAATTCTAATCCTGAATATTACACTAGGTGAAAAGTGATTAGATATTCCACTTCTAAATGCTTTTTTATTGTATTTTATATCTATATCTAGGCTGCACCTACATTGGACCCGTATTTCTCCCGATCCGATCCGATATCGGTTGACCGACAGCGGTCAACGTGAGTTCCTACATTGGTCCGGACCCGATCCGATCTAGTCATAGGTCGTCAGTTGTGAACTGAAAGCTTCGATTACCTAGTTGGAGATATAATGTAAGAGTTGAGAGTTTAGTTTTTTTTTTTTTTTTTTTTTTAACGGCGCATCTACAATCTTGGCCATTAGCGCCGACATCCAGGGTGCAGCTAGGAATTTTCTCAACGAGCCCTGAGATGAGAAAATTTCTGCCGCCGGTGGGGATCGAACCCACCATCTCCCGCTTATGAATCTAAGGCGCTAGCCACTAGACCACGGGAGACCCCGAGAAACGTTAGTATTCATATTTTAAAATAATTTATAAGAAAGGTAGTTAGAAGTCTATAAACATTGGAAGGTTTTTAACATCGTTCCATGTAATTTAATAAAGAAGTAAAACAAAAATGTTACTAAACAAAGTTATTCTAAATTGTATAAGCTTTCAATTTAAAAAAAAAATAGATTGAAATCGGTTCAGATGTAGAGGCTGTAGACTTTTTTTAAATACAATATGTCGTTTAGCGCCACTTTGCGTCGGTCGTCCGATATTGGCCTAGAAACAAACAATTTGAACGGCCGGGATCGGGACTCATCGGAAGCAATGTAGGAACCATTGAAATGCTTATGTCATTAACCTCATTTGCATTTACTCCTCAACAAATTCCCCATTGGCTTTAATTCGTACGGTTTTGCTGAAGTCAGACGCCATAACGGAGTTAACTTCTGGCATGAGTCATTCTGTAAACATATGTATAAACAACATGCTAAGCTCATTAACCGGCTTTTTCGGGCTAGATTCTTTTGAAAAGTATCGTCGCAACCGTTTTGTTGATTTCAGCACGAGAATTATCGAATCGGTCACCCACACAAGAATTCAACAGGCCCGGAGAAGCATAACTTCCGAAATTAGTCGGGATCGGGAACGTGGTATGATTGCTTGTGATTAATTTAACTTACTTAATGAATTATCGAAATGTTCAATCTAGGTACTGTTTTGGATAATTAAGAGAGATAAAATTTCCTTGGAAGATTAGGACGTTAAGTCCTACAGTTTACTGCCTAAATCTAATCGGCTTTAACAAGAAGGAATTAGGAAAACTTTATTCCAACACAAGGGTTTTCTAATGAGAATTAGACTCAGGAGTCTTATAGAAAATACATCAGGGTGCCTGGATTTCAGGGGGAAAATATATAATTGCGACGTAAAATTAGCGTTTTCTTAACTAATAAATGGCTGAGGCTAAGTAAGGTAACATAAATTATAACAAATGTAAACGCAAGAAAACAACTGGTATAATTTTCTATATATCACACACTTGATCCCGATATCTCATAAATACTCCAGTAGGCTGTTTCATATTCAGACAATATTTCATTGGTGGTATTTTCCAGTCCAATATGCATTCTTGCCTCCATTATTGATGGATATTCCTCCAAACAAGACAAGGAATAATATATCTTTTAGCTCGTTTCCAACCTTACATATAGGGAGGAAACCCGCTTAGCAGGTTGACCTCATGTCACAATCCGGAATAGCTGATGAGATAAAGTGTCCACGTTTCAGACCTCATATGACCACTAAAATGGCACAAATTTGTATATTTTATTCCACGTGATTCTGACCCGTCAAGTTTATTCACTTTTTTGGATATATATGGCGTAACTCAAAAATAGTACATACTACATTTTTCTTTTGTACCACTTTATTGTATGTTTACTCTACATGTTTCGTGGTCGTATTGCCATGTCCTCAAGGGCCTTACCTCCTAAACAATTTTGGAATCATTATTTTAGTCATCCGAAAAAAATATACTTATTGCTAATTTGTTATCCTTAATCAAGTTTCAAAAATCACATCGAAAATGTTCATCGTAATGTGTGTCCATTCATAATGGATAATTTTCTTCATTTTTTATAGAATTTGACCACATGTCCTTTTTAAAAAATTGTATTATATTTTGACAAACATTTTAGATGTGAATTTTTAAAACTTAACTAAGGATAACAAATTAGCAATAAGTATTTTTTTTTTTGGTAATGGCCCTTGAGGAGGTGGCATTAAGGCCACGAAACATGTAGGGCAAAGATACAATAAAGTGTTACTAAAGAAAAATGAAGTACTATTTTGTGACCTAAATATTGTGACCTTGTAATATGCTGTCACGTTACCACGATGTGGTGAAATAGGTACAAACCTATACTGTTTATATATTTGTTTAGGAGTGAACAGACACTATAGGCATGTCATTGTCTGTTCGCACTCATAGGGCAAAGTTGGACCCTCTGGTATCAGTAGCAGTAAATATCCTAGCAGTATAGGTTGTACCATTTTCTCCGAACTGTACTAATGTGAGCACATTTTATGGCATTAATGAACAATATCTAAACCAGGAGAGTAATTCCTGCTCTATTCGGATAATACCACATAAATTCCAGAAATCTCATTAGCAAATTCCACGCACTGGAATGTTAGGGGGTTCCTCCATATATTATTCATCTTATTTATATACTTTGGAAATTGTCTATTGTAATTCTATTCCTTAAACCTGGAAAACGTACTCTGTGCTTTTCATCATATTGCCTTATAAAGCCTTCTTCCCATTATGTCTAATATATTCGAAAAGTTACTCCTCAAATGAATCCATCCTATCTTTCATAGCCCCAACAAATGCCAATACACCAGTTAATGGGCTGCAAGGCCTCAGCCCCCCCCCCCGAAATTTGGATTTCATTGGTAAAAATGTGTCATAAAACCCTTAAAAGTAAATTAAATAATATCACTTAGTTCAGAATAAATATTCTTTTTGTTGTGTAATAGTATTTTAGTTGGCTAACTATTCCAAGTTCTAGATTGTTATTATTCCATACCCCAGAAATGCTCCCAGCCTCCCCCTCACGAAATTATTTGGGTGGAGTGGTGCAAAACATGGAGAATCAAGGTGAAAGAGGAAAAATGTCATTACATCACCTTCACCCTCCGGCGCAATTCCTGTCCATCTGTACAATTTAATAACGTTCCTTTGCCGTCTTCTGATAAATTTTGCTACCTTGGACTACACTTGGACTCCCGACTTACCTGGAAACATCCCTTAAATCTTAAATGACAGGATTTGGTCACGTTTAAAGACTGTTGACCTGCAAATCACCTTCAAGTACTGAAAACAAACTGGTCCTTTAGAAATCAATACTGCAAACCTTTTGGACGTACGCAGCAGGGATCTTGCGAACTTCCAAAACATCGAACATCAGACGTATCCAAACCAAAATCCTAAAAACCATAGTCGATGCTCCCTTCTATGTTTCCAACCTAAACCTCCTTAAAGGCCTGAACACTCCACTCGTTAAATATGTTCTATTATCCAGATTCCACGCCAAAATTCCAAGCGTCACCCATCCACTCTTTTCACCTAGATGACTCAAAGGAAGACACTGGGCCCAGACATCTACTGTAGTGATCAAATGAAGTGTTAAAAATGTTTTTTTCCCCTTCAAGTGCGTCAATGTCTGTGGCTCTCTCTTCAACTCCAGCCTTTAATCAGAGCACAGACCCATTTTAACGTCATCCGAGCATCCTCCCAACTTTCTCAGATGAGGCTTTAAAAAAAGAACCTTCATATTATATTATATTACACGATGTATTCATATACAGACTGTAATAACCAATAAATAAATCAATTGAAATAAAAAAAATCATAAATAAAATAAAAATTGTGTTAATGTAAATGTCGGGACACATCATTCGGTGTCAGCCCAGCTTGTATTTTCTCTAGATATCTGCACAGACAGAATTTACTATTGGTAATGTGAAATCGATGAAGGGAGTGAATTATTCATGATAGCGGGAAGCGCATTTCCTCTTTCGAGCCTATCTTCCTTGGCCTCATTATACCAACTTTCTTTCAGAAAATATAGAAACTTTCTTTTTTTTGTCATGTATATTTTTAAAACTAACAAATCAGATTATTATCTATCGAATAAATATTTATTAATTGGTGTCCCGCATCTTTGGCGATAACACAATGAACAACATATTCTGAACTTGGTCTCACTAGGATACCAGCATCTTTGATTGTATATGTCTAAATGAATGTGTTAAGTTAGTGCGTTTAGGGTTTAAACGGAGGTATAACTTAATATCTTTAAGAATTACATGCTTAAGATCATCAGATAAGTTCGTACTCATAATAAATAATATCAGTTGAAATGGTTAGGGGCAACATGATTAAGTAGCATACAGAGCTTGTAATCATATTTTAGTGGTATTTGCATCATACACTGATAGTCCCGCGTAATATCAAACTTATAGCAGCTACAGTTAAGTTTTGTTAACAATGTTGCTTGGCACTATTTTTCCCCGACCTTTTCAATTATCTAATCCAATAATCTTTGTATTCTCTCCATTTTATTTTTAATTTTGTTTTATTATTTCTTTTGAGGTCTAACATAGCCATAGGTTCGGTGCAAAAATAATAATAAATAAATTTTTTTAAAAGCTACACGTTCCCCGTTGCACTTGTGAAAACACGTGGATCTAATCCACCTTGATTTAGAAGGCTTATCAAAACCGTAAATCGACTGCGCGTGTCTAGGTCGAGTGAATCAAGTTTCGAAATAGATCTAGGCTCCGAGAAACTCTTATAGAGACAATATTTCCCCAAGGAAATGGAAAAGCTCAAGTCTTTTTTCAAAAAAGTTTTCCAAGATAAGGAAGTCACGGCAGAAGTTAAATCTACTTTCCACGCCTCTTTATGACTAACATTTTCATGGAAAGTACTGCTATAAAACTGGTGAAGGTTAAATGACAATAACTCTTACTAGTAAGAAATTTGACTTTAGCGTGTTTCATTTTTATTTCGAAAGCTGAGAACAGTTAATATTTTGTTTTCATCTTTCGAGATTTGTCAAATCAGCGTTAAATTTGCTTTAAATCTAATACACATTCAATGTTTACACTTATCTCATTCAAACCGTAATATCAATTAAAAAAGTAGAAATTAATAAAACCTTCTGGTTAGCGACAACTTTTCGAAAATCACTATTCCTCCGATAATAATCCTGCAGACAGCCGAATCTTACAAAAGTTGTAGAATTTAATCAGCCTTCCAACAGTGTAGTCAGAATTGAGATTATCTCTCAATTTCATAATGTAATTGGAATTTCACAGTGAAAAAACATCAAATAAATAAAAGTAATATCATCGTTATATTCGTGATATTATCAGAAATAACTGAAATTTATTATCGATGAAATTCATATTTAATGATTATAGCGAGTTTTACATAAAATTTGAATAAAAAAAAAGTACATCAAACATTTTAAATGTTCTAACAACTGGCCCCCTCGCAAAACACACTGACGTCACCTAATCACACCGCTCATTATGGTTAGCTCCTATTTCCACAAATAATTCGCGAATCCTTGCTAGCAGGTGCAGTATTGTAGTCCACAAATTTTTAAAACATGCAAAGTGTATCACAGGGGTTTCGGTTAAGTCCATAAAAAATTCATAATAATGATTTTGTTTACAACAATTTGAATTTAAATGAAATAAAACATTTTTCAGGTGCTGTGATGTTGGAGGAGTCGTTTGTTGAGTTCATAGCAAATACAACGTCTGATGAGAATCTTACGAAGTTTGTTAGCACGAACATCACATTCAGGTGAGATGCGACTTCATAAAAGTATTTTTAATAAATTAATACGTTTATTGTCTGTATAAAAAAAAATAGTTATGCATAAGTTGACCTTAAACTTTAAATAAATAATTGGAAGAAATAAACAAAATCTGTGCATTTATATGCATACTCTTTTTGCACGTGGAATTTTTTCTAGTTATATTAGATGCTTCCTTGAACACGCCTTCATTTTACCTCCTCTTTTTCTCAGCTGAACATCCAAATGCAATCAGCTGTCATATATTTGACATTTTTTTTGTTCATATTTTTCTTCCCCCGACACCACAATTACCGTAGTATATATAATGTAGAGACCTCTCAATAATGCATTAACTTCCATCAAGATCAATAGTTCATTCTCTTCTCATCACCCTGATGAATGCTTCAATCTCAGGCCGAAAAAGCATTTTTATATTAAACAATTGTAATTTTTAGCGCGGTTACTCCCTATCTCCATAGGGAGAACCCGCTTATGAGGTTGACCTCATGACGCGATCCGGACGTGCCGACTAGAAACTTTCTCGTTTCAGACCCTGTAGATCACGAAAATATAGGTGGCTAAAATTTGTATATATATATATATATATATATATATATATATATATATATATATATATATACATATGCTTGTCTGTTCGCGCTCTAGCAAGCTCAAAAATAGTCCGATTTTGATGAAATTTGGTAAAAAAATCTGACGTCTGATTTGAAAGGTCAAGGTCGTTAGCCAGCAGAATCCGCCTACTGGAAGATAGTGTTTATGGCGAAATTCGTGCAAAAAAATTCGTAACGCTTACGTTTTTGAGTTTATATGCTTGCAGGTACTTGTTTTATATGTTTCTTAACATAGGAAAACGAATGAAACTATTTTCAAGGCGATATCTCTAACCGTTCCTGAGAAAAGTGGAATCAATGTTTTTGTAAGTCATTATTTTTTTGTGGGTACTTAGAATCGCGGGATTCAGTTGAAATATTTTCTACATCTTGAAAATTAATTCCACCCGATATATTTAAATGTTGGTTATATTTGGAGTTAAGGAAGTATGCGAAAACATTTTTTTTATTAATAGACATGACAAGTTTTCGGATCTTTATACATTTTTCGTAAATATCTCGATAACGGTTGGGAAATCGTGCTAAGTGGAAGTTGATCATTCAAATGCTTACTAAATTATCTACATAAAAGGTCCTGAAGCAATATTCGATGGGGCAACGTCAATCAGAGATATAAGCGCTTAAAGCTTAAAAAGTGTTAAAAAAGTCTATTGAAACGGGTTTTCTCTTTGTTTATCTCACTTTTTAGTTGGTTGTTTCTTGTTTTAAATTGCATTTATCAGTAAAATTAGTATAATAAGCTAACAAGCGGTGAAAGGTTTTGGTAATAATAAGTTTTGAGTGGCTGTGGTAATCAAGATGGCTGTGGCTAATCATGATGACGTAGTTTGTTTTGAATTCTGTCTATATAACCTTCCGCATAGCCTCCAACTGAAGTTATTGTTATTTTTTATTTTATAGAAAGATTTAACCCACGACAGAATGGAATTTTACTTGCCATGAAGCACATATTTACAGTTGATTATAGCAGTAAAACGAATTTGCTAGTAAAACAAGATACTTAAAATGACAAAGAATTTTTGTTTGTATAGAATAGAGCCTTTTAAGCAGTAGTCAACGAGTAAGTACATTTTCAGTACATAATTCTATTGACTTATACAGATTAAGAATTATCCGTTTCTGTGTAAGTTGGCTACAATCAGTTTCCTGCCATTTGTAATGCTAATCTATTCCATTTCTTCGAGATGTACGTAACCGCGCTAAGATGACGCAGTTCCTGCGAGTCGGACTTTTTTTTAACTACACAACCGTAGTTAATAATACTAATCCAAATTCCTAGTTAATAATAAATGGACGTTAAAATTTAAATAAATACACGACCGAACCCCCTACAATCTCAACCTTTTCAAATACCTTAGTGAAATTGTTCAACATTCTCATACAAACACACGCTCGCACAGACGCACACACACACACACACACACACACACACACACACACACACACAAACACACACTTGCTCGTTTGTTTGTTTTATTTATTTATAATTTTTATATCTTATTTTATTAACATTACTTTTTAGCACTTTCCTCCGAAGGAAAGTAGCTATTGAGGTTGGACTCATGACGGAATTTTTGAAAAATTTCTTCAAATCTTTATCGATCCTACCTAGTAGACACCGAAAATGACCCCCGTTAAAATTTATATATATCTATATATATATATGGTATATAGCATTCAATTAGCAAACGATTGAACGAGTTCGTTAACCACCAAAATCGGTCCACCGGAAGGGGGGGTTTACCCCGAACCCAAAACACTAATTTGACCATTTCAGCCGTAATATTTGTTATATTTCAACGAAACTTGGTATTCGTAGTGGTAATATAGAGAGAAAAGTGAGATATAAAAATGAACTAAATCGGTTCATAAGGAGGGGGGGTTTACTCCGGACCGACAATACCAATTCGCCACTAACAGCCGTGATTTTAGGTATATTTCGACAAAACTCGGTATTCATAGTGGTAATCTACAGGTAATTATGTGTTGTAAAAATAAACTAAATCGGTTCATTAAGAGGGGGGGTTTACTCCAGACCCACAATACCAATTCGCCACTACCAACCGTGATTTTTGGTATATTTCGACGAAACTCGGTATTCGTAGTGGTAATCTACAGGTAAATATGTGATGTAAAAATAAACTAAATCGGTTCATTAGGAGGGGGGGGGGGTTTACTCCGGACCCAAATTACTAATATACTCATACTGGTCGTAATTTCTGCTGGGTGAACGTGGGTAACTCATGAGAAAGAAGTGTTATAAAAATGAGCTGAATCGGTCAATCGGGAAGGGGGGTTTACTTTGTAATATATTTCAATAGAAAAGCCAGCCAGACATAGGTCCACAAAGGCGCCGCAAGGAGCGCTAGAGGGACTGTATCCGGTTCCTGCGTTAGATCAAAATACGATAATATGAGGTGTTTTGTATTTATTACGTAGTGTAGTAGGTACTAGAGACCTGCACGAGTAAGTATGGCATCGCGTAATCACGAGTAGGTATACTCATGGGACGAGTACCTCGATTACTTTATGTGTACTCATACTCATTCCGAACACCGGCATCGGCATCGTGCCGCATCGGCATCGCCGAGTAAAATAATATTTGGCATCGGCATCGCCGAGTACAGAGGGGTTTGGCATCGGCATCGTGGAGTATTGCAGGTTTGGTATCGGTATCGCCGTGAATAACTACGTTCTATACTGGTTCGCCTCGCCATGTGTAATGAAGTCCACTGTATTACTTACAACTCAACGAAACTACAGTGACTATACAATTGTAACGTAAACGAAAACAATGTAATACAGTCTATATTAAAATCCAGAAGAATCAGTAATAAAGGTAATATAAGAAATAAACATTTTTTTAAGGTGATAAAAGAAAAAAAAAAAACATAAATAAAGGCAGATAAAGCCGTTAATCCTGTCCTGCCGAATGTAAAAAGACGTTCTTGGTAACTTTTTTTTTTTTTTTATTTTGTCATTCACATTCACGCGCGTTTTTTCCTGTTTCTAATATCAGCATTTAAGATGTAGAGTTTTCCAGCTCTACTCTAATCCACATAATATGTGGAAACGCTGTTGTTTTAAAAATATATTATGTTTCCTTGAAATACGTGGACTAGCACCGTATAAAAAATATGTTAACATTTACTACACATTACAAATGGTAGCTCGTCTTACGCACCATCACTTTCAATTACGATTTTTTTTTTTTAAACAGGACCATACAAAACTTAACCATAATATTCTCCAATGCGAAATCGGGGAAAATATCCCCCATATTAACCCCCGCAAAATGGACCTTGAAATTTTATTCAAGGTGAATTTTTTAATTGCATATTTCGAATCTAATAGTCATTAATAAATATCATTAGTATTAAACGCATCCCCCAAAAAACATAAATGTGAAATAGAGGCCAAGTTCCCCCCCAAAATATTTGCCAATACAAGAGATGATACAAGAAAGAAATGTCCAAGTTCATTACTTAGAAGACCTATTAGTTACTTACTAAGTACAGTAAAGACACTTCAACTGACCTTTAAAAAAAACGATAAAAATACTTTTATCCAGGTACTAAAATATAAATTTCCTCAACCAGGTATATTATTAAACTTGGCAATGTTTTATTTGTGCCGAAATTATTTTTAGAGAGAAAAGTAAACATTGCCAAGTTTAAGAATATACCTGGTTGAAGAAATTTATATTTTAGTAACTGGATAAAAGTATTTTTATTGTTATTTTTAAAGGTCAGTTGTGTCTTTATTGTTCTTAGTAAGTAATTAATAGGTCTTTCTAAGTAATGAACTGGGACATATCTTTCTTGTGTCATCTTCTTGTATTGCCAATATTTTTTTTGGGGGGGCCCTCTATTGGCCTCTATTTCACATTTATGTTTTTTTGGGGGATCTCATTACTATTTTCTAAGTATCAATTAAAATTTAGTTGCCGCATACCTACTGGCTTTTGTACTTCATATAAGACCAGGGTCTTTGGAGTCTGCATAAAGTTCTTCTTACTGCTTGATATTTGACAGATGAAAGACCTTTTTGACCTTAGTCAAGTGCATTCCCCGGACCAAGACCTACCTGTGTGCCAAGTTTGGTCAAAATCGGTAAAATGGTGTGAATTAGTGTAAGAACAAACATGCCGACAGACAGCTGATAGACGATTTTGACGTAGCCTATGACACTCCCCGGATAATAAACTACCTATATACCATGTTTGATCAAAATCGGTCAAATCGTGTGGATTTGTATAAGGAATAAACAGTTAAGCAAACAGCTGATATACTATTTTGAACTACCCTATGACACTCCCCGGATCAAGACCGACCTGTGTGTCAAATGTTGTCAAAATCGGTCAAACTGTGTGGATTTGTATGATAAACAAACAGACAGATAGACAGCTGATTAATGATTTTGACATAGTCTATGCCAATCCCAGGATCAAGACGTACTGATTTGCGAAGTTTTGTTAGAATCGGTCAAACGGTGTGTATTTGTATAAGGAACAAACAGACGGACAGACAGCTGATGGACAATTTAACCTAGCCTATGAATCCCCCCATATCAAAACCCGCCTGTGTCCCAAGTTTAGTCAAAATTGGTCAAACGGTTCAGATTTGTATAAGGAACAAACCTACAGACAGACAGCTGGTATACGATTTTGACCAAGCCTTTATGCTTCTAAATGTTTCTTAAAACATCAAATGTAGGTTCTTCATTCCGAGAAGATTCATTTGATACCCCACATCATGGGTTTCGGACAGAATGACGGGTTTCCCAAGGAAGTACAAAACTGGCACGACACCGCTCCAGAAGCGGCATCAAACACACCTTTTCAGGATTTTTCTAATTTTTCCTTTAATAACACCTTCATATCTATCCTCCTGCAAAATTTCATGTCTTTAGCGTCATGGGAAATGCCTCCTATGAGTCAGTGAGTCCTATAAATCCCGATTTTCGATCGCTTATATCTCAGAAACTATTTTCAGAAAGAAAAAAAAATACTCTATAATCCCCTTATTTACTACCTAATTCATCTGTTGCTTATCTTGCCTCCTGTATCGACATGTCGAGAAGTCGACAGTTATTTACGATGAGTACGATGCAGTACTCACGAGTATTACTCGTAATCGTAATGTAAAGTAATCGACGATGCCAATTCCGGACGATGCCGAGTATGTACTCGCATCGTCCAGTTTATACTCGGCGATGCCAATTCGAAACGATGCCGAGTATGTACTCGCATCGTCCGTTTTATACTCGGCGATTATTTATCGATTACTTTTTACTTATCCGTGCAGTTCTCTAGTAGGTACCATGTGTAAACATAACTCTGGAAGCAAATTAATAATTTATCAGTTACTCATTACAAAATTAAAAGAGAACTATTCATGGTTTTATTTTATTTATGTAGGATATTTTAAGCAAATTGTTCTGGAAAGCAGTCTACACTACCCAAATTCTGAGGAAAGTGCTTAGTTATGCAGCTCCTGCGTGACGGACTTTTTTTATTTTCATTTGGTTTTATTATTCTTTTTTTTTATTATTACATTTATTATTATATTTTATTATTTTCCTTTTTTTTATATTAAAATTTTCATTGTTTACAAGCAATTGAGCATTTCTCTTCTTTCGTTTGAATTAATATCTGCAAATAAAACCATTAATAATAACAATTTAATAAGAATGTATACATATTAATACTTATTACAAAACTATAATGAAAATCACCACACACAGGAATGGCGTTAGTGACCTTAAGGGTTGACACGCCATTATATTAATTTAAAAAAAACACACACACACTCATAAGCATATATATATATATATATATATATATATATATATATATATAAATTAATATTCTGCATTAGTAATGAATTTGGCTTGAGGTTTTGTAAAAAAAAAAAAAAAAAAAAAAAAAAAAAAAAAAAAAAAAAAAATCATGCTTATTTAAATAAAAGCATTCGATCGTGTTTGGCACCCGGGATTACTTTACAAAGTAAAGCTGATACTCGCACGCACCTATTTCCTTGTCCTCAAATCCTACCTTTCAAATAGATCCTTCCAAGTCAAACAAGGCACAACTCTTTCCCCGACCTGCTCCATAAATGCTGCAGTCCCCCAAGGGGGTATTATTGGTCCTCTCCTTATCCTTCTTTACACTGCGGTAATTCCCATTCACCCTCAAACCCTACTAACAACCTACGCAGATGATACTGCCATCCTATCAACTTTCATTGATTCTTCAGTAGCAACCCAACAACTGCAGGAACATCTCTCCGCCATACAATGTTGGAGTGAAATGTGGAAAATAAAAATCAACCCAGGAAAATGAAAACAGGTAACATTCACCCTCAACCGGAGATCATGCCCTTCTGTCTACCTCAAAAATACTTCACTTCCAGTATCTAACGAGGTTCAATACCTAGGGCTATGCCATGACAGCCGTCTGACATGGAACCCTCACACAAGACTGAAAAGACAAGAACTGAACAAAATATACGGACTTTTTAGACAACTCCTTGGACCTTCTTCTAAATTATCAATACAGACCAAACTTACAATATACAAAACAATCATTCGACCCATTTGGACATACGGACTTGAAATCTGGGGATCTGCAAAAACATCCAACATCAACAGAATACAGGCATTCCAGTCCAAAGTACTCCGCAAAATTGTCAACGCACCTTTCTACGTATCCAACAAAACCCTGCATAATGACCTTAGCATCCCATTTGTAATTGACCTTGCTAAAACCCGTTTCAAAATTTTCCATTCCAAATTGTCTCGCCATCCTAATCCTGAAGGTCAATCCTTATCTTCACAATCCCACCCGGACAATCCTCCCAGGCGGCTTGTGGCCACGAGATAAGTTACTTACCTGAGCCCTCTGGAATCATTGAAATATTTAGTTAAACAATTAAATAAAAAAACAATACTTCTTAGAAGGTAAAATCAGCTCAAAGAAAAGTTGCTTTTCTATCCATTAAAATTCGCTTAAAAAAAAAATATAATTCGTCTGGTTTAATTGGTTTTAATAGAGCAAAAAACACTAGTTGATTATTGCCCACGATTAAGTTTTTGGATTTAATTTTGCAATATGTAGTCTTGACATATAAAATTATAAAATTTAAATTATACAATATTATATTAAATGAATTATTTTTATTGAATTTACTTTTTTTTTAATTTATTAATTTTATTATTTTATTTCTATATTATTATTATTATTATATTATTATTATTTTTTATTTATTTATTTATTTATTTTTTTATCTTTTCGCCAAAACGGTTGAATATGGTTGGTTGAACGCATTGAAACCTATAAAGGCAACAATATAACAGCTACGATTTTTTTCGCACGAATGTTATTTTTTAGTAAAATTACATTATCGATGTAATTTTCACACCAAAATAGCAGTTAGGAAAAAAATATTCACAACTCCCAATTCAAGCTTTCCTATCCGCTTGAGCTTTCCTATTGAAACATACCATCGAAAATGTTTTTGAAGTTAAGCTATTCTTGGGAATACAAACGAGTAATTAATTACAAAGCGACGTAGGGAATGTTTAACTAGGCTACTGATAAGGAAAGGGGAGATAAGGCAGTTTCACACATGAACACGAGGAAATGAGAAGTCAAGGATGTCACATACCCACAACCGGCAGGGAGAGACACGCTTCCACGCATCAACTGTTCCTTTTGACGCTCTTAAAGTTAAAGTGATACTGACTCAACGCTCATTTAAGGACTCCTAATTAAATCTAAGTTTAAACTCTTTTGACATAAGAAGTACTATACGCAGAAACGTCTTCAGAGCGTGTCAGAACGGAAAAATAATTTCTAATTTTTGCATAATTATTCGATTTTTTTCTTGTCGAATTATCCCCTAAAAAGACATCTTTCACTAAATGACCAACTCGCAGGAACAGCGCGTTTGTGTTCTTATCCCTTATGTCATGTGCTAAGTACAGAATAGAAACAGTTAATGTTAATGTATTGTTATAATGTTTTTTTTGTTTTTTTCCCGGAAAAGACCGATAAATAAATAAAATTAAAAAATGTAAGAACATGTCAAAATGTAAAATGAAATGTCAAAGACAAGCGAGATCTTGGGCGCCACAACAGAAAACTGACAGTGCCCTATGCGGAAATTATTCTTTTTATGCATCGACTTCTCAAATATCACATAGCAACCGTAATTGTAGGAAATTTAAAAAGCTTTCGAATTGATTCTTTTCAGCGAATTCTCAACTCGTTTAAACATAAAAAGGAATTTATCCTTGGAAATAGGTTCATATGATTCCTCACCCTCAATTTCTTATAAATCGTTTACCTGGAAGTGATTTTCGTCGCATGAATTTCACCCAAAAAAAAACATTTTTGGAACGGAAAACCAATTCTGATGGTTAATGAATATCAACACTCAAATTACACAGAGTATTTTTGTACCAAATTTTACTAAAATCGGTCTATTTTGGAGCCAGATTAGGAGAGCGTACATATATATATATATATATATATATATATATATATATATATATATATATATATATATATATATATATATATGCGTACATCTATATTTATATATATATATATATATATATATATATATATATATATATATATATATATATGCGTACATCTATATATATATATATATATATATATATATATATATATATATATATATAAACAATTTTATTTTTAGAAACGCCGTTATTTGTGACCTACGAGTTCGGTATTTTCGGATTCTTGATCAGCAGAATTACGCAGCGGCATAACAAATTGGGAACCTCTGCAAATTCCATGATCCATGGAGAAACTATTTTAAATTTTCACCAAGAGTAACACTCTGTGAAAAGTTAAGAGCATAAAAGCGAGATGTAAAAAGAGATACGTTTACGTGACCGGACTGTGTATGTAAATGCAGAGCCTATCCTAGCAAGGTTCTGAATAGGGCACAGGCCTTGGAGGAAGTAGAATTTATTGGTTCGCCATTGGTAGGGTTTATCCAATGCCTAGGAACTAGGGTCAATTTCGAAAGCCTGATTCTGTACGTTATTATAAGAAATATATTAGATGTAATATAATGTACTTCTTGTTTATACAAAAATACTTCTGTATCATATTCACAGATATTATAGGATTTCTTCGGTATGTTTCTACTAATAAATATCTAAATTTATTCTTCTTTATGAGGCTATCTTTAAATTTTTCGAAGAAAAGTTAGAATTTTGCATTATAAGTTGGTGATCCTTTTTTCAGAGTATGTATTCTATTTGGCTGTAGACAAAATTTCATTAGCTGCACACCATTTTCAATAACCCTTTATTTATCGATACATGTTTCAAGTAACTCTGGCGGTTCTTCGGGAGCAAATAAAGACAAATTGCAGTCTTACCTTTAGAGAACCTTCTGCAGCGAGGTCCATGTCAAGACTGACAATAATCAATCATAGCTACATCAATTATTTAAAATCGATTGCTTCGGGGTGAATTTCGATTTGCCAAATGAAGGCTTGGTCATTTTATTTTGACCTTTTGACCGCTTCATTCAATACACGGACTTCCATTTGGCCAGAGGCGCACGCTTCACGCGGAGCTTAGACCTAAGAAAGGAGACAGGAGCAAGTTTTACATCACGTACTATCTTGTAGTGAACTTGAAGAACTACTCCAACAATACGAAAAAGTTGGAAGGTAGCCCGAGAATTCAGTTTTATGAGAGAATAGAGCGTCCTTCGCGGCCCACACCAATGCGAGAGTAGCGTAGGGAGAGCGTCTTTTTCAGCCTTTAGCAGTGCGGTAGCAGCAGTGGGTTAAAACAAAATCATTTTATACTAATAATTGTTCGTTGAGATAAAATATATTTTATCCAGACATATAACTTAGGGTTTAGCAAGGTTCTTCCCTCCCTCCATAGGGAGGAACCCCATTTATAAGGTTGACCTCATGACACTATCCGGAGGTGCCTACCAGAAAACTTTACGCTTCAGGACCTATAAATCTCGATAATAACGGTGGTTCAAATTTATATATGTAAGTTCAAGGTGAGGGTAGTGAAGATCAATCAGAGGTCCCATGTCCGGGAAAATGTACCGCCCTCAGAGAGACCGCTTACATATCGTCCCTACCATGTCGAACTATCGAATATGCAAAATCTCGTTTTTCAGATTCGAGACTTGGCTCTTGAATTGTGGACGTTACGGGTTGTCGCAAATTGTCACAACTCTAACCCCTTTAGAATAGCCTTTAATGCCTTAGATAAAGTATCGAATAAGACCAATTTTCAATATATTACTTCGTAAATCGATAGAATATCGTCAATACAAATGCAAAGTATCGAATGTGAAAAAACGCATTTTTCATTTTCAATTTTTCTGGTAGCTTTTGGACTGATGTACGTTATGGAAAAGTCTCGAAAATTAAAGAAAAATAATTATCAATTACAGATAATCAAACTAGCGAATGTGCATTAAGTCTAATTAAAATATATCATAGGATAAAATATATATAAAGTCATCTAGAAGGTACTAACAACTTTTCACATTCGATACTTTGCATTTGTATCGACGATATCGTCGATACAAAAGCAAACTAACGAATATGAAAAAATGCATCTTTCATTGTCCATCTTTAATAATTTCTGCTGGACTTATTTACAAATTCTTCAATCTGACTTCACTCTATTAAAGGGAAAGTATTCCACTATCAAAAGGTCAAATCTGCCGAATATTTGACTGTCCAAAAAAAAGTTATGAATAAATACTTTTCCACTCTGAAAAGTGGTGATTTTCATATTCGTTAGTTTGCTTTTGTATCGATGATATGTTCGTTATCTAGTTTGCTCGGATTTGCATATTCGATAGTTTGACATGGTAGGGTTTCAGATTCGAGACTTTGCTCTTGGATTGTGGACGATACGGCTTGTCGTAAATTGTTGCAACTCTAACCCTTTTAGAATAGCCTTTAATGCCTTAAATGAAGAATCGAATAAGATCGTTTTTCAATATATTACTTCGTCTGTGGATAGAATATGTTAGTTCC
This sequence comes from Gonocerus acuteangulatus, assembly GCA_946811695.1. Lineage (NCBI taxonomy): Eukaryota > Metazoa > Arthropoda > Insecta > Hemiptera > Coreidae > Gonocerus > Gonocerus acuteangulatus. Next base: position 43,129,303 of record OX328128.1, on the reverse strand, counting down.
CTAGTTTCTCCGATTTGCATATTCGATAGTTTGACATGGTAGGGGCGATACATTCGGTGATACGTATTATAAACGAAGGTAGGAGAGCATCTACTCAAAACTTATACGCATTGTGTTAATGTATAACTTATACGCATTGTGTTAATGTATAACTTATACGCATTGTGTTAATGTATAACTTATACGCATTGTGTTAATGTATAACTTATTCGCATTGTGTTAATGTATAACTTATACGCATTGTGTTAATGTATAATTTATAAGAGGAAATAAAGAAGTATATTACTAATTCTTATAAAATGAACACCTCTAAGGGTGGGTTTACACTTGCTAGTTATTGCAGGAAATTTATATCAGAGAGAAATTGCGACTAGTGTAAACCAAGAGCAATTTATGTCTGAGATATATATTTCTATCCCGAGCAATAACTGTCGAGACTTCTATACCGTCAGGTGAATACGCTGATTATAAAGAGAGAAATAAATGTCAGACAGAAATATCTTGGTTTCTAGCTATTCCGTCTAGCTTGCCGAAACTTCTATACCAACAGATGTAAACACTGTTTATTTACTAGTTGCAACAGGTCCGACCTTTATCGCTGGAGTTTTAACAGTTTGTCTACTTTTATCTTTCATTATGGGGGATAGAAGAGATTGGCTAAAAGTTGAAGTTATCGAACTTATCGATATGTACCAAAGTAAACCGGAGCTGTGGGACGTGAAATGCATTGATTATAGAGATAGAATAAAAAAAAATGACGCTTTAGCGGAAATGGCCAAATCATTCAATACAACTATCGAAGAGATAAAAAAAAAAACTTAAGAGTTTAAGATCTCAATTCAATACTGAATTAAAAAGAAATCTAAACGCCAAATCCGGTCAGGGAAAAGAAGAACTAAGTGCATCAAGATGGCCGTATTATAATTTATTATTATTTCTGCGAGGAGGTGCAACATGCAAACCGGCCATAGGAAATTTACCTGTGGTAAGTAAATAAAATGTTTATTTATTTATTTTATCTATTTATTAAATTTAATTGTTTACATTAATCTGTATTGCCAAGTTACCTCTCCTTGGCTGCTTAAAAAAATATTCTCTATACTCTTCACGTACTTCTTTAGCGTTTCTTGAGTAGTTATTACCATCTTGAGTCAGTGGTAGGAGATTGTCTGCTGGAATATCTCCATTTCGCCAGCTTCCATGAATTATTTCGCCCGTTTCCAAATTTTCTCTGTCCAATGTGCCTTCCGGGGCATACACATTTTCAGAATATTTTAAAGACAACAACCAATTGTGTAATGTATAAACGGCCATACCTACAATTTCCACGCGCTCAGGTGCAAGAAGAAGTGGTTTTCTTAATACTCTAAATACGCTAGACATTAGACCAAAGGCATTTTCTACTACTCTCCTTGCTCTATAGAGTCTGTAATTATAAATTCTCATAGAATCTTGACTATTAAATGGATATGGTTTCATAATATGAGGTAGTAATGGAAAGGCATCGTCCGCCACAAAAACATGTGGCACACATAAGCTTCTTCCTGGGAGAGGTGTCTTTCCGAGGCCTGTTGCTGCAGTTTCAATGTAATCTGCTACTCCACTGGCCACCAAATGAAACCATTGAGGCAACGCCCACTGCTGGTAAGATGTATGATTTATGCACAAGACACTGACCTACTACAAACACAACTCTTACCCAGACCTCCCGTAACGTTCACACCATGGACTCTAAACAATTTGAAACTAGACCTAGGACTGACTAAATACAAAAAATCCGACCCGACATCTACACATTCATACAAACACATATTCAAGTCATATCTTGACAAAAATAAAGACACAATGTTTATTTACACGGACGGATCCAAGACAGCTGAAGGCACAGGCGCAGCAGCTGTAATGGATATAAATACCTTACAGCTTAAACTACCAAAAAGTACAAGTATTTACTCTGCTGAGCTGCATGCCATTCACCTTGCTCTGGGAAATGCACACGACATACAAAAACAAAAGATAACACTATTTACGGACTCACTCAGCTCAATACATGGACTACAAAACATGTACAACGACAATCCCATCATTATGAACATACTAGAACAGATACACAGGACGAATAAAGAAATCACAATATATTGGCTCCCAGGACATGAGGACATAGGAAAAAGCAGTCAAGCTGACGTACTGGCTCGGACAGCTACAAGACAAAACCGACAGGACATAGACAAAGTTACATTACAAGACCTGCAAATCGAAGTAAGAAGGTTTATTACAGAAAAGTGGCAGAAATCTTGGCACATGACGACAGAAAACAAACTTCGCGAAATAAAACAGACGGTAGGTGAATGGCCTTCAAGCAAAAGGGATAATAGAAGAGACGAAGTGATATTATGCCGCTTAAGAATTGGCCATTCCCGACTGACACACTCTTATCTCATGACAAGACAGGACAGACCGACATGTACACAGTGTAACACACCGCTGACTATAAAGCACATACTTACTGAATGTTTACAGCGACAAAACTATGACTTACCTTACAATATGACTGAATTACTCGGCGATGGAAGCAAATATATAGATAACATACTGAACTACCTCAACAAGACCAACCTCCTAAACAAATTATAATTATAATTAAACATGAACAAATTATAACAGGACATACACACATATATGTGTATGTATTTTATTTGTCTTAAAATGTTAAAACTATACAGCCGTACTATACTAAAATCTTACATTTGACAATATAAAACTAACAGGAGTGTGAAACCTCCTTCAACCAACTTAATTGATTATGTGTATAAACTTCATGCATTATTATAATATTGATTTTTCATATATTCAAGTATATTGTAATATTGTATTCTCTTATAAATAGATGTGTATATAAATTTCAATTTGTATATTTGGCCAAAAATGTGAAAAATACGATTGTATTTAATTAGATGTATTTAATTAGTTGTATTTAATTAGATGTAATTTTCGTATGTATATTATATATGTATTTTTTGTTCTGAGCGAGTCGCCTTAGTTACGGTCGCTCATAAATAAATAAAAAAAAAAAAAAAAAAAAAAAAAAAAAAAATACTCCACTGGCTCTGAAAACTCCACCATCTGATACTCTTCCATTGCTACCGACTGTGACGATTAGGAATTTGTAAGTAGCATCAACAATTGCCATTAATACAACGCTATGTTGTCCTTTATAATTAAAATAATAGCTGTCGCTATTCTGTGGAGCTTGGATAACAATATGTTTTCCGTCAATAGCGCCCAAACATTTGGGAAAGTTCCACTTCAATTCGAATTTATTGGAAACCCTTTGCCATTCATTTGATGTAGACGGTGCCTGTAGGGGGGGGGGGATAAAAATTAATATTATACCTCACTTAATTAATTTATTTTAATTTTTTTAGTATGATTTTGATAATTTGATATATATTTTTTATTACATTTTGACCAGGATGCTGAAGCGGTGGACACCGCTAATGAAATGACACCAGAAAGTGACGTCATTCAAGACGAATTGGAACAGCCTGAAGAGGTAAATCGTTCTGGGTTGCAAAAAAATAAAATTCTTCCAAAGACCAAAAGGAAAAAAGAAGTTTCAAAAAATGGTATCTTGGAAAAAGCTTTACGCACATTAAACGAAGAGGAGGATCAATACGATGTATTTGGGAAATATGTTGCATCCGAATTGAGAAATCTTTCTTCAGAGTATCTAAGAAAAAAAATGAAAAGGAAATTTCAACAAGTGATGTTGGAGATTAGTGAAGAGGAAGATCGGCTATCTAATCCTTCTACTCATAGTCAGAGTAATCCCAACTCGGTTACTTCAGGTAATATATAAAATAATTGTAAACAATTGTAATACCAGTCCGTTTGCAATAAAAGATTAAAATAATTATCACATATAATAACACTTCTAATACAATTATTAATTCCTTTTTTTTTTATTTTGAGGTAATGAATATTACGAATCTTCAGGAAGTGCCGAACAATATATCACTCTACAAACCTTATCATCCTATATACAAAATGAAACTGAAAGTGAATTCTCGCTAAATAATTAATTCGTACCTTTATATAATCCTTTAATGCCATATTAATTGCTCTGCAAACTTGAGGAACAATGATGCATATAGTACATTTTGGCACTCTAAACAAATAACTGAGGCTTGTGTATGTATCACCTGTAAATATTTAAATGTATAGTTTAAAAATATAGTTCTAATAAATAAAATTTCATAAAATAAAATAGTATTTCATTAAGTAAATACCTACTTACCTGATATTAAATATCGCAATGTTATAGCTAGTCGTTCTGTAACACTAATAGCGTCTCTAAATTTTGTGTCTTGCTTCGATATAAGAAGACCTATTTTACAAGCAAGCTTTTCGAAATCTGATGGTTTCATTCTTAAAAAATTCGAAAACTGCGCTGGATCCTCGATACAGAGCTCAGACATTAATAATTAATTGAAGAAACCTAATTTTTCCCGTCTTAAAATCCAATCTCGAACCCATATAGAACGTTTTTTTTCTTTTTTCCAACATTTGTATAATAACTAAACATGCCGCTATTTTGCGTTTCTATGCGTTCTTCATTGCAAGCAGAATGGACTAGACAGGACATATATGTCTGAGTGTAAACAGGCCGGACATTTATTGCAAAGCGAGAACTATCCTATACATATCCATGATATAAATGTCTAGCTATTTCTGTCCGTATGTAAACTTGCAAGAGAATATCTATCCGACACTTATATCGCGACATATATCGTGACATATATTTCCTGCCAGAAATATCAAGTGTAAACGCACCCTTATAGGGTAAAGGACAGTTATTGACACCCTTAGACTACATTTCTGCGGCGAAATTAAAAAAAAAAATACTTTTTATGAAGAGATCAATTATTGCTATAGCTCCTCTTTATCTATCCTTTGAAAGACTCAAGTGGATTTTTCTTTCAAAAGTTCAATACATTTTAACAGATGGCAATAATTATGGTAAAAAATGCAAAAACTAGTTATTGACACTACAGTTATTGACACCCCTTGTACTCTTAACATTTTTTTTCTTATGTTATAATAGGTCATTATAAGGAAATAATATCACAAACATATCATAAACTTTAATGTAATATAAAAAAACAATTAAAATATTTCTTCTTTTTTAACATTATGAATATAACTAGTAAAAAAATAGATAAAAAATGCTGGTAGGTATTATGTAACATAAAATAAAATAATTAATTTACATTTCATCATCTTCATTTGTATCTTTATCAAACACCAAGATGTAACACGCAGGACAAACAAATTCATCGGACTCGTCACTTTCAGGGATATGTTCATATCCTTTCAAACATAATGAACTATCAAAATAAATTACTTCTACAATACTGCCACATTTGAAACATAGGGTTAGTTTAATTTCCCTTTTAGGAATTTTACTGTTGTTTTCCCACTCCAACCTTTTTTTCTGAAATTTTTCTTTTTTCTTCTATATTAGGTTCCAGCATTAGTTTTCATTGTTTACTTGTGACGAATGACATGTGATGTGACAAATGAATAATTTGAATGTTTGTTTTCCGAGATTCTGGCCAGTATGGCACTTAAACCAAGGGCAGCCTTTCGTTGCCAGATGGGCCAAACTGATTTCCTTTGGATATCCAGGAGGAGTTGTTGTTAATAATAAATATGTGGCAGGCATATTTTCAGGTGTAGTATGACTTTCAGTACCTTCTTGAAGTCCTATGGTATCTTCATTTGGTTTTGAAATGACGATCTCTAACCACTTTAAATATTAGCTTCAGAAACACGTGCGTTGGCCCCAGTAACTGCTTCGGAAATCCTCTCTGTATAGAAGGGTGCCTTTGTAAGAAAGCCTTGTACCAGCCAACACCAGGACAATTACCTTTAATGGGAGGGCTCATATTTTTAAATTAAATAAATTCTTTTAGGGATTGCAAAATGTAATTTTTCTTCCTCAAGAATCCCTTTTTCGCACATTTTTCTATCCAAGCAACTAGAGTTAGTTTGTCTTTATCCGAAAGAATTTACCGTGGTCCAAACAATGATTTTACAAACTTGTCGCTTTATCTGAAGTGCAGATTTGATTAAATCGTTTGGACGCCGATTTAATGGAGGAGCCATCCTTTATGGCCTTCAAGGCATTCTCTAAATCCTTCTGGCTATAACTGAGTTTCATAGAAATACTAACACCTGTTATAGACACAATAGAAACTTTATTATTAGGAACTGACAGTGTCAATAACTAGTCATTGAACCCAAAAAGTAGTAAGTGACACCCCATGTCAATAACCAGTTACACTCGAATTAAAGTTAAAAAAACATTGCCGATTAATCAGGAAGATTAAATTATTAAAATTAAAACAAAACCATCAATATTTAAAAAAAAAATCATAATTTAGTTATTCACATGGGGTGTCAATAACAAAAAAAATGAAAAAAATGACCTGTTATTGACACCCCCTGTATAATAATATATAAATTGATTATTTTAATTTAAAACCACTCAAGACACTTCAATTATGCATTCACAAACAATATAAAGTACTTAACTTTATTGCAATAAGTGTAGGAGGAGAGTAGGAACAAAAAAATTGAATGAAAATCCTTCAGGAAATTATAACCTTGTAGCCATTAACTGGCTCTCAACTCAAGTCTTGGGGGTATTAATTTTAAAGCCTTCCCTGTGGTTAGTTTTTCAATCAGGTATATCATAGATGATTTAGAGGACCCTTCAAACATTAGTTTCCTGTATTTCTTAAAATGAAATTAGGACTAGTTCGCTTATTTCTTCAAGTTGAAGTTTGAGGTGTCAATAACTGTCTGGTTTACCCTATATAGATAATGGTCCACTATGATAGTTCAAGAGATCAAACGTCATAAAATGGCGCTTAGAAATAAAGAATTTTGAAATAAACCTTTTTTTTGTAGAGCCTAATATTTCTTCCTAACTAGATTTGTCAAGCCTTGCTTATCTTAGGGGACATAAATCCTTTGGTGCCCTCCTTTTTCAGGACGAACTAATCCTGGAAGGTTATAACCAGCAAGGTCTTGGAGATAATTATCTACCAGTGTGGGCACCCTTACCAACTTATGGCTCAATCGATTTTTAAATACGGATACTAATTTGTTATTAACCCCAAAAACTAAACAATCAAAAATATCGTATAAATATATTTAGTTTTTCAATATGCTGACGCGTTTTGACGTAAAGTCTTCTTCGATTTGCTAATAAAAACTGATATGTTCTATGTAATTATGCTGTCTTCTTTGAGTTTATTCTATGTGCTCATTCTAATAAAATACTCAAGGCTCTAAAGAAATCTGAACTCAATCAATGAAATAAAAATAACAAGTTTTGCTTCTATATACTTTATCTATCTGACTCGTATTCCTAGTGAGATGACGCTTATTTCGCATTTACCACTAAACAATGGTACTCCGTGATTTTTATTTTTTCTTTAAGAATGAAGTGTAATAAACATTGTAATTGAAAAAAAGACACAATTATCAATACGAAAGCTAATAACACAAAAGAAATAATAACAAGATAATATTTTTTAAAAATATGAATGAATAAGAAAATATAACCATAGAAGTTAATAAATGAAATTAACTAACATAACAGAAAACTATCAATATTCGGGGCTTATTCATATTAATTATGAATACGCCTCAAATTAATTGTGATACTTACGCATCTCTTCTAATTGTTTGCTTTTAATAAAGCTTCTCAGGTATTTGGTCCGTTTATGGAATAATCTTCTTTATCGGCCATATTTAAATTTTATTCCTAAAGATGTCTCTTCTTGCATTAGGGAATGCGCAATCCCAAATGAAGTAGAGGTAGATCTAGTGTTGTTAAAAGCGAGCCCTGACTAGAGGCTTTAGGCCTGAACCTTGAACCGAACCTCCACAGCCCGAGCTCTGAGGGCTCGATGAAGGCTCGGGAGTGAGGCTTCAGCCTAACCTTATCAAGCCCTGAAGGTTCGGCAAGGCTCTCCCTCGAGCCTTGAAGGCTCGGCCTTGGAGCCCTGGGAAGGTAGAGCTTTGGCAAGCACGGTTATAATAGTAGTACGACAGTGTTGCCATCACCGTCTCACAGAAGTTTATTTTTTTAGGAAAAGTTACTATTTTTACCCAATTAGTAATCCATATAATTAGTTTATCAATGAAATGGTAAATTTAATTGCCAGCGAATAATTTCAATGTGGCGGAAAGAATTTAGGACGAATCTACTGAAGTATATTTCATTAAACAGCTGTTTGCCCGCCATCCGCCATTTTGGAAATAAAAAGCAAAATGCTTCAAAGCATGCGCCTTCTACTAAGCCGAGCCTTGAAGCCTCGCGCCTTCTATCGAGCCATGTCCAAGCTCTGAGAGCTCGAGCTTTTAGGAGCCGCGCCTTCTAGCCTTAAAGGCGCACTCTTTTACAACACTAGGTAGATCTGTTGGCTGATGTGGTCGCTCCTTTATTCACTTGAACAATTTTATTTGTTTTCATAAAATATTTTTGTTGAGTTAAAACATAAATTAATATTCTCATTTATGTGGTGTTTAGGTAACCCCACCTCTCTCCTATTGAACTGATATTCATAATATTCAAATATCTCACTTACTTTCGTTTAGGATGATCCAATTTTGCTATTCATCTAACTCATCCATAAGTAATGTATACATCCAAATAATGTATCCATTATTTATCAAGGCAGTGAAAACTTGAACAGAGTTTTTTTTAGAAAGTTTGCACAATGGGTCTATGGATAGATCTGGGCACTCGTTTTCTAATCTAAATCTATAAAAACTAATCATTGGCTCAGTGGTATTGGTGGAATGCTTAGTTCCATTATAATTTTAAACGTGTGACCAAAAATATTTGTTGTTATAAGTCCCTGAAGAGGTGCCAGGAGAAAATGAAACATGTAGAGTGAATGAAGGATTTGGAGCTGAATTAATGGTGTGTTTTGTATAATTGACCTTCCGCCGAATTTAGTCGACCTCAAAAAATACTTTTCTTCATATTTGCTACAAACTAAGCAGAAAGGTTTGTGATTACGAAGGAGAATGGCAAGATCATCGAGAAATTGCACATGAATGCATGCATTAAAGCAAACCCATCTCTCCTCCTTAGAACTGCAGAGGATGCAGTTGAACATGGCTTGCATATTGACAATACTGTACGTCAATACGGAACGTAGAAATGCAATTCCTATGCATGGGAAAGTACAAATACACCTCGACTTCATCATTAGTTGACAGCAGAATTTAAGTTCATGTACATCATTACGAAAGTATGCAATTTCTCACTCAAATATCGGGTTTTTCTACTTCTGTCTATTCTTTGAAAGAACTCTTCAAAAATATAGTACATTCAAATATATTTGTCAAAACACAAATGTTGTGATTTGGAAGACTTTACCTATAAATATCTCATGGTTCCTAAGATTCTTTTGCAAAAGGTTGCAACGATTTACATTTCTTCAATTTCAATGTCTCAACTATTATATTTTCTATTTATCTTCTTTGTTATAAACATCAGAGCCCGTGGGTTTGTCTTCCAACATGTATTATCACTTATAGGATAACATGTATTATTATTTATTGGATAACATGTATTATAAATTATAGGATAACATGTAGTATTACTTATAGGATAACATGTAGTATTACTTATAGGATAACATGTAGTATTCCTTATAGGACAACATGTAGTATTACTTATAGGATGACATGAATTATTATTTATAGGATAACATGTATTATTACTTATAGGATGACATGTATTATTACTTATAGGATAACATGTATTATTACTTATAGGATTCCTACTTTTACATTATTTATGATTGATTACTGCGCCTATTCATTGGCTGTACATTTGGCTTATCTAATCCTATGACCTAGACCAAGTCTACAGATGGAGTTGTTCCCTATCCCGGGAGATCGGAACCGTGCATATTTTTTATCCGTTTAAGTTTAGACGTAACCTTACCACACTGCTACGGAAAGTGATTAGTTATGCAACACTAGCGTGACGGACTGCATTTTAATTATATTTTCGATTGACTTTCCAGTGGAGCCTTTTTTTTTTTGACTGAATGTGTATCTTTCTGAAACATTTGTTTGCGTGATACCTTCTGCTTTTAAATCTTCTTTTACTGGGAATGCCATTTAAATTTAATTTACCATTTACTTAAGTCTTGAAGGATCCATTCTTTCGACGAGACTTTAGTATTTTAATACATTTTTTTTTTTTTTTTTTTTACTACACTCTGATTTTGATTGTATGTCAGTGTTTTTATTACGTCGAATTTGTTATTCAGTACTAATTTGACCAGCAATATTACTAGAAATATGTTAACTCATATTGTTGTAATAATCAATAATAATAATAATAAAAAAAAAAAAAAGTACTAATTTGGCCTAATATTTTTCTAAAATCCTTTCATTAAATAATTAATTTCATGGGAAATATTGTCAATTAAATAACAGTATCTTGTCTAGATATTTCCCCGTATTTACTTATATGAACGATCACTCATTACTCGAGCAAAGAGAAGTGTGTGTCTGTTTCTTATAGTGCTTTGACCTCGTGTCACGATAATATTTCAAAGAAGGAAAAGGCTATTTATAAAGTTTCTTGGAGGATTCTCCGACCTATGGAATTGCTTTCGCCCACACGATGTGAGAAATGTGGAATTTCGGCGATATTGGTATCCGTTTCCTTTGATATCCCGAATTCCATGTTCAAAATATTTCATTCCTGCGAGTTCTGTGAAATCTTCAGTATGAAGTTACACATCGACAAGGTCCGTGGTCAGAATAGCTCCAAACAAATATATTTTGACCGCGTGCTTTATTGAATATATCTTTTCGAAGTTTTTCCTGACACTGGAAAAACTCAAGAGGAACAATCTAAGCATTCGTCAATAATTAACACAACTGTATTAGACAAGAATAGTATTATAAGTGCTTCCAGCATTTCCTGCTATGATCCGCAGAGCTTTCATATTATCACAAATTTCAACAACACTAGAAGATTCAGAATGTTACAAAGGACGAGGTTGCTGCTATCATGGATTGCAAAGCTTGTGCTGTTGAAAAGTCTGAGGATGGCACCATGTGATGGTGCCTCACACCCGGTCAAGAAGTCCCGGAGCCACACCCGTTCAAAAGCCTGAGCTGTACCGAGAAAACCGCCAGAGCGATACTGTCCATTCTCTAAGGCTGTAGAAATGAAATTCACGATTCTGTGGCATTGATAAATCGCGGAATGGATTACAGAATAAATAAAGAGCGAACGTTATTTTTGATTTTACTTTGTGGTGCTGCCTTTCGACCCTAGACAGAAAATTCTAAATACTACTTAGTCATGCGAGGGAAAATTCGTGTAAGCCCTCACCCGATTATCCTTATTACAGATCCGAACCATTATTAACTAATACTTTCAAAAACTAGTTTATGCCAATGGGAATTCGGAAGGAAAAATAAGATTTGCTGAAGTTAAGGACTCAAAGGTATAAACTCCGGACGACAAGTGTGCCTGGAAGTTTTCCAGACGTTTCCTCTGAGATAAGGTTTATTTCATTCGCCCCCTTGAATTTTACCTTCTTTTTTCTGCTATTAAGGATGTTTATCTGAAGCATTAATGGCTACATTATAATTACGGCTTAATCTCTGGAAGATTACTTTACTGCATTAGGGATTCATCACCATAAAACTACATGAACATAAAACATTAATATTTCTTAAGTAACTTCTTCATAAACCCATACCTCTGGAACATTTTTATAGGGTCTTTTTAATATAATATCCTTTTCCAGATTTCGCTTAGATGCTTTAGCCCAAGCTGTTACTCTCAATCGTTAAGCTCCTGCGAACTAAAGGAAGAAAAATATTCATTTAGACTAGGGTCTTACAAATGTTGTCCATAACTTTTAATATTCTACGAAGGAATGGACGTGTAAACTTTTCAGACATGTATGTACAAATTTGAATTATCGTTATTTCTCTAACTGCAAGTGTAGATTTTAAAATTGCAAACGGGTGCTGGGTAGATCAGGATGAACCGCACCGAGGACTTTAGGATCTATTGTGTAAAAGCTATTGTGCCTCACAATGTGGCAGTCTGTTATAACAAGAGGCCCCAGTCAGTGATGAACTTCTAAAGGTTCGCGGCCTTTAGGGGGTTTATTTCTGACCTTAAGAGGTTTTGCTCAGGTCAATCAATCAGGCCCGTACCAAAATGCAGATATATCATGGCTGCGAGCTCCTAACCCCTACAAATGATATGATGAGGTGTTGCATCGTCCTCGAAGCATAGTCGGCACTTTTTTATATAAAGCTTTTAGAGTAGTGAGGTTCAGGCTCAGCTACCTTTCTTGGAGCAGCATTGAGGTCCGTTCCAATGTGCTGATATCTCATCGCTGAATGCACCAAACATATGCAAATGATATGTGCGGAGTTCCATCATTCTCAAAGCATAGTCGACCCCATATGATACTAGCCAGTCCCACGGAATGAATATGCCGATGTATTTTGCAGTTTTCTGCAAGGAGAGCTGATGGCAAGTGGCTTAATCTTTCCTTTGTGAAGGAAAGATTAAGAAGAGTCTCTAACCTCCTCCTATACAAAAAAGAACTGTAAGTTAAATGTAATATGTTATACGTGAAGAAACAATATTAGATGGTGCTCATGGCCGCAGCAGTCGATGCACCCAAAAAGAAGGAAAAAAAAATATGTTATACGGTAAATTATAGAGCAATGGTCTTTTGTCCCGCTGCCAGTGCAATCTTTCTACCCCTACCCGTTAATAATAACTTTAAAATTATTGAAATAGAGGTTGTGCATTTTGAAACATATGAAATAATAAACATATTTTCGTTGCAGAGGTGCTGAAATATCACCATGGGGCCCGAAACGTGATCCGCTCTACATAGTGATCCCAGTGACCATCCTCTACTCACTCATCTTCATCACAGGTCTCATAGGGAATGTGAGTACTTGCGTCGTGATCGCCAGGAACCGTCACATGCACACTGCTACCAACTACTACCTCTTCTCCCTGGCTGTTTCTGATCTCCTTCTTCTGGTATCCGGCCTACCTGCAGAGATGTACAGCCTTTGGTCAAAGTATGAATAAATTACTGTTAACATATTAAATTAGACAATATTTTATAGTCCGAACTTCTGAAATCTTCCTTTAGAATGAGTTTCCTTCCTACCGGAAATGGAGTAAACTTGGCAAAATTTAATGGTTGTTGATATCAGGGCTAAATTTTATGCTAAATATTTGTGTATTCTGAGGAGGTCAGCACTGTTTATTAAGATTATTCGCGGAATGACTAATTAATGTTTAAAGTTTTATAAACTCCTGGAATAATTAGGGAAGAACGTGTTGACCCCCCCCCTCCTGTAGCTTATTATGCTGAAGTTGAAGAAGCACGTGGATATTAAGTCCGAAATAGGCCTCATCTTTAACAAAGAGGCAGGAATTAAGGGGTCCTTTTTCTCTTGAAAGTTGTTTTAATGGGTAAAAGGGCGGATGGCAAATTCATCGTTTCCTGTAATTAATATTCTCTCTCTCTCTCTCTGTCTCCCTCTCTCTTATCTCTTCTTCTCTTTGCTTCTTCTTTAGCCCTGATATACTCCAAGCCTTCTTTATACGAGCGGTCCCGACCAATTTGTTTTTAAAATTTTAAATTCCGACATTATAGATCATAACTTGAAAAAGCATAATTACCATAAGTATTATCATAACTTTTAAATATGAATCACAAGTTACTGTCATCTTTGGAAGATATTCTATGTGGAAATGAAGACCGGTGTGAACTTGGTGCCGAACATTAAGTAATCGAAAAATCAAACTTATATATGAGGTACAAACGAAATGAAAAGTGGTACAAACGATTCTCTATCGAATCCCGGGAATCATATGTTTGGTTTTGGAGCTAAAAGCTGTGTGCTTTTAGTCTCCAACTAAAAACCCAACATTATGATATTAGATAAACGATATAATAGTTCAAAAGTGCAAATTAGTAATAATAGTGACTCGGAAAATAAGAAGAACATAATTCGTCTGAAGAAGAATTCTATGAGTACCTAACCGTTACCATACTTGATGAAGGTAAACATTTCAACAATATTAATCCTTTTTTAATAAATAAGTGGGGTAAACAATTTAGTAAAGAGCTAAGTATTAACAAAAATAGAAGAAATGGAACCTTATTAATAAGATGCCCAAACCTAAGTGTTAGTAAAAGTCTACTGGATTCTAAGAAATTCTACAATGATTACAATATTTCTGTTACTCCACATGACAAATTGAATTATATAAAAGGTATTTTTCGTTGCAAAGATATCGAAAATATGTCAGACTCGATTATCCTGAACGAACATAAAGAAGATTATTGTAATATTGTTAATTTACAAAGAATAACCCCGAAGAAAGGAAGAGTATTGTTTGTAGTAACATTCAATGGCGGCTCGTTGCCTAGCAAAATAAGGTTAGGTCATCTGATAACAAGAGTAGACCCCTTCATACCATTACCTATGAGGTGTTTTCAGTGTTTTAGACTCAACCACCCAGCTAAAAGATGTGCATCGCTTCAAATATGCCCGAATTGCTCGGAAATTAAACACGAAGGCCCTTGTAGCAAAATAAAATGTGTCAACTGTAGTCAAGGTCATCATTCGTTAGATAAAGACTGTCCTTTATATAAATTAGAACAAAATATATAATCCAAAATGACTCTTGAAAAATTATCTTATGGAGAAGCAAAAAGGCGGCTTTTAGCGACGAATACTTATGCTAAAAAAGTAATGCAAAACCAAAATCCAGAATTTAAAGAACATCTCAGTGCATTGACTAACGTAGTGAGAGGACTTGAACAGCAGGTTCACTCAATTGCACAGCCATCAAATATCGGTCAAAATACAGAAAATATTCTCTCGAAAGGCTTTGAAGAAGTGTTTCGTAGAATTGAAACTCTCTTCGTTGAAATGGAAAACAGAATGCTGAAGAAGTACCCACCAGAAGCAACTCCAAGAAGCAAAGATGTAGATTTATCTAAGACAGAAAATGGAAAAACTCGAAGGAGTCGGAAGAAAGGAAAGGACAACGACGACAAAATCCCAGAAATCGCTAGAGCAGGACTGGACAAGGAGCCAGGACCCATCATCCCTGGACCATCAGAAGACCCGATAAGGCCGATAGATGGAACTCAGCATCAAGACCCACCAAAAACACAAAGGTACCCAGAATACAGAGGCAGAAATAGGGGAAAATAATTCTTTATTCTAAATGTATTTCCATAATGTTTCAAGTTTATCAAATTCACACCCCTTCCCCAACATGCTTTTAATTAAATTAACTTCATTTTCGTTCAATTTTCTTCCTTCTTTACTTATTTCTAATATTTTTTTCAAATCATTATTATCACTTTGTCCTTTTTTTAGTTTTTATTATCTCACCCCCCTACCCCTAATTTTGTTTTTCCAAGAAATTGAACTTTTGAGATTTACATTTATTATTATCTCCTATAACTTAGTCCTTTCAAAATTCATTATAACCAGAAAAAAAATCTCTCATTTGGTATTGATTAAGGCCATACCGACGCTAAAGAATATTCAGGCTACTTATTTGCATCTTTTACATGTATTATCTACTTTTATATATAGCTTTCCAATATTTCTTTGTATATTAAACAGTGATCCACCTTTTATCACTAGTATACGATTATTTACACCTGAATTTATATATGGTATTTTACTCGAATTTTCGGGTAGATTAAATCTCAAGTTTAGTAACATTTTATTAATACTTTTGTTATTTATTTACACTTTAAATGATCCTTATTTGCCAATGGAATCTCAATGGTCTACTAAGGCATAAAGCCGATTTATCATACCTGTTACAACAAAAGTATATCCATATTTTTGCATTACAAGAAACCCATACCCATCCTAATGAAAGTATCGCCATAAATGGTTTCAATGTTTACAGTAAGAGCTATTCTCTAGGAGGTAGAGCATCCGGTGGAGTCGCTGTATATGTTAGGCATAGCATCTACAGCGAACCCGTGCGGCTCTTCACAACATTACAAGCTGTTGCTGCGTCTGTATTTATACCCTTTAGAATTACTGTCTGTTCGCTATATCTCCCCCTGGGCAACCCCTTGATTTAAATTCACTCAAAGATCTATTTCTTCAACTGCCACCCCCAATTCTGTTGCTTGGAGATGTTAACTCTCAAAACACCCTGTTGACTCTCCCTCCCCTCGATTCTCCTCCACTCCAAAGTATAACACAAAAAAAGCTAAATGGAATGAATTTCAAAATTATTTGTCAAACGACTCTGTGCTGAAAAGCATTCAAAATCTCGAAATGTTTCATCAAGCACTTATTGATGCTGCCAACCTTAATATCCCGAAAACTCCTCATCAATATAAAAAAAGTCCAGTGCCATGGTGGACCCAAGAATGTAGCGATGCTGTCCGAGAGAGACGTAAAGCTCCACATAAATTTAATAGATGTCCATTACATAATTTTTATTTAAAATACAAAGAACAAAAAGCCAAAACTCAATGGATAATAATAACGTCTAAGAAACAGGCATGGATTACATTTTTAGAATCTATTAATAGGAATACGCCTATAAAATTAATTTGGAATACTATTGATAAAACTCAAAAAAGGACGTACAGAAAACCAATAGCTGCAATTAGACACAGTAACTCTATTGTAACTGATCCATTCCAAATTTCAAATTTACTCGGAGAACATTTCGAAAATATTCATAAGACTCAGCAAAACTCTCCTGAATCTAATCATTATAGGTCAATAATTGGGAATATCCCACTTAACCTTAATTATAGTAATTTAAACCCCCTGAATGAACCGTTTTCATTAACTGAGTTAAATTATGCACTTAATAGGTCAAAAAATACATCTCCTGGAGCCGACGGAATAAACAATGAAATCATTAAGAACATTCCCTATCCGATGATCAGGAAACTGTTAGAAATGTTTAACAGCGCTTTTGATTCCGGGGTATATCCTGTTTCGTGGAAGGAATCACTGATAGTTCCTGTGTTGAAGGCAAACAAGGAAAGTCTTTTACCCACAAGTTATAGACCAATTTCCTTGACCAGCTGTGTTTGTAAGCTTTTTGAGAGAATGATCAATAGAAGACTAACGTGGTTTCTTGAAAAAAATAAACTGCTATCAGATTTCCAGTGTGGATTCCGAACTAATCATTCGACTTTAGACTACATTGTGCGCCTAGAAAACGACATTTTAAATGCTTTTATCGATAAAAAATCTACATTAGCAGTCTCTTTTGACATTGAAAAAGCCTACGACACAGTCTGGTCTGGAACTTTGGTCTATAAACTTAATGAATGGAATGTTGGTGGAAAGATGTTAATGTTTATCAAACACTTTTTGACCAACAGAAATTCAAAGTTAAAGTGAGATCAACCATCTCTGACTCATTTAACCAGGATCTTGGGGTCCCTCAGGGAGGGGTTCTAAGCACTACTTTATTTAAGATAGGAATGGACAGTATAAAGTACAGCTTACCCCCTGGTGTAGAATACTGCCAGTATGTCGATGACTTTTGGTTTATTCATCATCTAAAGATATTAGTGCTCTGGAGGAAACCATGCAGAATGCTCTTCGATTATTAGAAAGATGGAGCAATTGGAATGGTCTGAAGTTTTCAATAGAAAAAACAAAAATTATACTTTTCACAAAAAAGAAAAGGGTTCCTAGCATTAATTTATTTATTTACAATAGAAAATTAAGAGAAGAAAAAGTTATAAAATTTTTGGGTATATTATTTGACAGCAAACTAACTTGGGTACCCCATGTCAAAGAACTCAGTAAGAGATCAAAGAAATCACTTAATCTCTTGAGAGTTCTGGGAAATACGAAATGGGGTGCTGACAGGAGTCTAATGCTAACGTTCTATCGAGCATTAACTCGTTCGATACTAGATTATGGATATGTGGCATATTCCTCTGCCAAGCCCAAACTTCTAAAGTTGCTAGATTCTGTCCATTACACGGGACTAAGGTTAGCTACTGGTGCCTTTAGAACCAGCCCGACCAATAGTCTTTGTGCCGAGTGTGGAGAGTATCCGTTAGAATACAGGAGAAAGATGCTAATAAGTAAGTTTGTACTTAAGAGTATATCTTTAAATAATCCATGCCTTAAGTACATCCACAAATCCATACACCGAAACATATAACATGAACCCTACATTGCAAAAGCCACTTTACATTAGATTTCACGAAATTGCCAACCACTACATTGACCCAACAAAAATTATACAAAAAGCAAATCACATTTTCCCTCCTTGGACAATTCATAATCTAACAATAAATTTAAGTTTGACTAAACACAGAAAGCATGACCCAACATCTGGCATTATATATAAAAACAAATTTAACGCTTACCTTAAAGATCATTTAGAGTCATTATTTGTATACACAGACGCATATAAAACACAACACGGTACTGGAATAGCTGTAGTAATAGGAGAAACAATAATAGTTAATAAACTACCTGACATTACAACATGCACAGCTGAATTACGAGCAATACTTCTAGCACTGACCAACATCAATACACGACAAGAAAACGACATTATCATTTGTACAGACTCTCTCAGTTCCCTTATAACCATACAAGACATTTTTAGTACACATCCAATTGTAACACAAATACATGATACAATACATTCATTGAAGAAACGAATAACTATTTATTGGCTTCCCGGTCATGAAGATATACCACAAAGTACGAATGTAGACAGACAAGCAAAATTATCCACAACACGAAACCAATACGACGTCACAGACATAACATACGAAGATATATTCACTGACATACAGAAACACATTGAAAACCAGTGGTACGATGTATGGTACAGGACAAGAGACAACAAACTACGAGAAATTAAATCTACAATTACTCACTGGCCATCGAGCAACAGAAGTACAAGAAGAGAAGAAGTAGTACTGACACGTTTAAGGATTGGACACACTAGACTTACACACTCATTCCTAATGACCAGAGAACAAGCACCGATTTGCCCAATATGTAACACCTTTTTAAACGATTAAACACTTACTAACGGACTATTTAAGACTTAACTCATTTCCCCTCCCAGCTATAAACCTAACAGAGTTGTTAGCAGAAGGAAGCCAATTTATAGATTTTGTTTTTAGATACTTAAGGAAAATTGGACTATTTGAAGAAATATGATGTACACGTATATGGTATTCTATGTTTGTATACGAGCTTATCTGTTTGTGTATGTGTATATGTGTATGTATATTTATTTTTCTGTTTACGACCTCCTATCATTAATAAATATGTACAAACTATGATTTGAAGTTCATAAAGATCTAAGTCTATAATTGTATTTACAGACTGCCCTATCTGCCTCTGTGTTGTTCGTACCTTTTTATAGTCACTGCAAATTGTATTAGTAATTTTTTTTTTATTTTAATATTTTTTTAATTATTTCATTTTCAAATTTGTTAACAATTGTTTACTATTGTTTCTTCTTATGTATGTATTTTAAGTGATGAATTGCCCTTGTCGCGGTCTCACTAATAAATAAATAAATATCGAATCCCGGTGGCCGATTTTCGATATCTCCAAAAATAACGGAATTAGTGTTTTCGCGTACGTCAAAAGTTTAAAACATTCGTACTCGCGTACCCTTTGAGGTACAAACGAAATGAAAAGTGGTACGAACAGGTACAAACGATTCTGCATCGAACCCCGTTGGCCAATTTTCGATATCTCCAAAAATGAAGTGGCTTTGACAAGCCTTCAACTAGGACACACGCATTCTTATGTGCAGAAGGACTCTACCCTAATGCATTATTTGGCAAAAAACAATTACCGTTCAAAACATTATTGAAGAGTGTCACAGGTACAAGACGCTGTTTCAAGAGTAATGTCGAAGAAGATGGCAGAAGGTCTTGGTAAGAATGAAGCTGCAGCTGAAAACTATATGTTCTATGATATTTGAATCGATCCATGCAAAAACAGCTTCAGTCCATTTTTTTCCCAATATGAGTTCTGATAATATTTCCGTTAATATGAGTGATAGATTCGTTATGGTTATGTTTCTATGGAAACTATTTATTAGACTGAAGTCTATTTAACATAGACATTGGGCCATTGGAGACCTGATGGCCGTGAGGGTTAAGGCGTGAGCACTTAACACTCCGAGCCAAAGGTCGTGGGTTCGATTCCCACTAGGGGTGGTGGCTTTTCTTTCGAAAAAAGGAAAAGGCATCACCCCTATTCTGGCTAGAAAAGGGGGGTAACCTCTAGATAACCAGTCCTAAAATTCCTAGTTAATAATAAATGGATGTTAAAATTTAAATTAAAAAAAATTTAACATAGAAATGTTTAGTTACGTTCAGAGACAACGAATCCATTACTCATATTAACGAAAATATTATCCGAAATCATATTGGGAAAAAATAGACTGAAGCCCTTTTTGCATGGATCGATTCATTTGTGGTTAACCTTTTGTCTTTTATTGATGTCAGACATAGCTTTTATTCATATTTTTTATTAGAAGTAAGATACTTAATTAATTAATATTTATTTATAGGTAAATATAAATGTTCATATGGTAGGGCGCTAATGATCATTTGGTTACTCGCCCAAAATACTTTAATCAAACAACAAAGAAGCAGATTCCTTTCATCAAATTTCTCAAGATTTTCTAGTTCTGGTTCCGTTGTGAGTAAACCTGTTATTCCACTGTGTATTGATCGTGGAATATCATTGGACACTGTTTCTTGGCGATTTGAAGATACAAGAAAAATTCTATCATTAATGAATGGGATAACGAGTTCCTTGTTACCCAATCGTTCCCCTTCCCAACTACCTACCACCTAACTGCCATCTACTTCCTAAAACTCGACATTCAGTTAGAAACCTCAGAGAAACACTCAAGAGCTTAAAGAGCTCACTGCAGTTATAAAAAACCTCCTGGCAATCCTCTGGAAACAGGGTCATTTAATGATTAGCAATTTTGACAGTGCGTCATGACCCGGGTATATGACTTGTTTTGTCCACATAATCCTTCATGATTTCCATGCTAACAGACACAACTTAAATCACACCATTGACTAAACAAACCTTCATATGCAATAATTACTGTCGCCATTGCTGGCACTGAAACGCCCAGTGGATTTGCTGTATTGATCAAATATGGTATTCCATATACAGCATCTAGCCACTTAATCAACCTGTAATCCACCAATTCTCATGATAAAGGTCAAGCTCAAAGGTCAGATCTGATCAGCACTGGGCTTTGTTGTTGTTTTATCATTGTTGGTGATCTAAACACCAAGTTCCACTTATGGAATAACGCTCAAACCGCACCCTCGAGGATTGCGAAAACTTTTCTCAACTAATTTATCTATCGTTACTGATAATAACCTCCCTCCAGTTCTCCCCAAGGTAGAGTGCAGAACATATCTAAGTCCACCTAAGGAGGTGGAGGGTTCAAGTCCCAACAATTTTTTTACTTTTAATTCTTGACGCATCAGACGCTTAATAAGTCTCTGATATTAATATTTAGTACTAGTATTAGATTAATACTATATGTCTTTAAAAAAACAAAACCGCCTAACCAAAATTTACTCTAATCCGAACAGGGTTCGATCCCAATTTGGGGTACGGATTTACAAGTCTCTACTTTATATCTAAACTTTATTTTACACATATCTACAATCTATGTTGCAGGTATCCATACGTATTTGGAGAGATGTTCTGCTTGGCTCAGGGCTTTACATCAGAGACTTCAACCAACGCTACCGTCCTCACTATCACTGCCTTCACTGTGGAACGATACGTGGCCATCTGTCATCCCTTCTTGTCACACACAGTCTCCAAGCTGTCTAGGGCTGTGAAGTTTGTCTTCGCCATTTGGATTATATCATTCTTCTCTGCGTTTCCGTTGGTAATTAAACGTTGGTTTTTGTATAAATGTTGTTTTAAATTAAAATTCGATTTTCTCAGTAAATTTGAATCATCTCTGGCTCTTAAAAATGACTAAAATATTGTCTGGCTTGAGATATGGCGCTTTTTAGTCAATCTGAAGCTTTGAGTCCATTAGATTAATTACTAGCCATGCTGTGATATGAAGCTCCAGCGTAATTGGTTCACAACCAAGCGTGAAACGGGATCTCTAGGTCAAATTCCAAGCCTGGAAAAAATAAAGACTTGGTTATTATTACTTTATTAAGCAATTTAATAAGGTTTTAGGTAAAAATGTAGTAAAATTTCAGAATATATCTAAATTTAGATTTACAAGTATAGTGCTAATTTACCTACTGCCAGGCGCTATTAATTCATATATTTTCTATGGGATTTCTAATAAGATGATTAAGAAACCAGCAAATTCACATAATGTAAATTTGCAAATTCTATTGTTAGGTAGGACGGAGTATCATTGTTTTACAAAAGTGTCTGTTATTATCTAACTGATACCCCAGTGGATTGGGTTGGTCATAGGCACTTATAAAAAAAACAAACAGTTTCTTCATAATGGAGACATATGAACTGGACAACCCAAGCATGCACTAAAGATATTTTCTTCGAGTGTCATCGTTCGAGGGTTGGATTTGGGGTCCCAGATCGTCCCTATGCTCACCCAGCCTGTAATTAATTAATAGGTACCCGCAAAGGGGAAAATCAGGCGGCCGGAGCATATTACTAACCACACTATAACCCTAGTGTACTCCATAGTCAAGAATCAGATGCCTCTACAGTATCTGCCCCTCTGGGCCCTTAGTGGCATGTTGCGGGACTTTTTATAAAGAATACGCCATATGAAACTCAATAAAAACTGATTATGCGTCGTTTAGGACCAGGGAAGGGTTGAGAGATGAGGCAAAGGAGATAGTGTTTAATGTTTATCAAGACTTAGTTAAAGCTAAGGCTGAAAAAAATTTAGACTATAACGTCAAATTGATAGATTGTTTAGTTGGAGAGAAAAGGTCACGCTCTATATTTCTGGTGCATAGAATTAGCGGTGAAACTTCTCTCTGTTATAACCTTACCCTAGGAGGTTTCAGCCTTAGCTTTGGCTAAGTATTGATAAATATAAAACACTATCTCCCTTGCCCGACCTCTCAAAGCATTCCCTAGTCTTGAACGAGACATAATCAGTTCGTATAGTGTTTCACGTAGTGCCTTGAAATGTGACCTTTCAAATGTCGGAACCGTCGAAAATATTCCCCTCAAAACTTCGCGAAGTGACATTCTACTGTTCGTCTATTTGAACAGGTTATAGCAAGGCCTAAAGAAGAAAATTAATAAATCTCAAAGCCCGAGATGGAATTGATTTAGAGGGAAAATCCGTAAAAAAGGAAAACCGTCTAGAAAAATAGTTAAAAATTATAGAAACTCCGTAGCTTAGATCAACCTAATTATGCTCCAGACTTTTTATTTTGTTTGAACAAAGTTCAACCCTTTTTCAGGCTTAAAGGTCTGCCATTGGCCATGGTTGATATTATAATTAAAAATTTCGTACAATATTTTGATGGCAATCATTTTGAAGACTAGATTAGGTGGCTTGAATATATTTTAAATATCATGATACGGGTTGATTATATGCAATTTACAGGTAAAATCAGTATTTAAGGGTACATAAAATCTGTAAAATAAAGCGGTGCCTTGTTTTTCGGGATGAGTTTGAAACAAATAAAACAGTGTTTACAGATTCAAATTAACAATAAAACAGGTCATATGTCGAACCATCTATTGGTCCTGCTATTTCAAGACTTGTGGAGCCTCTCTCTCGACTATTGTCATTAGTATTGACGTCCGCGCCAATTTGGCGGTTGACGCTGGTGGATTGTTGCCGCTCTTAAAGCAAATAATGCAGGGCTCGCTGCGCAAAGGAAAGAACTGCGTCGCAAAGAAAATCTTACCTGGGGCACGATAAAGGCCAAACTCCCTTAATGTGCATTCCAACAAATGTCAAAATGGGACACGATCCACTAGATGAAAACATATTTCATCTAATTTAAAAAATAAACGAATTTAACATACGTATATACTTAACATGAGTTAAGGCGCATGTAGGCTTATTTAACCGACGACTACAGACGGGAGCAGGTACGCGTGGTTATAGGGGCTGGATGTGGCCGACGAGACCTTTTAATACATGAGTTAAAGCAGTCTCATTTCATACATTAAATAAATTATGCAATATCAAACATTTCACCAAAAATATCAAATAACACTAAAAAAAAGGCAGGTAAAATTTTGTATATCACAATTTTTTTTTATAATTTTTTGAAATTCTAAACATACATCCCACGGCTTATTGCTCTTTTCCCTAAGCGGTTTTCGATAAAGTCCCTTAAGCACGTGTTTTAGTATGAAGGCTCCAATCTATTACTCCGATCACGTATGCTCGGGGGGCTCAGGTAAACATGAGACGTGATTTAAAAGAACCCAAATAATTTAGCCTAAACTCAAAGGTCAATTGTCTTATAAAAATGTAACACACATACAAATAATAACGTTAAAATATCTTTACTCGTTAAATAAATGCTGAGTTTCGTTTAGTTTTCTTGTGCGTCATTTAGGTATTACACAATATAGCGCCATTTTTCCGTCTCTCCATTGAGAGAGTTAAGTTCACAAACTTCGGTAGTCACTTTTTAAAAAACAACTTTTATTTAACTTCAAAAATACAAAATGGTACAATTTAGAATTTTGGATGTGTACACACTAGGTTGGAGAAAAGGACTGACTGTCTAGCCGAAGGAGCAGTAGTAGTGATGGGAGATAAGCACCTGCTTATATAGGAGTAGGGATAGATAAGAGGTTCTAGGAAGGGCTAGGGATTTATCTCCTCCCATCCTTAAGTCTGGAGCTCCTGCGACAGGGATGCGCGAAGTGGGTGAGCCCATGGGTCATAAGCAGCAGGGCTGATGATCTGAAGTGGGATGATCTGTGGTGATGTCACTGATGGTGATGTCACTGATGGTGATGTCACTGATGGTGATGAGGTGGTGCAGACACTTGTATTTTTTACAAAATATAATTTCTTAAACATATATATAAAACCTAGAATTAATAGACAAGTACATATACTTGATATGTATAATATGTAATCTTTCACTGAAGGTGAGTATAATTCTAAAGATTCCATTACCACAGGGGGTATGTTTGGAATTTCTAATTTATCAAAACTAATATTAAATTTTGAAATTTCAAGAATGGGTGCCTGAAAGGGGTAAACAGTACTATCAATGGTTTGTTTACTGACTTTTGGAATTTCTTTATAGCATTCTGTATAATTAAGTTTAATTAACGTTGAAAATGGTATAAATATAGGGTTAGTTGAAGTACAAGAATGTAAGATAGTTTTATTATATATAACATAGGAATTTAAAGGTTCAATATATTTAATAAATGAGGTGTTAGTAATAGTTGAAGTTATACAATTATTAATATTACCTTTAAAAATATTATTTACACATTTGTTAGTATTATATACCTTAAAATTAGTACAATAAAAATTACTTAAAATGTAAGTACAGTTGGCAATATATTTGTTGCCGTTTAATACATAAACAAAATTTGTTTCTGAAAGGGTTGTCACCGTCAAATTTTGATGTCGCACAGGAGTGGACAGTAAATAGTATGTTGAAAAGGTTTCAGATGACAACGGTAATTTTACAATAAAATGAATTACATCTCTATAAATAGAGCAATGGATTTTTCCCAATAACCATAATACCTCAGTTTCATTCGATACAAAGCTGATAGAGGGGTCTATATAATTTAAAATTTGAGCCAAAAGTGAAGAATGTATTATTCCAAGTTTACAGAATTCTAGTGTGATTTCAATGGCATTTATCCGGGATGAAATGTAGTTTAAGTGTACGTAAAGGTTGTTTAATTGTATCTCTACTTCGTCTTTGTCCATTTTCTTTGTAAAGTATTTTATTCTTTCAAAATTCGCGTTAAGTATCAATATGTCATTTTTGTACGATGCAATTAGTTGTCGATTAGCGTCTATTTCTGAGTGTACATTGTGTTGTATGTGATATGAATTCCTTTCTAGTTCTTCTATAATTTTGTCATAATGTTCTTTGTCGTCTGCGTCCATGTTTCCTGTAATCCATCCTATAGCTGTGCCTAATCCGTTTATTAAACCGCGTTTAGTCCTTTTGTTTGAAATGAGTGACAATTTGTTGGCAATAATCTGTGTTTGGCTAGTAATTAAAGGGTAAATTTTGCTTTTGTTAAATAAAGGTAAGATCTCTTGGATGTTTTGAAGTTCGCTTCGTAAAAGAGAAAGATTCATAAAGTGGTACAGAGTGTAGAATTTGTTTATTTCGTAAGCGTCTGGAAGTTGAACTGGTGTGATTCCAGGGGTAGTAGTTAAGTCTTTTATCATCAAGGTGTTAGTCGTTGTTTGTAATGTCAGGAAGATGAGAAGGACCTGGTACAGCATCATCTACAACAATTGTAGGATTTTTGTTAAGAATTTTTCGAGGTCGTTGTACATTATCAGAGTGTATTTCAGATATTTTATTTTTTGAATCTTTTACTGTTATTTTAACTGGTTTATAAGGATTTTTATTCTTTCCTGTTTTATGTGTTTTTATATAGACTGTTTCCTCATTAAAGGTTGGTTCCTCCCTAGTTTTATTTACTTTTTCTGTCCTGGTTTCTTTTTCTTTGTTTATTGTGTCTGCAATGATTTCGTGTAATATTTTGTTTCTTTCGTGATATTGTTCAACTAGTTTTTCTAGAATGGTTTGTTGTTGTAATTCTGTCCGTTGTGTGCAACCAAAAGTAATTTCGTTCGGTGTTAATTTTAAGTGAGAATTAATCGTGTTATTTTGTGCTATCATAGCGTATCTGAGTTGGTTCGTGAGTGTTTCGTTGGGAAATTTTTCCTTTGTACATCTAAGAATTTCTATGAGTGTCGAGAGATGTCTATTTAAGAGTCCTAAGGAGTTAGAATGATTTGGGGTGGTATAATAAGCTTCGATGTTATTGGTTTCAAGAAAATTTTCAATTAACCGATTTTTATATTCTGTTCCATTGTCCATCTTTATTCTTATTGGCGCTGGAAATGTGTCTAAATATTCGATTAGTATTTTTAATATGTTTGTCGCGTTTAATGTGTCAATGATTCTAGCAAATATTTTTTTTGAAAAAGAATCTATTATGGTAACTATATATCTTCTTTCATAATGTAAGGTGTCTAGCATTAAATCTTGAAACGGTGCTTCTGGAGTTGGTGTTTGACTAAATTTTGTTTTAATAGGATGTCTGTCATATTTAGTTTTTCTACAAATTTCGCATTTATTTATGAAGTCTGTAATTATATCTCTCATTTTTGGGAAATAATGTGTTCTTCTTATCCTATCATAAGTTTCTATGATTCCTCTGTGTATTGTTTTTCCTACATGATGTTGGTCTATAAGTTCCAATTGTTGTTCTTCATCCGTGACATCTATTATTTTTCTTTTATATCTTTTTAGTTTTATAGTTGGGAATTTTTCTTGAATTAATTTTGAAATTGTTGAAAATATACCTTCAAATATTGGTCTAAAATTTTCTGTTTTGGGTTCACAATATATACCATAGGTAGTGTTGGGTTTAAGAATTTCGCGAAAACTTTCCTCTAAATCTTGTTTCCATGGGCATGCTGTATCAATTGTGTATCTAAATTTATTAAAGGGTCTTTCTGTATATAGATTACGTTTTCCTCTTTGAATAAAAATCTGATATTTTTCTACATTTATTGCTTTTTCAGAATCCATTATCCAAACTTGTTCATTTGATGATTTTTGAGAATGTACAGTTATCATGCTATCGCTGTCTCTAGTTTCTATATTGTCTGTGTCGTCAGTATTTAATAAATTTTCTAGGTCGTTTATAAAATCAGAATAATCAGGGGTATCAGTAACATTGTTTTGGTTATCCAGTAATCTGTCTAATTCTTCTAAAGGGTCTATTTCTTCAATTGCATTAATTTCATGATTATTAGGGGGTCTAGAAAGTGCATCAGCTACAACATTTAATTTTCCTACAATATGTTTAATTTCAAAGTCAAATTCGGATAATTTCCATATCCATTTCATGAGTCTAGTATTACCATTTTTCATTTTAAAAATCCAAATTAAAGGTTTATGATCAGTTTGTAAATTAAATTTTTTTCCATAAAGATAAGGTTTAAAATGAGTACAAGACCATACTACTGATAGTAATTCTTTTTCTATAGTGGAATAATTTTGTTCTGCTTTGTTCAAAACTCTAGATGCATATGCAATGGGGTGTTCTTGTCCTTTGTTGTCAGTCTGTGATAAGACAGAGCCTAACGCTTTGTCACTAGCGTCTGTGGTTAAAGTAAATGTCTAGTTCCAATCAGGGAATTGTAATATTGGTGCATTCGTCATCATTGTTTTAAGTTCGTCTGTTGCTATTTTTATCTCTTTAATTGTATAGTCGTTTGTTTTTAAAGCATTAGTTAAAGGTTTGGTAATTTTGGCATAATTTTGAATAAATTTCCTATAGTAATTTGACATACCTAAAAATCGTCTAGTTTCTTTTTCATTGGTTGGAGTTGGAAAATCTAAGATAGCTTTAATTTTGTCTGGGTTTGGTTTAAGTCCGTTTTTTGTAACTATATGTCCTAAAAATGGTAATTCTTCTTTAAAAAATTCTGTTTTGTCTAATTGAATTGAAAGGGAATGTTTGCAAAGTTGTCTAAAGACATTTTCTAAATGCTGAAGGTGTTCTTCGGGAGTTTTTGAATAAACAATTATGTCATCTACATAAACCAAGGCGTTTGGAATATTGCTGATTATACTATTCATAGCTCTTTGAAATGTGGGGGGAGAATTTGATAAGCCAAAGGGGAGTCTTAGGAACACATAATGACCTGTGTCTGTAGAAAAAGCTGTTTTGTCAATAGAGTCGGGATCCATTTCTATTTGATGGAATCCGGAAGCTAAGTCTATGGATGAAAATATTTTTGATCCTTGTAGTTTGTTTAAAAGGTCTTCTATATTTGGTAAGGGGTATTTATCGGGTATAGTTTCTTGGTTTAACTTCCTATAGTCAATTACCATGCGCACTTTCCTTTTTCCGCTTGCATCCATTTTCTTAGGTACAATCCAAATGGGAGAGTTATATGGGGAATTACTTTCTTTAATAATGTTTGCTTTTAAGAGCTTATTAATTTCATTATGAACGTCTTCATTAAAGTGTGAAGGATACCTATAATTTCTGGTATAAATTGGTCTGTCTGTTTTTGTTATTATTTTATGTTTTAGTAAATTTGTGGGTTTTAAGGGTTCGTCTTCTTCTTTTAGCATCGAGGGGTATTTTTGTAAAAGATTTATTAATTTATTTTTAATTTCTTCATTAATATGATCATGTCTAATTAAATTTTTTATTCTATGTTTATTATCTATGTAATGAATATGATCTCCGATACTCATATTCATGCTATTTTCTGTTTTCTCGGGTTTTCTTGATTTTTTCTTTTTCTTATTATTTCTAATATATCTTTCCTCCGTGTTAATAATTTTTTTATCCTTATTTACAATTTTTTCTTTTATTTGTTTTTTAACTTTATTCTTAATTATTTTATTTTTTATTATAGACAATACGTTATTTATAAGATTCATTAAATCATCATTATTATTTATTTTATTATTAATTATTTTATTTATCATTTTATTACCATCAATTAATTTATTTATTAATCCTTTTTTCTTTTCATTTATTACATCAATATAATTCACATCTTTAATTAATTCTTTAATTCTCTTATTTCTTTCATTATCATTCATTTCCTTATCATTTTTATTTTTTAATACCTTATTTTTCTTAGCTCTTTATTACTTTTACGGTCTCTTTCATTATTTTTATTTTTACTACTATTTTTACATGTACTACTATTTTTATTTTTACTGCTTAGAGTTTCCTTATGGCTAGCACTATCATTATCACTATCATTATCTTTAATTGTTTGTCCGTCTGTGCTAATAGTTTTATCTTTAACTGCAATTATATTATTGGCACAATCAATTATAGTATCAAACAGTTGCATGGATTCATATCCCAATAAAATATCAAATTTTGTACTAAAAGGGAAAACATAAAATTTTAGTATATGATCTTCAGCTAATCCTAACATAGGGGAAATATTAATATCTACGCTTCCGTTACCTTTTTCATTGCCGGTCGGTGTTGAAATAAAAAATTCTTCAAGTGAAATTTTGATGTCGCGAGGGATAGCGTTTGGGTTTATATAGTTTTTGTAGGAACCAGTATCAATAAGCCAAGTTTTACCTGTAGTATCTTTAAAATGTGGTAAAGTTTCATAGAATTGTTTTAGGTTTTCGGGACATGCGGGTCGAAGCCGTCTCCTAAAAAAAGATTCTTAAGAGTTTCTCGGAATTCGATTTGGTCTTCCATAAATTTATTTAATTTTACTTCCTGATCATGTCTAATTTTTTCGTTATCAGTTAACTTTTCTTCTAGTTTTTCAAGTCTTTCCGTATAATGTAAAGGGTGATTTGGTTTTGCAGTTCTCATGGAAACTGTGTTTTGTGATTCATACTTAGGTTCAATCGCTAAACCTTTTTGTGGTGAAGTTGGTTGTCTTTGAGATTCGTAATGGTTATGTCTATATTGGGAATAAGAAGTTGGTTGTCTATAATTATAAGAATGATTATAAGGTTGTCTGTAATTATAAGAATGATTATATGGTTGTCTATAGCCCTGAGAGTGTGAGTTCCTCGATGGGTAATTTTGTTGGTAGTGTTGTTTTGAATATGTAGGTGGGTAATTTTGTTGGTAATGTTGTTACGGGTAATTCTGTTGGTGATGTTGTTTTGGATATGTAGGGGTGTGGTTTTTGTTTTTGTGCTCTTTATGAGTGTTTTTGGAGTGTATTCTGTCTACTATATATGCGCATTCATTTAGAAGGGTGTGTCTTAAATCCTCAATGTTTTCGTGTTTCATGTGATTTAGAAAATCCGCTAAATCCTTGTGTAACTGATTTTTCACGTGATGGGTAATTATATTATCATACCTTTGCATCTCTGATTTTTTGTCTGTTATGTTTGAGTCGGTAAATATTCGGGAATATAATATTGTTCGTAAGTGTGAAATTCTATTTAGAAACGTGATTGGGTGTTCGTTATAATGTGAGGTTGTCTGAGTAATATTTATAAGTATCTGTTCGATTGTCCGTGAATCCTGGTAAAATTGTTTCAGGTGTTTTACTAATGCTTCTATAGTTTCAAAGTCGTGGGTAAGGGTACTATCTTTGGCTGGTCCTTGTAATTTAGAATTTATTACCGCTATTAATCTTTTACTATTTCCCTGCGCATGTGTATTATTTTCATTTAATGTATAAGCCGCTACTTGTTTTATAGCTTTCAAAAAGAAAATTAATTGGTCTGGGGAACCATCAAAAGTTGGGATAATCCCATAATCTCTATCAGTAATTTGATAGTTAGTCATTGTTAATATATAATTATGATCTCTAAGTGAATTTAGTTGGTCAGATGACAGTTGTAAAGTGGGCTTATCGTCCTCTGACATATATACTTATTTATATAATAAAATTAATAATAATAAAAAAAAATATTGTACACATAAAAAATAATAATCACAAGTGTCTGACCTCTGATCGTGAATGCATAACAAATTTTGTTGTTGCTGGTCTCCTCCAATGAATCCTGAAGAGGAAAGGCTCCAAAGTGGATGTGCCGGTTCGCCAAAGAATGGGTGTGGTCGCTGGAACTGTCCTCCTAGAACTGTCTCTGGACTATCCTCTTGGTCACACGACGCACTATCACTGTATCTTTTTCACCTTTGAAGGAAGTCCTACGTCACGGTCGCCAGTTAAGTTCACAAACTTCGGTAGTCACTTTTTAAAAAACAACTTTTATTTAACTTCAAAAATACAAAATGGTACAATTTAGAATTTTGGATGTGTACACACTAGGTTGGAGAAAAGGACTGACTGTCTAGCCGAAGGAGCAGTAGTAGTGATGGGAGATAAGCACCTGCTTATATAGGAGTAGGGATAGATAAGAGGTTCTAGGAAGGGCTAGGGATTTATCTGAGGAAACCTGCTTATGAAGTCGACACGCCGACGAACTGAAAATGAGAAATATCCACGTAATCAAGAAATTTCTGGTTGTAGGAATTGCTGGATGGCGGAAATGAATTTTCAGAAGTCCGAAGTTCCGGCAGGAATTTTATTTTTTGCACAATGTTTTCAGAGACTTTTCCATATTCTATGCCGCGAACAATTGGGCCAAGACGTCGTTACGGCTACAGCCTGAGGAGTACTGGTTATAGGAATTGCTGGATAGTGGAAATTGATCTTAAGAATAATGAAAAAAAATCCAGAATTTCCACAGTTATTTCATTTTTATGCAGAGCGTTTTCCGACAATTAGCAACATTTTCAATGCCGTTTTTCATTTTTTCGTAATTGGGGCTAAGTCCCTAAAAACGTTCTGCAAAAAAATTATATAATTCTGGAAATTATGGATTTCTTTTCATTATTCTGAAGATAATGGTCGTTCAAATGTTTGTCTGTGCATATATATATATATATATATATATATATATATATAAGGAAACAAGCTTGTTTGCCCTCTATCAGCCTCCAAAATTGCCCGATTTTGGTAACATTTGGCAAATAAATGGATGGAGTTTGTTATCCACCAGAATCCTTCCGGTTATCTGTTTATAATTCAAGAGAATTCAATATTTTAATATGCCTTAAATAATTCAAGAGAGTTATTTATACAGAAGATCACTGTGTATTGTATTATAAATGTGGGCTTAAATTGTGGAAGAGAGAAAAATAGATAAATAATGTAAAAATAATTTTTACAGTTGTCACCTTATTTTAGAATTTAATAATATTTTAATTTGACTTGCCAAAAATCCAAAAGTAACTGAATTAAAACAAATAATAATAACAAGTTAACCAAATTAAAACAAATAATATTTGGAGGCGCCGGGCATCGATCCCGGTACCTCTCGCATGCTAAGCGAGCGCTCTACCATCTGAGCTACGCCCCCTGTAGTTAGGGCTGGTCAAAAACTTGAAAGTAGCGGATGTACTGAAGAAATCTAGGTCATGTGACGAAAGAACCTGTAGGAATTCAAGAAACAGCGTTCCGAGTAGGCAACCAGCAATACAGAGAGACTTATTGGTACTTGGTTTATTTGTATATTTTCAAACTTCTTGCCATCTTCAGAGATCGCCCATTCTTTTTTAACCTCGTCATATCTTCAAAATCGGCAATTTTTAGTTTTGAATATTTTCAGAATCTCCTGAAAGTGAAGTAAAATTAAGATGTTTAAGAATGCCACAAAACAGGTAATGCAATATATATATATATATATATATATATATATATATATATATATATATATATATATACGCATGCATGCATACAGGGTGATTCTAGACATAACTTCCAACAAAAAAGTTCATTCAAATTATGGTCAAGTTTGAAAGTCCTATTTTCTGTTTTAACGTACACATATTATTTATTGAATAAGAAAGGATTACTCAACAAATGTTCAAGATAATTAAATTCTAATTATGCTATCATAAAATAAATAAAATTTCCTTGAATAAATCAGTGATTTAATCCACTAAACCCATTGATAGAAGATACTTTTTGGACATTCAATAACGCGGTTCCGTTTTTCCCGATAAATCAAAGGTTTCTCGCGAGTTTTTTTCCTCGCCCTTCTAACGTACTCAGATTCACTACTTACAGGAAAACCACAGACTTAGTGAGAATTTAATCTCTGCAAATGAAGGGGAAGTTTAATAAGGTATAGGATGAACGATTAACTTCCTTTTGTAAGAAATATTAAACGGATTTTTGTAACTCAATTTTTGACTTCGTAACTTTGTTTGGGCTGGATAGGAGGTGAACATATCAAAAGTCCTCGCCCCTAGCCTTTGTGCCGGGGGGAGGGGGGTTTAGAAGATCACATTTTTCGGATGTTCACTTATATCACGGAAACCCTGCCTCCTAGCGATATGACTATTCTATAACAAATGAAAGCTGATTCAATTTCCTACAAGTTCTATTCAATAATGTTTTTCGAGATATCTTTAGATTTCGAAATATCCGCTCTTGAAAGTCTGCCATT
This sequence comes from Gonocerus acuteangulatus, assembly GCA_946811695.1. NCBI lineage: Eukaryota > Metazoa > Arthropoda > Insecta > Hemiptera > Coreidae > Gonocerus > Gonocerus acuteangulatus. The sequence continues at coordinate 43,095,029 of OX328128.1, read as the reverse complement.
TTGGGAAAAAAACACACATTTTTATATCCTCGACCAGATATCTCTTCAAAGATGAACCCAAAAAATAAATGTCCTCTTTAGGCTGTAGAGCATTCCATTCGCTTTAATAATATATATTAATTTACTATTTTATCTATTTTCTTTCAAACGTTATATACGCACTCACATGGTCTTAGCAAAACCATGAACAAAATCTTATCTAATTGAGTTTGAATTAATGGTCATTGGGCCCAAAATTATATATTTTGTACTACATTATATATATAGTGAGTACTGGACGTATGTACTCACTATATTTACATAATGGAGCATATTTTGGACTATACATTGACTGGAAATGGTGAGAAATTGAAAGATTCATTGGTCAGTTGTCGCCAGATATCACGATAAACATTAAAACTGTTTTCACAGTTGAAGGAAAATACATAAAATAGTAAAGTTATATATATTATTGAAGAGACGGCGCTAATGGCCAAGATGTTGATGCGCCGTTAAAAAAAAAAAAAAAAAAAAAAAAAAAAAAAATTATTGAAGAGAAAGTAATGCTCTACAACCCTATAAACGGCATTTATTTTTTGGTCCGGTCGAGAATATAAAAATGTGTGTTTTTTCCCAAAATGACAGACATTCAAAAGCGGATATTTCGAAAACTAAAGATATCTCGAAAAACTTTATAGAATAGAACTTTTAGAAAATTGAATCAGCTTTCATTTTTTATAGAATAGTCATGTCGCTAGGACCCACGGTTTCAGAGATATAAGTGAAAACCCGAAAAATGGGGCCTTCTAAACCCCCCCTCCCCTCCGGCACAAAGGCTATGGGCGAGGACTTTTGATACGTTGACCTCCTAACTAGCCGAAACAAAGTTATAAACTCAAAAATTGTGTTCCAAACATTTCCATCTATAAATCTTAGTTACCTGGACTATTAGTCGCTAAATTTCAGAATTCACGATGAACACTGAAATTATTTTTACGTTTGAAGGAAAATACATGAAATAGCAAAGTAATATATATATATATATATATATATATATATATATATATATATTATTGGAGGGAATGCAATACTCTACAACCCTATAACCGTTATTTATTTTGTGGGTTCATCGTTGAAGAGTTATCCCGTCAAAAAGGGGAAAAAATATGCGGCGAAAGTGTTTTTCCCCAAAATGACCGACATTCAAAAGCGGATATTTCGAAGCCTAAAGATAACTCGAAAAACTTTATAGAATAGAACTTGTAGGAAATTTAATCAACTTTCATTTGTTATAGAATAGTCATATCGCTAGGACGCAGGGTTTCCGTGATATAAGTGAAAATCCGAAAAATGCGACCTTCTAACCCCCCCCCCCACCGGCACAAAGGCTAGGGGCGAGGACTTTTGATATGTTCACCTCCTATTCAGCCCAAACAAAGTTACGAAGTCAAAAATTGTGTTCCAAAAATTTCCACCTATAGCATTCGTTGACTGGACTGAATACCTTGTCTGAAGAAAGTATGGATTACTCATCCATAAAACGAGTCTCGTGTAAAGAAAAATTATTGTATTTGTCTAAAAACGGGATAGTGGACACAAAGCAGCAGTTATTGCTGTTTTGGTGGAGAGATGAGGGGCCGAGAAAACCTTTATTTCTAATGGGCAGATTTTAGCATTTTTCGAAGGAAGATAGCACTCACGGAATTTTTGAAACATTTCTTCAAATCTTCATTAATTCTACCTAGTAGATATATATAACCTGAACACCTACAATCCTTCGCGATGCACTAAATGTCAATCGATTTGAGCAGATACTAAATCTGAACAGACTGAAAGTAATTATCGATTAAGCAATAAATTATGCATTAATGACATTCCAGAGGATATTGTTCCCTGTGCTCAGTACTACTTAATATGCAATTGGAAGGGACGTGTCTTTACTGCGCACGCTAGCACAATAAATTTCATTTATGTACAGCATAAATTTACAAATCCAGCCAACATAATATTGTCAGTAAATTATTGAGCATGACAGTTTGAGTAGATTCCGGGGACAAAGATTTAATCTTCAAAATTTACTATTTGAATGAAAAAAATGTTTTATTAAATAATCACGTTAAAATATTTACAAAATAAATGAATAAAAAAAAAACGCTTCCACATTGAACATCTTTCCTTAGGGGAGATTGAGATAGTTAGCCGTTGCAGAGATACGCAGACAAGGTATAGTTGGGATTCGGCTAGGAGAAAAAAACGTCAGACTTTCAGGAAGAAATCTGTATTTGGACGTTTCGGCTGCACATTGGCAGCCTACTTCAGCTAAAAAATACATACAAATTATAAGTATGTATTTTTACTGCCTGCCTGGTTTTTTTTTTTTACTTATAATTTGTATGTATTTTTTAGCTGAAGAAAACTGTCAATGTGCAGCCGAAACGTCCAAATACAGATTTCTTCCTGAAAGTCTAACGTTTTTTTCGCCTAGCCGAATTCCAACTATACCTTGTCTGCGTATCTTTCCGTAGGCTTCTCTAAGAAATCCATACAATCAAGCCCACTCCACATCATTGAGTTATTAAATAATTCAGGATTAAATCTAGGGTTGATTTCTTGAACCACATTCGTGCATATTTAAAATTGGACATTTCCACAAAAAGTGAAAAACGGTTTCATTTTCGTTTGTTTTGCACATACTCCGCTTTATTTATATTTCAGTAGAGTCCCACGTTTTTAAGTTTAGATGTAGTTCCCCTCACGCCTCAAGGCCTAATTGGTCAAATCAGGCCTTGAGGCCTAAATAATAATATAATAATAATATGGCCTAATAATAATATGGTAACGCTTACACACAAATGTATTTTAGCTCTGGGGCGCTGGTGAATTAGGCGCTAGTGAATTAATTATATATATCATAATCAATATTTATTAATTATAAGTATCAAGCTATTGTTATTATTTTTTTAAATCCACATGAAGATATTTTCCATAAAAATGAAAACCAAATGCTGAAAACGGGTAAGGGTAATAAAGAATCTAATAAGTAAGAATTTCAAATTAATTCACCTATAAAGCCTTCACGAAGAAGAAGATGCGTAACAGAAAAGGCCAATATTCTATGCAATACATTGTTGTTGTTTTTTTGTTTTGTTTTTTTTTTTGCCACAAGACTTGGTATATTAGCATTCTCATAAAATAGGAGAACGCCTAGAATATGTCCAGAGTGTAATGAAGAGTTGACTATAAAACACATACTGACAGACTGCAGGAAACTAGAGACTTACTCATCCCAAATGACTTACACGACTTACTTACTGATGGTAGTCCATAATACTCCAACATCTTAAACGAATTAAAATAATGTCCAAAATATAACCACATATTGAAATAAAATCATAATCGCATTTTTTTTTTTGTTTTTTAAATCCTCGTTTAGTATTGCTTCCCGTCTCATCCTTAAGTTATATTTGTAATATGTTGTTTGTATGAAGTTAACTTTTATATTGAGTTAATTAATTAAACTGTGTGATAATAAGTATATGATGTATACGGAATGTTGCATTAGATGTTACAATTTCAATATTGTCATTGTATATATGTTATGGTCATATTGGGTGAGTCGCCTTTGTTACAAGAGCTCAAGAATAAATAAATAATCATAACATAGGATTGTTCCAGAATCTATTCTGATTTGATAAAAATCCCGCTCTTATCTTCCTATAATCTTCCAAAACGATAGCATTACCAATGAACGGCGATTTAATTTACATCAATTTCCTTAAAAGTTACTCTACGCGAGTGGATGATGTCGTTGGATATTTATAGGTTATAAGAAAATATGTAATCGATATTGGAGTGAAGGCGACCACAAAGGATTGACTGAATAACATATAATTGAATATTATATAGTATAAGAAATCCACAAAATGGATCAAAGCCTGATAGATCAGACAGCATATATGTGCCATTACATACTCTTGGGTTATGCTTGTTTGTCGAATTCTACGCATAGCGTGTAGTAGGGAGAAGTACTTAATTTTTGAAAGCACTAACTTTTGGTTATTTCATTTATTTACAGGCCATGCAGTTCGGACTGGTATACGCTACGAACAGGAAAGGCGAGAAGATCTCGGAAGAATACAAGACCTGCACAGTGAAGAATCATTTCAACTATTCCTTCGAGATTTCTGCTTTGCTCTTCTTCTTCTTCCCGATGTCCGTCATCACCATACTCTACGTCCTGATAGGGATGAGGCTGCACAGCGCTGGAGACAGAAGGAACGCCGGGATCAGGGGAAGTAGACGAGGGCATGGCACTTCCACGAGGAGGGTTGTCAAAATGCTGGGTAAGGAGAAATACAAATATTTATTTTGGGTAGAAAATGGATTTTGCTTTGTTCAACAGTCAAAACTATAAAACACACCAACGGGTATTATAGTTTATCAAAAGATTGTTATAAAGATAACTTTAATATTTAACAGGGAATCCAAATTTGTGGGGAAAAATATGTGGCATATTCTATTATAAAAAAAAAAATGAGTTTTACAAGACGATTGTAATCTAGACTTTACGATGGGAGGGTTGGATTGTGGAAATATAAAAAAAAATTAAACTAAACATACAAAATTGCATAATAAGAATGACATCCCAAAAACAAATGATCATCCACAAAACATATTGACTAATTACAAGGGACTAGGTCTTATATCTACGTTTGTTAGCTACTAATAATCCCTGGCTGCCTTGGAACCACGTATTAAGTATTTACTTAAAGAATGTCAAAATGCGGAGGTACTAAGTCAGTATCCTGTGAGAGCCAGCGAACAACTGGCTGCCTTCTAAGAATTTTGCTGTGTCAGCGGTTTCCGGCTCTCGCGGCCCTCATTAGGTCTAGGCAGCTCCACTAGATTGCAGAATGCTCACTAATTCGTATCCGTTACATGATATTTCGGTTACTTTTTATAATGTACTTATATAAACATCTGGTCAAAAAAAATCCAAGTCGCAGGAACTGCGTCATCATAGCGCCTTTATCTTATCCTTAGTGTCATTTGGAAAGCATAGAATAGAAACACCTAATGTTTTGTCTCAACGTTACTTTAAAACAGAAAACAAATTTAAAATGAAATCGAAGTGAAAACTGCTCCGTATAAGCACCAATTTCTCCGAATAAGAAATGATCCAAAAGTCACCCAAGAACCTCCTTTGTAGTGAATTTAAGACAGCACAGTTTAATTACATTTACTATGTTTCAATATATATATATATATATATATATATATATATATATATATATATATATATATATATATATATATATATATATATGAATTTATCCGAAAATCCCCAGAAAAACCGAGGTTTTCCATTTAAATAGGGTTTAGTTATATTTAAGTAGATATATGTGGCCTTGGAAAAGGTTCCATTAAATTCTCCACGGAAAACGTATTCCTGCATTTTTTCCCCACATTACAGTAGTCCTGCAATGTGGGAATTTTTTTTACAAGTTCCATTTTAGAAATATTACGTGTATGTTTTAGAAATAAAATGTATGTTCATTTTAGAAATATTTTTGTGGCTTGGTTTTCCTATTTGATATAAATACATATATATTTTATTTTAATTCGTAACTAACGGACTTGATGGGTAATTGAAAAACAGGTTCAATGATTCTTTCAAAAATAGGACCTGAAGAGCTATAGTAAATGTGTTAAATGTGCTTTGTTCTCGCAGCTAGTGTTGCCAATTAAAAGCCACTCAGGCGAGCAATTAGTTTAATTGGACAAAACTACCATATTTGTTCAGCGAATTAAACGTCAGCTAATTCAAACAATATGTCGAAGTTTTACTCTCTATAAGTTATTAGCAGTTTTGGGGTTTAACACCTATGTGGAAGCTAATGCACTTATAGAAACATCCCTCATTTATAGCAAAATTACCCGATTTGCGGGAACTGCGTTATCTTAGCGTGTTTCCATAATGTCCGTATTTATAGTTCGATTTGTAAATGTTAGGTTAAAATCTTGTAATATACAAGAATATAAATATAAGAAATATATACAAGAAAGCACATACTGGTATTTTGCCTATAACGGTTGTTTATTTAAATTTAAACGTTCATTTATTATTGAACCCCTAGTGGGGATCGAACCCACGACGAATGTTAATAATACTTTGTACAGAATTATGGGAATGATATGAGTTTCGTGGCGAAAAAAAAAGAAAAGGTGGCTCCTATCCTGTTACCATATATATATATATATATATATATATATATATATATATATATATATATATATACGGGGATCATTTTCGGTATCTAGTAGGTAAAGTCAATGAAGATTTGAAGACGTTTTTCAGAACATCAGAAAAAAGGCAAAAGCACCTTAACTCTGTTCAATTCAGACTTTTCCACAGAAAGTAAAGTTCTTTGAGAGTGTTTGTGATAGGTAGGCTATTATAATTGATCTCTCCAAGCATGAAGAAGTTTCTCCATCAGTCAAAGTTGCTGCCATTGGATAGAAGTCTGTTCGGCTGAAGAAAGGCTAATTACTAACATACAATGGAAGGCTTGGCGGGAGTTTCTTATCGATAACAAAATGCTGGGAAAAGGTATGCCTTCTTATAATATTAAACCTCCCAAAACGCTAGCATTTGAAAATTCATGACTTTTGAATCTACAGTCCAAATTTGTATACATCTATATATATAAAAATCACGTGTCTGTCTGTTTATCTGTTTTTCTGTTTATTTATTTATTTCTTTGTTTGTTCCTTATACAAATCTACACTGTTTGACCGATATTGACTAAACTTGGCACACAGGTAGGTCTTGATACGAGAAATCTCCTAGGCTAAGTCAAAATAGTCAAATTTCAAAATTTGGTCAAAAGTTTTGTTCAAGAAAAATTGGCTACTCTGAACCATTCAGATTGTGACGGCCATTTTGAATCGACTACTACTGGCCTCTGTTGGCTGTTAGATGAAGTGCAGTTGTGCTGGCCTCTGCCGGTAACATTATGAACTGAAACAAATTCACATCCTTTGACCGATTTTCGTAACTGGGTATAGACAACTAGGTATCAAGTAGATCTTGATACGGGGAGAGTCATAGACAGAAAGTAGGTGTAGTATGGCACACTGGGTAACAGCTAGTTTATTATAAAAATATTGATAGCTTTAGGGGAATCACTACCTGTTTTTTTTTTCCTATTAGTATTAGTACTTTCCAAACGTACGTAGATATTTAGGTTGCAAGTAAAAAAGAATTATAGAAACATAACTAAAAGTTGTTAGCGTTCGCAAATCGAAATGTGGTGTTAAAAATATTTATGAAGGCAATCCTATGGCTTCCTATGACTACCATGTCACTGATCTTTTTAACAGGTTAAGATATGGCCCATTTATTTTCTATTATCAGTTATACTTCAAGACAATATGGTGTTTTTTAAGAACCAATTTATATGGCAGATTATGTAATTTATCTCATAAGTGGCATTATTGTGATACGGAGCTCTTTTAATAGAGTTAGGTCTGAGGTTGCTCGCTTTTCTGCAGAATACCGCGATAAATCCTCTGCTTCTTGTGAAATTATCACAAGTTTATGGAGGTTCTGAATCTGTCACTTCGGCTGCAAAAAATGAAAAATGGACACATATGTACATTTGTAATTGACACTGTTTTTTTTTTGTTTTTTTACTTTACAAATCTGATAAATGAGAAACAAGGAAATGTACTTTTGCACGTGTAACTAATATAAAATTAAAAAAACAAAAATAAAATAACTACCTATTCATATCATATGCGGGAGGTGGTGGGTACGATTCCCACCGGCGGCAGGAAGTTTTTATATATGTTATTATCCCAAAAATGTGCAAGAGCTTTTGGACTGTGCCGATGTATTCGACTATCATATTCTAAACAATTCAACTTGTAACAACTTCCAAAGTGATATTAGTTCCCAAATGAGGATGCTAGAACTAAGTTTTCCAACACCAGTTCTGAGCTTTAGTGATTGCATATTATCTAAAGCCTTCAAACTACGGTAATCTTTGCACATAAGTCAGAAGATTAAGGCAGGTGTGGCAAAGTTTCTCGAATCTATCAATCTCTGTCTTGTCCCATTTGACTTATGAGGTCGAGAGCTTACAAAATTCTCTACAAAAAATATTCTGAAGTAATTTTTGATGGGGCTTACCAATCGCAGAAACGAGTGCTCAAAACTTCCAAATAAGTAGTTTTGTTCTTATAAGATGTAATTACGCTAATTTTTTTTTTTTTTTTTTTTTTTTTTTTTTTTTTTACGGCGCATCTACATCTAGGTCATTAGCGCCGATTACGCTAATGTACCTTATTTTATTTCTTTTGTGTTTTATATTTGTATTGTAAATGTAAATCAATCGTGGTTTATATTTGTATTTATTACTTTAATCAGATGATTCTTGTTGTATCTACAAGCATATGTATATCTTATTTAAGTGTAAATGCAAATTGTATAAACTTCAACATAATGTAAATTAAGTGTATGTATTTTATAATCTGTATTAGTGCTTATCGCTATAGATACGAAGCCCTTATAATAAAATTTAAAAAAAATATATACAAAAAAATTAAAAGGGTTCTGACAAGCAAGGTAAGAAAATAAAAAACGTGTTGGTTACAGTGTTTTCAAGTGCAACCGGTGAGAATGTTGGTGGAGTAATTTCCGCTTAGTATACTCTCGGCTTCCTAAAATATATGGCGCCTAATATCTTACTTTTCGTTACGATTTCATTTAATATTTTTCAAGAAAGATTAACCTATTAAAAAACTAAATTAGTCTAGAGCCTTCTGCTCAAATTCTAGAACATAAATATGCTTTAGCTCCACCCGACAAACCGATGTAATGTACTGTATAACATACATTTCGTACATGGACACCCCGCCTGCGCGAACGCCAGCGGAAGCTTTTTTATAACTTTTTTTTCAGATTAGTCATCGCTAAAGCATATTTATGCTGAAATACTGCTATTCCTTAATTAATGCCACTAGGGATATGAACGGAACCGCGCTAAATGACGCAGTTCCTGTTAGTTGGACATTTTAACCTGACAAACGGTTTATACTGAAAGTGGTCTAAAGAGTTACTTATAACCAGCTGACGAAAGACTGGGAGAGTCCGGCCTGCTTGGCCTGAAGGCAGAAAAGAATTGAATTTTGTTCGGGTTTTCTGGATTCGGCCTCAAGGATACCGCCTCACACTTACAGGCTTTCCTCAAGGATTGGACTGTTCAGGCTGAACCTTTATGTGTATGGCCCCCTTTATGTGATAAAACCTTAGGCGGGGACAGTGCAGTCCAGTTATGGCAGACCCACTGTATGTGAAGCAAACATTCCAGTTCTCTTGTGCACGAACATCAGATCTGGCCTGCACAGTACCGGTTTCATTGGGTTTCTTTCATTCTACTTCGATGGAATGTACAGTTCAACACTGGCCTCAAGGATGTCCCATAAACGGTGAGGGATATCTCATGATTTCGACTGCGCAGTCCAAATCTCGAGATATTCCTTACTGTGTATGATCACTCCAAAGTTTAAATATATTTGATATCCAATAGGTACCAGATTTGATGACATTGTTCAAAATTGTTTTACAATTACAACCTCAATAGATGCCTTCAAAAAGTGCCTAAAATGGCACTACCTTTTGCCTAAATATATGCTAACTTATATAGGTAGGTATTTTAATATTTACTGAACTGACATAAAAGTCATTGATCGATTCACAAGACATTGAACCCGGTTTTGGGAAACAAGAATGGCTCTTCTCTACAAAGGAATGCTTTGTATCAAGGCAATAGTAAATCACATTGTCAAACTCAATATTCTCTGGAGTAGTTTAAATGAGGTGTTTTACTACATCTGTTCTACCTTCTAGATAGGGAATAAAATCTAAACGTGGAGAGAATTCAGACTGTATTTATCTTATTTTTTTATTTGTTTAAATCCTCCCTGTATTGAAACTAGAAAAAAAAAACATTTATTATTCTGATAAAGAATGACACAGACCGAGATGGGCATAATTTTATTTATAAATAAAAATACGAATTTATTCGTACTTCATATATTTGTAAATAAGAATATAAATAAATTCATATTCATAAGTGTGAATTTATTTTTTTCGCATATATTAAATATAACAATACAAATAAAATTGTATTCGCAAATTTTACTGCGAATACAAATAAATTCACAGAAAAAATTGTAAATAATCACAAAAAAATGTGAATATTTACAAAAAATCAAGTGATTACAAAAAACATCACATTACAATTTATGAATGCAAATTTATTCACATTATAATTTGTGAATACAAATTTATTCACAATAAAATTTGCAAATAAATTATGAATTTATTCGTATTAAGGATAAGATGATATTACGAAAGTTATTGAAGGTGATTGAAGGTCTAGGTTCAGCGCCTAGATCTAGTTCCTTTATTTGTTTCTTTTTGATGGACCGCCAGACGTATAGATGGAAAACTGCAGCGCGGCTGGTGATGCTATATATATAGAGAGAGAGAAATGTGATGAATGCTATATATATATATATATATATATATATATATATATATATATATATATATATATATATATATATATATAGAGAGAGAGAGAGAGAGAGAGAGAGAGAGAGAGAACTTGTTTTTTTTTTTACGGCACATCGACAAATCTAGGCCATTAGCGCCGAAATCCAGGGAGCAGCGAGGAATTTTCCCCGCGAGCCGTGGGATGAGAAAATTCCTGCCGCCGCACAGTGGAAAAAAATCCACTTTTAGGGCGACAAAATTATTTTTTTGTGTTTTTCAATATTTTTTAATGTCACTGAGATAGGGAAAAATATTTTAAAAAATCGTTGGCCCATAGTTTTTAGTATATCCAACAAACAAATGTTGTAGACACACAAATATTTGGACATAATAGATAAAAATTGGGGTAACATTTTTTAAATCTTTGGAACATTTAATTAGTAACTTTTTGCATCTATTATTTACATAAACCTAATACATATATTCATAAAAAAATAATACATAGGCTATAATTCGAAAATAAATAACAAAAATAGACTAGCAACTTAAAAAAAAAAGTAATTCTACAGACTTGTTTTTATTTTTATTATTTTTTTTTATTAATAATAAATATATACAATTATATTACGCACTAAAAACGAATTATCCATCAATCATCTTCTGATTCAATACTGCTACATCCTTCAGCATTTTGTTCTGACGAGTCAGCCTCATTTTCTAATGAGAGTTCTTGAAATTGATTATATGGTAAACTACACTTCAATTGGCTGATTACATATACATCGGTAACATGAAATTTAAATAACCACGTATAGTTTCTGTTTTTTTTTTTTTTTTTTTTTTTTTTTTTTTTTTTTTTTTTTTTTTTTTTTTTTGAATATGTTTATTGAATAAAAGACAACGAATACAATAACACGTGTGTACCTCTATACCACACAAACACTCTTTTCCTAGGATTAACACACTGCAGTGATTAAAATAAAGTTTATCAATTATTTATAAGGGAAAGATGTCACAAAAACCCTGACATACTACTAACTACGTACTAAGACACATCATATAATGATAATATAAATTAACGATAAATAAAATAATTAATGATAAATAATACGTAATTACAATGATAATGATAATAATTATTTGAAGAGATATCATCGGATTACATCCAATTTAGCGAGCACTGACTTCCTTTTTTCCCTAACAACTTCGTAGACATTTATTTAGTATAGCATTTTTCTCCTAGAAGTTGGATGGAGTCTTGAAATATTATAAAAATCATCCTTATGTAAAAAACGTTAGTAGTAAAAAAATGGAGAATTAAAAATTTTCGGTTCGAAACGTCACAAATTCATGTTTTAAACATTTTTGGGGAGCAACTCATTACACTTTAAGAATTAAACCGAATTAGTTTGAAAAGAATTAAGTTTGAAACCGGTTAGGAAACGCAGTATACGTAAAACATTTATTCAAAATATTTTTAAATTTGCTACAAATACGGTTCATGCTACGGTGCTTAGAATCGGACAAGAACGGGAATGCGGGGTCCCCCCGTGGTCTAGTGGCTAGTGCCTTAGATTCATAAGCAGGAGATCGTGGGTTCGATCCCCATCGGCGCACAGTGAAACGTCCAATGGACAAAAATCTAAATTTTTGTTTTCTTATATTTAATTTTTAATCCTCTAGCTAAGTTTAGAAACTATTCAAGGAACTAAAGTTGTATAAAACTAATAAATATTAGTTTTATTTTGATCAACAAACTCATTAGCAGTATTACAATCAAGGAAAAGTCTTTAAAACCTGTTTCATACCAACAATCAGTTTGAGCCTCTCTCGTTGAAGATAGGACAGTGTTTTTATTGGGTGATCCGATGGAAATTACGTCAAAACTATTCCTTTTTTATCTGATGTAATTGATTATGAGTAATTACTCCCTTATTATTTATCCTGAATTATTCTTCATTGATCTTTGACATTATTCGTAAGTACAAAATTTTGATAGACCATAGCAAAAAAACTTCATCTGAACACATCTCAAGTTTTTTAGAGCTTAAAGTTTACCTCAAGTATAATGTACTGAGGGCAATTTAGTTTGCCGAAACTTGCCGATTTCAAAGATTTTTATTTTTAGATCCATCACATAATACAATTTATTTTTTCCTTCAAATTTGAAAAAAATTAGGATAAATCCAAGAAAACGGTATTAATCCTTGGGCAAATGATTCAATTCAGTCTGCAGGATGCTCCTAAAGAAAGATTAAGCAATATTAAAAAGACTGCCAATTTAGTCCTACAATATATGTAAAAAATGTGGGAACGTGTTGTGTGAGAGATCGAAAAAGCGCCGGGTTCTTTGATATCTGGCCCAGAGTTTTCTTTACGGAGAAAAAATATAAAAAGGGAAAACAAAATCAGTCCAAACATTAATGAATGTATAATAGAGGATGACATTAATAATCAAATAGATATTGGTTTCGATATAAGTTTACATTCTCAAGAATCCAAAAACGATTCAGATTCGGAATTAAGAAATGATTTCATAGAAAATGGTAAAATATTTGTATTCTATGGCAATATTACTATAAGTATAATTTACTACTATACTACGTATTACTACATTATATGTAGCAGTTATAATTAGTAACCTGCTATATTATTTCTATTAATATTACAAATATTACAATTAATATTATTATAGCCGCATAGTATGCATTATTATACTATTGTTACCTAGTTTTGACTTGATTCCAATTTAAAAAAAATGTTTGTTTGAAAATAACTAGTGGTTAATGATTTTTGTCCGTAATCTTCACGGCGGCAGGAATTTTCTCCCAGCTCATTGAGAAAATTCCTCGTTGCACCAAGGATGTCAGCGCTAATTGCCCAGGAGTCCATGCGTCCAAAAAAAGAAGAAAAAAAATTAGAGCCTTCTGCTCAAATTCAGGAACATAAATATACTTTCGGTCCACCCGACAAACCTATGTAATGCACTGTATAACATACAGTCTTCTTTTTCGTATATGGCTACCGCGCATGCACGAACGCCAGCGGACACTTTTTTGTAACTTTTTTTTTCAGTTTAGTCATCTCTAATGCATATTTATGCTTTTTAAAAAAATAATGGAAACGCGCTCAGATGATGAAGTTCCTCCGACTCAGACTTTTTGAATTTTTCTCTATCGATTGCCCAGGGCTGATGGCCCAATTGTTGCGCCGTAATAAACAAACTATTAAACCAGTTTCATATTTATATAGTGTATTTTGTGCAAGGGGATAAAAAATAAGGGCCGTCAGAGCCGATTGATTTTGGACGGAAGAGAACCCGCACACCTTATGAACAGCTTTTCCGATTAACGTACGGCCGGAATACTCCGACATGTTGAAAAGTCGTTCTTCGGTTCGGAAACGTAAAATGTTGTTCAAACACAATTATCTTCCTACGCTCGAGCGAGTGTAAGTGCTTTCCTCCTTGCTCGAGGAGAAATTCGTAGAACTTGCTCCAACAGTTGAGGCCACAGAAAACCCAACCGCCATCAAAGTGGTAACCGCATCGCTCCCACGCATTGCTGGTTTAGTCTCCCTGTGAGTTCAGTCAAGAATGGAAATCCTCGGTAGCAATGGTTGCAAGGTTTATTTAGAGTATAAGGGCAAACAACTTTCAGGTTATCATTGCCCGATTCTGTTAGGTCACATATGTTCCGTTTACTTTCATGATGTGCTTGTGTGGTTTGTGAATGTTGTATATTTACTCAGTTTTCCTCCACGAAATGAAGTTCGAGTCCCTTTGCTGGCAGGAATTTTTCTCATCTCAGGGCGTGTTGAGAGAGTTCCTTACCACACCATAGATGTTGGCGCTAAAGGCCCAGTTGTCGGGGCACCGTAAAAGAGATGAATAAATAAACAAATTATTCATACATTAATTATTTTATTCTATGTACAAGATTAAATTCTCTGAAATAGACATTCCTTTTTTCAGTTTATTTTCTCTATTTTACTTTAAAACATCTTTTTTCTTCATTTTTGTCTGAGTGTGTTTTGGTGAGCATAAAAGCGCCTTCAGTATAGAATGTCCTTAAATTAAATCTCTCGTCATAGAATAATAATGATTTTTATAATGGAATGAATTTGCACACATGAGTAACAAACGTCACTCCAAATTAACTTATTTTGGTTATTCTTGTCTTCGTTTCCGTTCTTTGTCTTATTTATTTATTTATTTATTTTTCTTCTTGACTGGACAGAGATTTTCCTGATTATGAGCTCATCGCTTAAGTTGCGAAGCTCACAATGAAATAAATAAATAAATATTGGAATGAAATATCAGATACTTTATTAATTGTTATTATAATAGTTCCGTTATTGTTTTGTACTCCTTTCTTGTCTTTTTTTTTTTTTTTGTTATTTTATCTTTTGTTAACTTTATGTTGTACTTTGTACCCTTGCGTTTACCTTATATATTTTAATACTTTATTTACACCTATTTGTTTACTTGTATTAAATATACTTTCATGAAATATGTGAGCAGATCACCTTGCTGAGGCGGAGCTCCATAAATAAATAAATTCTCTTCATTTTAAATATTATTTTAATTCATTTAAAATAATATATATATAAAAAAGAAAGAAAAAAAAGCCCTTTGACATATATCTCGTTTCTACTTTGTTTGTAAGAAAAACGCAACAAAAAAACTAAAAGAAACTATGAAAATGCAGTCTTTCATAAGGCCTATATAAAAATCAATTTTTATCCCCCTTCTAGCCTCCCACTTCCCCCTCCCAAAAAAATGTGTGGTCGTATAAAATTAATTAAAAACGAGGGTAAAGGAGACGTCCAATTGTAAAACTTACTCATATGTGTATATGTAATATGGATAAAATGTACGGAAGTGCTTTGTATCTACTAATAAATAAATAATATATATATATATATATATATATATATATATATATATATATACAGTGACTCACAAAACCGTTGCAATGATAGCTCTTGCTACAAAATGTGAATACCTCGCTGTTAGATATGTGAGTTGGGTAATGAAACAAATGTATATGGTTTTAACACATACTTAATAATTAGAAATTGACATAATCATAATTTTATTGAGGTATAAAGATAAATCCTGAAATACATTGCAAATTGAGCTGATTGCAACACTTTTGTGACTGAATAAAAACTATTATAAAACCTTATAATCTAGTACTTTGTATTGCTTCCTTTGGCTCTAATTGTGGTCTGAATTCTATTTGGAACACTTTCATAAGATTGTTTGAAAATTATGACAGGATATTGTTCTATATCAATTATTTTCGCTCACATAATTCTTCAATCGATTATGATGAATTTTCGCACTTGGTCAAATTTTGTTTTTTATGGAACGAAATTTGCTCAATAATATCTGTATTAGGATACCGAGGGGCCAATCTAACAAGTTAATTGAATGATTTTCAAACCATTCCATTTATTTTTTTAAATAAATAATTTTTTTTTAATGTACTTTGGATCATTATCCTGTTGAAATATAATATCTGCATTTCTGAATTTAAAACTTGGCAGTAGAAATGACAGTAAAATGCTTAGATATTCCTCAGGATTCATTTTCCTTCCTATTCTGGCAATCCGTCCAACATTTTGGTCCTTTATGCACCCCAGACCATTTGACTTCCACCAGCAAATTTTCGAGTAGACTGGAATCCCCTGTTAGTAATGGGAGACTCAGGTTTTTTTTCAAAGCCAGCATAGTCCATCAGCCCCAAAACGTTTGTTTCTGACCTCACAAATCTTCTCGAGTCAGCAATTGTTCACTTTTCTTGATTACGACAAAATTCCAGTCATATTGTCTGTGTTTTTTGATGCAATGGCTTCTTGACCTTTACCCTTGCCATATTTCCCTGACTTATTAGTGTTCTTGGAATAGTTTCAGCAATAATTTGAAGCCCCATGTCAGTTTTAAGTCTATGTTGGCCTTGTACAGGATTCTCGAACTTGCCCATCCTAATCAGTCGAACAAGTAACTCGCTGTTTCTTTCTGAAATTTTTCTAGGTTAACCTCCAACATCTTTAGAACAATAAAGAGTATTTTTTATAACAAATCTACTTACGTACTGTAAAAACATTCAAACCAACTCGAGCAGCAATTGGTCTCATCGAAAGGCCTTCATTGACCAAAAGCTTAATACTGTCGTTTATGTGAGAGAAAATTGAGTTCATTCTCATTTTTTAAATTTATTTGGCTCAAATATTATTTTTTATGGCCGTTTTACTCGATAAATAATTAACTTGACACTCTATATCTTTAACTTCACTCCACAACATCCGCCACAAAACTGTTGCAATGAACCAACAACGGAAAGCAAATCCATGAGAGTGTTAACAATGACTAATCCGATCAAGATACTTCTAGAATTATACCTCCTAGTACCAACTAAATTATTTTGACCCACAGGAGTAAATATTATACCGGTTTAATTTTTTTTTTTCTATAATATAACTTAACTTTCATATCATTGCAACAGTTTTGTGAGTCACTGTATATGTATATATATATATATATATATATATATATATATATATATATATATATATATATGTATGTATATATATATATATATATATATATATATATATATATATTAGACATGCGCGCCGCGCCGGCGCCGCTACGCCACGCCGGGTTTTAGCAGCGCCGCCGCCGCCGAGCCTATTCAGTCGGCGCGCCGATTGAGGGGAGGAAATCGGCGATTCTACAGCATGGTGATTGGCCGGCGCCATTTTGACCTAACCTTCTGATCGAATAACGCCTGTGAGTTGTGCTCGTTGATTAGAAAATGACAAAGCTTGTATCGGAAAAGCATAAAATAAAAGAATTTTATGTAAACATACTCTTTAACCAGGGCCGTCACATCTCAGAGCCGGGCCCAGTACCAGATTTTGATCACGGACCTCCAATATTGATTGATCGTGGTTGAAAAGTATACTTATCTACAATGTATTGATTTACAAAAGGTGTAATATGTTCTTAAAATCATTTTTTAAAAAAATCTTAATACAAGAAGCGTGTACATATTGGCATTTCAAATCCACTAAACTGAAAATTCAAGTACTTTCTTATTGGGGACATTGGCAAATTATTTTCATCTTTGAAATGTTTTGAACGAAATGAGAATAAACGTCGTTTGCAGAGAAGTTTCTATTTAATTTATCAATCCTCAACAGTAGAACAAAACTTGCAAAATTCTAATTGGCTGGTATTATTACCATGGCTGCAGCCCCCTCAACAATTGGTCAGGGGCTCGTGGTCTCAGGGGGAAGGGCGTGATTTTTGTACTCGCAATATAATTTGGAATAACAATGTTTACGCGGCGTTAATATCCCTAATGTTGATACGCCGTTAAAAACACACACAAAAAAAAAAAACAATGTTTAAGAACATTAAAAAAATGTAGATCCAATCCAACAAATATAGGCTGAACCCGCCTACATTTCTCAAATCAATTTGACACCTATAAAATGTTTTCCAATTAGCGAAGCTCCTGCGGTGCCCGGGGATAACAGTCCCCCCCCCCCCATGTGGCGGCCCTGTCTTTAACTCAACGTTTAAATCCATCTTTTGTGGGAGATGTTTTGGAAGCCTCGTAATTCAAGAGGAAAACTAAAAAAAAAAAAACGTCCGACTCGCAGGAACTGGTTCATCATAGCGCTAGGAACTAAGAATACCCCAGTCCGAAAAAATACCCCAGTCCGGCGCGCCGCCGCCTGAAAATTCAGCTTCGGCGCGCATGTCTTATATATATATATATATATATATATATATATATATATATATATATATATATATATATATATATATTTTACAAGAGAAATTTTGTTGGAACTAGAACATATGATCAATATTGAATCCTTTTCTAGATCCCAACATTGTGAAGATTGGCCGTACATTCCTGGATGTATCTCTTGGCTGGACTTGTTCCAATTGTTGACTGACTCCCTGAGGCTTGACGGCCGATATATTCCCACTTCAATAGGGTCCTTTTTACAGGACCTTTTTCATTTAATTCGCCAAAGGCTTCAATGGACTTTCTCTTCAGTCTTTGAAAACAGGCAGTGAATATCAGGTGTTCAAGTCAACAAAAAACTTTAAGAGACATCAATTAATATAATTTTGTATTTTTTAAATTCTATTACGTCAACCAGCGAAATCAGACCAGTGGATCACGATACTACGTGAAAGTTTTTTTTATTTATTTAATATTTTAATTAGTTGCTAGTGAGATAACTATGTGAGAAAAATGTCCTAGCATTCTAACGGTTGACTTGCAGGAACGTTTGCGCAGCTCCTGCGTGTTCATAGCGGCATCTAAAAATTGCCTCAAATTTCAATGACGTTCGAGCAATAAAATAGCCCGACTCACAGGGACTGAGTCATCTTAACATTACACTTCTGCTCCATGGTTTCATTTGGAAAGGTTAGAATAGGAAAAGTTAACCTTTTGTGTTGACCTTTCGTGAAAATTTAAAGTAAAATCTCGAAGTGAAGGAAGATTTTAGGCTTCAGAACAGGAAACTCGCAATATCCTCAGCAGTATTACTTCTTCCTCATTTTCAAAACACTATTACAAATACGTTTCTCATATTAAGACATTCTTTTACTAAAATACTGACTTTACTGTTGAATAACGCTTAGTAATGCAGCTCCTGTGAGAAGGACGTTTATTTTATATATATATATATATATATGTATTATTTCCGTTGATAATAGTAATAACATTTTCTTATACATTCCTTAAACCACTGGTAGAAACAAAAGTCAGTAAACGTCGCTAGTGACATTGTTTCTGAAAAAATAATTATACTGACTTAAATGTTAATCTGCATTCTTCTATTTTATGCTCGGGCGCAATGTCAATTGCTTTACTCTGTAAACGTTATCCTTTTAGATGTACCTTCTTTCATTGTTATAAGACTATAGCATTGTACCGTGATTTGTAAAGTATCGGAAAATAATAAGGGAGAATCACGTGTTGTTAGCATTATAAAAGGGTGGTAACCTCTAGATAGCCCGGCGCTAATAGCCAAATAGTTGATGCGCCGTTACAAACGAAAAAAAAATAAGGGAGAATAGCCAACTGCCATAGCCACGTTGAATGCACCGGTGGCCAGTACCTGAATGGGTGACCACGTGCCGTTGGCATTATAAAAGAGTGGCAACTTGTAGATAGCCCGGCGTTAATAGCCAAATTGTTTATACGCCGTTAAACACACACAAAAAAATAAAAAAAAAATAAGGGAGAATGTATGTTAAAATTCCAAACTCGCTAGTTTATTTATCTAAAAATTAAAGATTTGAAAATTCTACCGATAGAGCAACAGCCCTGAAAAATATTGGACAGTTGACTGGCCTCTAATATATTGAGGCGCACCCACCGACTCCGCTTTGAATTGGCAGAATATGACACTTGCCTACTTTGTCACGATGGTCTCATGAATAGAGACCATATCGCAATCTGTTCCGAACATGAACTCTTCCCTTTCAAAAACTGGTCATCTTACCTTTCAAAGACTCCGAATGAATTTTAGGCTAAGTGCGGGCATTGGCTAATGAAAATAAATAAATAAATGATAAATAAGGACTTAAAAATCCTAAAGCAGGTTACACACGGTCAGGCAGGCCTGAACAGTCCATCTGAAAGCCGATCGCCTGAACGTCGCTTATATTCCGGTCCGCTCAGGCGGCCGGAGTATATACACGTTCAGGGGACCGGCTTTCAGGTCTAACTGACAGGCCTGCCTCAATCGTTGTAGCCTGCTTAAGCATTGTATGTTATTTGTGTATTTAAATAGTAATTTAGACAATGTAGAATTGAATTGATATCAATTTCAAACAATAGATAACGGCTCTAGGACTTTTACTTTTTAACTAAAAGCTACGAATTAATGCAGAAGCAGTTCTGTAAAGTTGTCGTTATTGTAAACATTTCACAATGTTGGCGATATTCTCTCATAAATATTCAAAATTAATTAACATTCCTTTATTTCTTCATCAATTATTCAAATTCCGTAACTGAATCATAGATGAAAACAGCAATCAATATAAAACATTGTTATTCATGTGTTCAAATTAATTCTGTAAATATTATTATTTTATTTATTTATTTGAAACCATCTCTGAAATATTGATGGTTCCTAACTTTTCTTTTTATATTGAGTTGAAAAATTGTACCTTGGAGCACATTGAAGTTCTCTACTTTCGCCACTATAGATCAAGATTTATATAGTCCAAGAACTATCAGGAAAAAGTGATCATGATCACAACACCCGGCTGCATCTGATTTATTTTTGGAAAGGTTTTGAGTCAACGACAGATCTGCTTCTCTAGCAGAGACAGCCTGGTACGTTTCTAAACGCTAGACAGAAAAGTCTAGATTATTTTTAATTACGAAGGAGTGATAAAAAAACTCTCTAAATAAATAAGGTCGGAAACACCCAATGTCAGACATTATCGAACACAATTGTAGAACATTGAAAGTTCAATAAGGAAGGATTCAAACTAGATGATTGTAAAGATAAATCTCAGCTAGACAGTTTTGCCAATTGTTTTTTTTTTTTTTTTTTTTTTTTTTTTTTTTTTTTTTTTTTTTTTTTTTTTTTTTTTTTCGGCCGTATATATAATAAACAAATAGTGAGATAGGCGGGAAAATATCTAGGAAATATCTTTTCTACTCTAGTTGAAATAAAACTTTGCAAAGAATCCAATCTACAGGAAACCCCCATGATTTATCCGCCATTTCTAAAGGCGAATGGAGAAATATTGCCTAAGAACTAAAAGGAAATTGCTTTAGGCCTTTACCCAAAGGAAGAACGATAAATATACCTTTGGAAATCCAAGATGAAGGTCACGGGAAATTTTGCTTATTCCCGAATAAAATTTAATAACGGTTTCCTCTTGGTCTAACGGTTAACGCCTTAGATCTCATGCGGGAGACGGGGTACCTCCGGCGGCAGGAATTTTTCTCAACTCAGGGCCCGTTGGGAAGGTACCTGAATGGTTGTCCAACCACTTGGTATGATAAAAGGGTGGCAACATGTAGATAGCCCGGCGTTTATACCCAATTGTTGATACGCCGTTAAAAAAAAAAAAAAAAAAAAGATTCCCACTATGGAAAAATACTTTTAGAAAAAAAAAGTTATACCTCTATCCTGGCTAGAAAAGGATGGAAACCTGTAAATAACCCGTACCGTAAAAGTTGTGTTATTTATCAGTATATATAAAATAACTAATAGGGTTAAATTCTAATAGGGCTATGTCTTCATTGGTGAACTTCAAGTTCCGTTCATTATTAATAAAAGGAGTAATTATGAAGAATTGAAATCTAATCATTTAAAGTACTAAATTATTTATAGGTTGCCCCGTGGCCGTTTGCGTCAAGGCACCATAATATTAAAACAACAAATTAACTGTTTCTATTCCAAGCTTTCGATATGCCCCTAGCCAAATTAACCTGGGATTGAGAACGCGTGAGATGACACAGCTCCTGCGAGTCGGGCCTTTTTTCTCTTAATCACAAAATAATTATTATAAATATACAGAAATAGTTGTGATTACAGAAAAATGTTTTGATTACAGAAATTGTTTGTGATTACGAGTGAAATTGTAACCAAAGATGTGATTACAAATGTAATCGAATTCTCTCTTGTAATTACGATTATAATCGTAATCATTTCTCCAGGGTCTGTGATTCTAATCGCAATCACGTCTTGAAAGTCAGTGATTATAATCGTAATCGTAATTATGAGTATGCCCAATTCTGGCTCATACCAATCCTGGATAGTGAAATGCAAATTTAGTGATTGCCTCGAAATATATGCACTCAGAACGTAACAACCACTTTCATAGGTTGATACCCATTAAAAGCAACTAAAAAAATCCCGACCATAATAATCAGCCGGCATTGAGAACTAAGTCACACGAAGAAACACAAGTGATAAGAAGCACAAGTGATAAGAACACAAGCCCCTCATTCATCACAGATCTTACAACAGATGCTAGCTAAGTTATTTTTCTCTTCCATAAGCTACAAGTTTGTCAGACTTATTGAAGTTATACAATGAATTCATGCAAAATAAAAGGATATTTCTACTTTGGAGAATATTTCTAAGTCCCTCGGAGGGCGAAGTTGTTCCAAAGTTTGAACATCAGCATTGGAAACATGATTCATAAAGTTTTGTAACTGGAAAGATAAGAGTAATAGGTACTTATTATCATTTGTTAGCCGAGCACCGTCGCTTTCCCGACTTAGTTTCTGTAATTGGTTTGTATTCTAGTAAGCCTCTTATTAGAAATTAGGGATTATTTTCAAGAATAAAAAATAGTCAACAACGCAAAAAGTCCATCTTAAGTACCCTGAGATATAAATAGGAATAAAAATTCTGCAATTCATATAAATTCTTAAAATGACCGACTCGCAAGAACTGAGTCGTCTTAGCTTGTCTCAAGATAATTCCTTATGTCTGGTAATATTAATGCATAGAAGGAGGCCAGGTGGCCGTAAGTGTTAAGGCGTGAGCATTTAACACTCTGTGCAAAGGGTCGTGGGTTCGATTCCCACTATAGTGTGGTGGCTTTTCTTTTGTCATATTCGTTGTCAATTTATTATTGACAATGAATTTTAGGGTAGAACTGAAGTTTCATGTCCTCACAACCGATTACTTTCAAATTTTGTACAATAACGTATTTTGATGCACTAAATATGAATCCGTTAAAAAAAAATCGCTTTCAACAAGGAAAGAAGTTATTAAGCACTGTTATGCGGGTTATGAGAGCTAATGTAAACAACTATGTTAGTCAACATGCGCATGCGCGGGTATGGAAAAGTCCGTAATAAAGAAGTCTAATTGAAATTTACCATCCATTATTTAAATTCACCAGCACTTATTTATTCACAACCATTTTTTGAAATAATGAAACATTTTTCACATTTCTTGTTTCGTTCATGAAAAGTATTATATAACAGAAATCCCTTAATAATTAGCTAATGCCTTTATAATTATTCGGTCGTTCTAATTCGCGCCTGCTGAAGTTTGATTGTCAGCATAATTTCATTTTATACAAAACTAACAATGAAGCTGCACGAATTTATAGAATCACATTAAAAGCATATTTCGGTGCGATTGGGGATTTATATCCACCGAACATCACGTCTGAAGGAGAAGAAAGCTAAGAAGAATGTCTAGGACGACTTTTTGTCATACATGCTATGCGTTTCCGCTCGCTCAAAAAGATATCAAAACCCTAGAATAGGATTCAATTACTTTTAGCGAGCTGGATTGACTAGCGTTTTGATATTTTCATGAGCGAGCGTAGCGAGCGGAGACGCATAGCACGTCTGCCCATAAGCGACAGGTCACGACGGGTGACGATGCCCTTAAAATTGACAATTATTTTTGAATAAATGGTTTATGAACATTTTAAATGAGAGTTCTCTGTTTAACAATGTTACATGTCTGCGCATGCGCGCATCTTTACAAATATGCTTTTTACACCTACTTTTATAACCATCCTAACAGTGAACTTTAGTGCATAATAACTTCTTTCCCAGTTGAAAGCGATTTTTTTTAACCTAGTCGTGTTTAGTGCAGTAAAATACGTTGTAATGAAAAAAAAAGTCCGACTCGCAGGAACTGCAGCATCTTAGCGCGGTTCCGTTCTTATCCCTAGACTCATTTAGAATGATTAAAATAGAAGCTGTTATTATTTTGGGTCCACTTTTCTAGAAAGGTCTTGATTTACGATCTTACCTGGATGGGTCGGCCAACCCTCACTAGGAAGGACCCCGCTAGGCAGTTGATATATATATATTTATAGAGAGAGAGACCATTCTGAAAGGTAGCTGACCACTTTGGGCTACAGCATTCTCCTAAAACCAATAATAGGCAATGATTTAAAATAATAATAATAATTTTTTATTTATTATTATTAATTCTTGATTATCTTTATTATTGGTCGAGGAAGAAAGCACGCCTTAGTCGTTACCGCCTCAGTAGTCTGTTTATTTTAACTACATTTAAAAATCATTTTCTGTTTTTAACGTCCTTCTTCTCAGCCGTAAAGGTGGTAATTCACCATCTGAATTGAGTCCTTCAGGACAGTTCTGCTGATTCGCAGTAGGGCCTCTTGCTTGATTTGGAATTTTGTGGCAAATCTTTGGATAAATTCCGTGATGGTGCCGCGAGCTCCAAACATAAGACCTATCACCTCCCACTTGTTAACCTTATATTTTTCTTGAAAATATGGGATGCAATCTTCATAGATGTTCTTCTTCTCCATATCGACTGCTTGAGGTTGGTCCTCGTCTAATTCGAACCGAATTGTCGGGTCTAGTATAGTGCCTGAAGATGTTTTCTGGTTAATTATGACTATGTCGGCCCTTCGATTAGATCCATGATCGGGGACACAGTGTACCTCTTCGAACACTTCTAACCCCTCTTTTGATCTAAACACTTCGGCTATAATGGTACGAATTTTATGGTGCCTGTTTATCCTCATCAACTCAGTCTTCCGGCAGGCACCCAGGATGTGCGGAAGGGTTTCAGGCTCGTTGCAGGCTCTGCAACGGAATCCTGAGCTCCTACCAGGAAGAGTTCGTACGGGGATCGAATTGCAATTTAGTTTAATAGCTGTGGACCACTCACTACTTGAAAATCCTGATTTGGAGGACATCCAGGAGTTTCCTTTTTTGAACTGCGAGAAGAGGATTACGCCTTTCCCTTTTGAAGGAAGTGAAGCCCACTTGTCGAAACTCTTTTCTCTCAGGGTGCGTCTCGTATTCCTAACATTCCTGAGATCATCGACGCCTAGCTTTTTACCACATTCCCTGATCTCTGCTTCGAGTTTTCGAGCCCTTAAGATAATTTCGTTGTTGTTCTCAAGTAACTTATGGGCTATGTTGGCATGCTGGAGAAATGCTTCCCACTTTGCTCTTATTAGGCCTAACCCTCTTTTATTTCGGGGAGCATAGAGCATTTCGACGGGACAATCAGTTGGCAGTGATAGAATTTCCTTGATTGAACTTCTTATCATTTTATCAACATCCTCCGGAAAGGCAGACTTAAGAGGCGCGCATTGGAGAGGGTAGATGAGAGTTGGCCAAATATACTGATTGATTATGGTCAGTTTCTGGTCAGGCTTGAGTAAATAGCTACTTGTCAGTTTGTCTATTTTATTCTTTAGTCTGACAATGACATCTTGTGTGTTCAGCCTTATCTCATCCTGAAAGTTAACCCCAAGATATTTCACATTTTCAGTTTTGGAGATACATTTTAATTCAGTCCCATCTAGCAATTTTACCAAACCATCTACCATTTCTCCATTTATGATATTAATTCCTACGCATTTCTCCATGTTTAACTTCATTCCAATCATGCTAAGGAAATTTCTCGTCATATTTAAAAGATGTTTCCCGGCTTCGAAATTATTTGCTAAAAGAACCAAATCATCTGCAAAAGCCAATGAACTAATAGGTTATTAGTTAACTAAAAGGTCTTCGTTTATATTATACCCGTACTCGTCTGCTACTTCTTTTTCCTCTAATTCTCTTAGTAAGTCATTAATAGCTAAATTGAATATTAGAGGCGAAAGAGGGCAACCTTGAGGAACGCCGCGGTTTATTTCGATGTCCTTCGTACGAATACCTTTTCCCAGATGTATGTTGGTTTTATTGTTTTTTAAAAGCATTTGAATTAGCTTTTGTAGATTATTAGGGATGGGATAAGAGTTCAAGGACTGCTCTATGTGTGCGTGTCCAACGTTGTCGAAAGCCTTCGAGATGTCTAAAAATAAATCGAAACAGTTCTTTTTGTTTAGTTTTGCATCTTGTAAACAGCCGTTGAGAATAGAGGAGTTGATGAAAGTTCCTGGTCCTGGAACAAATCCTCTTTGATTTTTTGATAGAGACACGTAATTCTCAAGTTTGGATTTTAAAGCCCTTTCTAAAATCCTCCTTACTATTGGGAATATGGTGATGGGCCTCCAGTTTGATAGATTGTCTTTATCGCCACCTTTGTACAATAGGATTGTTCTTGCTACTGAGAGGAGATGAGGAACAACACACCATCTTAGCATATACGTACCTATTGAACTCGATTTTCGAGCATTTCAACTCCTTTATAATCTTCAGTGGAATCCCATCTGGTCCTGGTGAAGTATCAGGGGACATACGTTTCATAGCATTCGTTATGTCTTCGTCAGTAAGTTCAGTGGAGAAGTCTGGGTCAGTGTCACTAGCAGGAATTTCTAAATAGTGGCCCAATGTTTTGCTATTTTCAGTAGAGAAATGTGCTTGAACTTGATCGAGGTTAACTCGGCATTGTTTATTGTCCTCTAAGTTGACGATTTGATTCACTACTTTTTTCCTTCTCGTAGTCGTATACTTGTCGTCTTCTATTGGACTCTTCTTTTCTTCTAACGCCTGGGTTATCTCCGTTCTTATGAGTATATTTTGGCAAGAATTCGTTATTATCTTTCCTGCGTCTATAGTATTTTACTGCTGGGTGTAAAGGGCCTTTACAAATTCTATTATTTTTTAAATAATAGAAAAAATCTTTAATAAGATTATTGAAAGTTTCATCATTCCTAACCTTGAGAACTTCAATAAATTTTTCCTCCCAATCTAGGATTTCCTGACATTTTTCTTCAACCTGCCTAGAGAGTTCTTTACTTTCAAGAATTTGAACCCGTTCGTTACTTTTTTGATGACGAGAAGCGATGTTTTCCCTGTGAATATCCGGGTGAGCTCTACTAACGTGGATTTTAATATTTTTATAGAGTTTTCCACAAACTGTACAGGGAATCCGATTGTCTTCAAGAATTGAATTATTTAATTCAGTATTTTTCGTACTACTATTTATGCCTGGTGTTTTTTCGCTCATTTTGTTAGGTTAGTTTTAAATCAATGTAAAAATGCTAAAACAATTCACGGTAACATCATAATTTTCTATTCGCTACATACATACCTAACCAATGCTTAATAAACATCTTTCGTAACGAATAAGCATAAATAAAAGTTGTCTCGGGAATTTTGATTGGAAACTCTATTCTTTTTTCTTTTTTGTCTTTAATTTTTTTTTAAAACCAAATTTGTCGTAAATTTATCCTTTCAGACTTGTTACTTGCAGACACTTGCTTATACTTGCTTGGTCGTAGCTCTATTCTTGTGCCTGGAGCTGCTTGAAACTGGATAAATTAGTTTTCAAAGAATTTTCATGTTTTGCAGTATATATATATATATATATATATATATATATATATATATATATATATATATGTATATATATATTATATATATATATATATATATATATATATATATATCTTTATTCGAAAATTACACAAAACATCCAGTATTTTTTATAATTATTTTGTTCTTAATTACATGTCTTGAAAGACCGATAGGGAAAAAGGCCCATTGGCCAAAACCTATTGTCTTGAACTTTTAAAACAAGTTACATTTACTATTAATCTCTCTAACATTAAATTGTTTTTCTTATTTTTCCTAACCTGATTTATTATTAAATACATTATCCAACTATAAGCAATTAAAAAATAACAAGAAATAAAAACAGACAAAAAGAACAGTTCGAATAAGCGAAATCAATTACTTTAAAGTTTTAAGCACTTATTTCTCAGATTGACATCGCCTAATCAAAACTTTCTTCAGAACCTTTTTTGTACAGCATTTAGTAAGCTTTTTAATGGTATTCTTCCGTTTACCAAGATTCACCTTTTTCGAGATATTAAGGAAAGTATACAAAGTTACCAAAACTTTTTATGTCTGTTAATAAAATATTTTATTCTAACCCTTCCATCACTCCAAAAACGGTATTCAAAAACTATTTTTCCAATTTTCTCGAAAACGGTTAAACCTATCGCCTTGAAAATGGTTTCATTCGTTTTCCTTTGCCAAGAAGCTTATAAAACGAGTACTTACAAGCATATGAACTCAAAAACGTAAGCGTTACGATTTTTTTGCGCGAATTTCGCCCCAAATGCTATCTTCCAGTGGGCGGATTTTGCTGGTTAACGAACTTGACCTTTCAAATTGGACGACGGATTTTTGTACCAAATTTCATCAAAATCGGACCATTAGGGAAGCCAGAAATGAGCGAACAGACAAATATATATATATATATATATATATATATATATATATATATATATATATATATATATATATATATATATATATACATACAAACAAATTTGAGCCTCCGCCATTTTCGGTCTCTAGGGGTTCTGAATCGCAAAATTTTCTAGTCGGCACTTCCGGATTGTTTCACGAGATCAACCTTATAAGCGGGGTTTCTCCCTATGAAGGGAGGGAGGAATCGCGCTAAAAGTTAAAGAAATCGTTTGTGAGGACGCTAAACTTCAGTTTTACTAATTTTAGGACGGGTTGTCTATAGGTTATCACCCTTAACTACCCAGGATAGGGCTGATGCCTTTTCTTTTTTCCTAACTGCCATTTAATTCGTGACTTAAATAGTGTTTCACTTACTTCATATTAACTCCAACTTGCTACATGAATCAAAAGCAAAAAAAAAAAAAAAAAAAAAAAAAAAAAAAAAAAAAAAAAAAAGGAACACAAAAAATAAAATGAGAGCTAATTTATTGTTCTTGCTTGGGTTTTGAACTCTTATCTTTAGACCCTTCTACTTCAGTGATGTCCTTGGAAAGCACATTGTTGAAGTTTTTCCCAGCCAGGTATCCCGTGATAAAGCATATGGCTGTCAGCACTCCAGCCAGGCAGTACAGTTCGATGATCATTGCAGATCTTGAAAAGCCAACGATTTTGCTTAAGAGAACTCAGGAATTTTGTTCTTAATATAACCTATGCAAGGATTTCTTTTTTCTTATGAGCACTAATTCAACATGTGTTTATCAATACTACTATCAAAATATGTTAGGAAGGGTTTTAAAGGATTTTCGGTTTTCGGGACTAGCTGATGATTATTGCATAAACAAATCAAGCTTATGTTCTGTTTTAATGGTGTTGGAGGAACTACCACAATGCGCAAAAATCTGGCAGTAGGCAAATTTATGTAAAAAATACAATGTGCTACAAAGAATTCATATATTCTATTTCTTCTCCTATGTGCCCTTGTACAAATTGTACTGACACTTTTTTTTTTTTTTTCATTTCAGTAGTTGTCGTGGTGGCCTTCTTCATCTGCTGGGCCCCCTTCCAAGTGCAACGCCTGTTCGCACTCTACGGTGACAGCGGGACCAACAACTCGCCCCAGGTGATTCTCTTCTACCAGACTATCACCTATGCTTCTGGACTCCTCTACTACCTTTCGACCACCGTCAACCCATTCCTCTACAACATTATGTCACACAAGTTCCGGGAAGCTTTCAAGG
Source organism: Gonocerus acuteangulatus (assembly GCA_946811695.1). Taxonomy (NCBI): domain Eukaryota; kingdom Metazoa; phylum Arthropoda; class Insecta; order Hemiptera; family Coreidae; genus Gonocerus; species Gonocerus acuteangulatus. The sequence goes on along the minus strand of OX328128.1, from coordinate 43,065,078 downwards.
TACGCTACCAAACAAAAAGTCCGACTCGCAGGAACTGCATCATCTTAGCGCGGATCCTTTCTTATCCCTACTCTAATAATGAAAGATTAAAATAGAAACAGCTATTATTCTTGAAAGGTCTTGATTTATGATCTTACCTGGATGGGTCGGCCCACCCCAGAAAGGCCCCCACTAGTTACAAGGTCTTCGAATCTCTCTCTCTTGGAAAGCTATTTTTCTAACAATAAATTGTTTTTCTTATTTTACTTAACCTGATTTATTTTCAAATACATTATCCAACTATAAGCAATTAAAAAATAACAAGGAATAAAAACAGACAAAAAGAACCGTTCGAATAAACGAAATCAATTACTTTGAAGTTTTAAGCACTTATTTCTCCGATTAACATCGCTTAACCCAAACTTTCTTTAGAAACTTTTTTGTAGAGCATTTAGTAAGCTTTCGAATGGTAACCTTACGTTTCCCAAGATTCTCAACCGTTTTCGAGATATTAACGAAATTATACAAAGTTACCAAAGCATTTAATGTCTGTTAATTAAATATTTTATTCTAACCCTTCCTTAACTCCAAACGTAACCAAAATTTCAACATATTAGTTTTGATGAAATTCCAACATGCAGAAAATATTTCAACTGAATCCCATGATTCTAAGCACCCAAACAAAAAAGTCCGACTCGCAGGAACTGCGTCATCTTAGCGGGGTTCCAGTTCATTTTTTTTTTTTTTTTTTTTTTTACGGCTCATCTACATCTAGGTCATTAGCGCCGACATCCAGGGTTTAGCGAGGGATTTGCGAGCCGTGGGATGATAAAATTCCTGCCGGAGGTTGGGAATCGAACCCACCATCTCCCGCTTATGAATCCAAGGCGCCAGCCATTAGACCACGGGAGACCCCGGTTCCTGTTCATATCCCTATTCTCATTTGAAAAGCATAGAATAGAAACAGATAATATTTTCCTCGGCCTTTGTTCAAAGGGTTTTATGGCTATACCTGGGGTCGGGTCCGCAAGACCCTAGAAACCTCTTCTACCGATACTTCATTTCATACGTTTCAATGAATTGGAAAATATCAAAAATTTTCACATATTCCTGTGTTCTTTTACTATAGTAATAATTCTACAGATAAAATCAATTAAAAAATAAAATAAAAAAAACCAACAGCATAAAGGCAATTGAAAATATTCAAAAGACGTCATCGAATCTTTTTCTCTTGGCAAGCTATATTTCTAACAATGAATTGTTTTTCTTATTTTGCCTAATCTGTTTTATTGTAAAATACATTATCCAACTATAAGCAATTAAAAAAAGTCCGATTCGCAGGAACTGCGTCATCTTAGCGCGGTTCCGTTCTTATCTCTAGTGTTTATGAAGGCATAGAATAGAAAAAGTTATTACTTTGTTTAGATCAATAGCGAAACAGCTATCCAAATGAAATCTCAAACAAACCAGTCTTGAAAGGTCTTTGTTGATTTACAATCATACCTGTATGGGTCAGCTCTCCCATAAGTCGGGCAGAAAGGCCTCCGCTCAGAGGCATTTGGAAAGCCTTGGGATCTCTCTCTTTAAACGCTACATTTCTAACAATAAATTGATCTTCTTATTTTACTTAATCTGTTTTATTGTCAAATACATTATCTGACTATAAGCAATTTAAAAATAACAAGGAATAAAACAGACAAAAAGAAAAGTTCGAATAAGCGAAATCAATTACTTAAAAGTTTTAAGCACTTATTTCTCCGATTGACATCGCTTATTCAAAACTTTCTTTAAAACCATTCTTGTAGACCATTTAGTAAGCTTTCGAATGGTAACCTTTCGCTTCCCAAGATTTTCAACCGTTTTCGAGATATTAAGAAATTATACGAAGTTCCCAAAACTTTTTATTATTTCTGACAACAGAAAATTGGTCTCATTTTACCTATCCTGTTTTACACACACATACATTTTCCTTACAAATACAACATAAGAAATTACAAAAATAAAAAGCAATAAAAAACCAAGGGAAAGAGACAAAAAGAACGACAAAACCCCGTTCATAAGAACAAAACAGACATATTTGAAGTTTTAAGCACTTATTTCTCCGATTGACATAACCTAATCAAAAATAGTTTTAGAATCATTTTTGTAGAGAATTTAGTAAGCTTTCAAATAGTTTCAATCCACTTACCACGATTTCCCAACCGTGTTCGAGATATTAATGAAAGTATACGAAGTTTCCAAAACTTTTCATGTCTGTTCATAAAATATTTTATTCTAACCCTTCCTTAACTCCAAACGTAACATAACTTTCAACATACTAGTTTTAATGAAAGTAGAACATGCAGATAATGTTTCAACTGAATCCCGTTATTCTAAGTACCCAAACCAAAAACGGTATTCAAAAACTATTTTTCCAATTTTCTCAACAACGGTTAAAGCTATCGCCTTGAAAATGGTTTCATTCTTTTTCCTAGCCTAAGAAGCCTATAAAACGAGTACTTACAAGCTTATGAACTCAAAAACGTAAGCGTTACGATTTTTTCTGCGCGAATTTCGCCCCAAACGCCATCTTCCAGTGGGCGGATTTTGCTGGTTAACGAACTTGACCTTTCAAATTGGACGACAGATTTTTTTACCAAATTTCATCAAAATCGGACCATTCGTCTTCTATTTAGAGAGCGAACAGACAAATATATATATATATATATATATATATATATATATATATATATATATATATATATATATATATATAAATATATACATATATATATATATACAAATTTGAACCACCGTTATTTTCGGTTTCTAGGGGTTCTGAAACGCAAAATTTTCTAGTCGGCACTTCCGGATCGTTTCATTGTATCAACCTTATAAGCGGGGTTCCTCCCTATGGGGGAGGGAGGAACCGCGCTAATAACAAGGAATAAAAACAGACAAAAAGAACAGTTCGAATAAGCAAAATCAATTACTTTAATGTTTTAAGCACTTATTTCTCCGATTGACATCGCCTAATCAAAACTTTCATCAGAACCTTTTTTGTAGAGCATTTAGTAAGCTTTCTAATGGTATTCTTTCGTTTACCAAGATTCTCAACCTTTTTCGAGATATAAAGGAAAATATACAAAGTTACCAAAACTTTTTATGTCTGTTAATAAAATATTTTATTCTAAACCTTTCTTAACTCCAAACGTAACCAAAATTTCAACAAATTAGTTTTAATGATAGTAAAACATGCAGAAAATGTTTCAACTGAATCCCATAATTCTAAGTACCCAAACCAAAAACGGTATTCAAAAACTATTTTTCCCATTTCTCAAACACGTTTAATGCTATCGCCTTGAAAATGGTTTCATTCGTTTTCCTAGCCAAAGAAGCCTATGATTTTTTTGCGCGAATTTCGCCCCAAACGCCATCTTCCAGTGGGCGGATTTTGCTGGTTAACGAACTTGACCTTTCAAGTCGGGCGACAGATTTTTGTACCAAATTTCATCAAAATCGGACCATTAGGGAGGCCAGAAATCCGCGAACAGACAAATATATATATATATATATATATATATATATATATATATATATATATATATATATATATATATATAAATAAATATATACAAATTTTAACCACCGTTATTTTCGGTCTCTAGGGGTTCTGAAACGCGAAATTTTCTAGTCGGCACTTCCGGATTGTTTCATTGTATCAACCTTATAAGCGGGGTTCCTTCCTATCGGGGAGGGAGGAACCGCGCTAAAATGTCAAGACTTTTCAATCCTTCCTTGGTGTAGGTATATACATTAGCAGGAATTTACCAGCCCTCTGAGGTGAAGTCTTCCAACAGATTTGTGTGAGTGTGCGTGTAAATATGCACCCACATTTTCATCTTGGCGGATTTTCCATTCAGTTTATACAACTTTCAGAGTATGCGGTTAGGTTCTGGGCTATAGGCAAACTTCTTATTAGCTGGTGAAATTCTAGGCTATTCTCATTAACCTGGTGAAATGAACAAGTCGTTCCTAGAATGATTTCGGTGATTCAGATTCTTAATGAAGATTGAAGTTTATCACTGTGTAATACAGAACAAGCCTTTGCAGAGTGTGATAGGGGTAACTACCTCTGCAGTGAGGTTGAACTTAATTGAAAGCAAAGAAGTAGAGCACATCCAACGAGAATTCCCTAGCTGTGTGCCTCTGAAAACTTAACAAGTATTATTCCTTGAGTCTTCTATATGTTCTGGAAGTTCCCCGCAACGTGAAATGAATGCGAAACATATCCTTGATCATATATCTTGTAAATATCATATAAATATGCTTCTTTGGATGTCAGATGAGGATTCCTTTACATCTCAGCATAATCATTTCCGACTCACTACAACTGTGTCGCCGGAGCGACTAGACACGGGACATTATTACCAAATAATAACAACACATTGTTGACAAGATACATAGACAAACGCATGATACTGTTACAATAATACCAAAATAGCAGGAATATTATAATATTACATTATAAGATGATGACCCAATTTTTCACTATGTATTCTTTTTTTTTCTCTCTTATATATATATATATATATATATATATATATATATATATATATATATATATATATATTTGTTTGATATTTAACGGCATTTCAACCCCTATTGGGTCATTTATGCCTCTTGGTCGGTCCGTTGGTAGCATCGAAGGCAAAGACAAAGCCCGACGGCAGGCGGGAGGCGGACCTAGTCAAGGTCGAGTAGAGTCCCTCGTGCCAGTTCTACCTTAGTGGCCCGCATCTGGTGACTGGCTGCCAGGTCTATGATAGTGTTAGATGTGCTTGCTGGTGCCAGGGCAACCAAACCCGCTATGTATTCAATGTGACAGAAGGTCAAATTTTATACGCAACTTTCTTCACTCCTTCTTTATTTTGTTCTACATATTTCTCGTATTTGTGACGCCTCTTCTGGTGCACTTCAAATAATCTAGGCGCACGGTAGTGCGCCAGGCCAAGTTCCGGCCTAAGCATACTGTGTGTATGTTACAGGCGGTCTTAGAGCCGATTTTTACCCTCTCATAACTTTCAACCAGGTAAAGATAAAGTTATGAAATTTTACACAGGTATTATTCTACTAGATGTGAGTAAAACTGGAAATTTTCATAATTCTACATCGAATAGTTTCTGAGATATAAGCGATCGAAAATCGGGATTTATAGGACTCACTCACTCACTGACTCATCAAAATTATTAGGCACTTCCCATGAAGCTAGAGACTTGAAATTTTGCACGAAGATAGATATGAAGATGTTATTAAAGGAAAAAATCGAAAAATCGCGAAAAGTTGTGTCTGACTCCGCTTCCGGGGCGGGGGCGTGCCAGTTTTGTACTTCCTTCGGAAACCCATCATTCCGTCCGAAACCCATGATGTGGGGTATCAAATGAATTGTCTCGTTATGAAGAACCTATATTTGATGTTTTAAGAAACAATTAGACGCATATAGGCTCGGTAAAAATCTTATACCAGCTGTCTGTCTGTATGTTTGTTCCTTATACAAATAAACACCGTACGACCGATTTTGACAAAATTTGACACACATGACGGTCTTTATCCGGGTAGTGTCATAGGCTAGTCAAAATCGTCTATCAGCTGTCTGTCTGCATGTTTGTTCCTTACACAAATTCACACCATTTGACCGATTTTGACCAAACTTGGCACACAGGTAGGCCTTGGTCCGGGGAATGCCCTAGGCTAGGTAAAAAAGGTCTTTCATCTGTCTGTCTGTATGTTTGTTCCTTATACAAATTCACACCGTTTGGCCTATTTTGACAAAACTTGGCACGCAGGTAGGTCTTGATACGGGAGTGCCATATTACCTATGACGTTTTCTACTTTTTGTTCCATCGAAATGCCATCATTCCTTCTGTAACCCATCATGTGGGGTATCAAATGAATCGTATTGGTAAGGAGAACCTATATTAGATTTTTTAAAAAACATTTCGACGCATCTTAACAAAAACAGTTGTGACTTCTGTCTTAAATTTAGTAAATAAATTCGAAGGGGTTCACTGCATGATATACTTCAAAGCAGATACTAAGTTTTTCAAAGTCGAGCCATCTAAATTACAAAGTTTAGGATCACAAACCCAAAATGTATCGTCTTTGTTCTTATATTTTTCTTGAAGGCCTTCTGCACTTTCCCTATTGTGATCTTTATCCTCGGGATAAGATTCCTATGTTTTACAGTGTAATAGTTTAGTTAAGAGAGCAATCAATTTGTCCTCTAGAGTAATGTCATCTGGAAGAGCTTCTAACATTTCTATCACTTTCCTCAACCAGGTATATTCTTAAACTTGGCAATGTTTTTTTGTGCCGAAATTATCTTTAGAGAAAAACTAAACATTGCCAAGTTTAAGAATATACCTGGTTGAGGAAAGTGATATTTTAGTAACTGGATATAAGTATTTTTATTGTTGTTTTTAAAGATCAGTTGAAGTGTCTTTACTGTTCTTAGTAAGTAACTATAAGGTCTTCAAGACATCGATACCCAACCATTTATTAATTGTGTTTCCTTAAAGGTTAATTGAAGTAGTTCTTAAGGTTCCGGTGATATTATTTCTAGATAGTGCTAATAATAACACCGCTTATCCTTAAGAGAGCAAATCCCCCCCCCCGGAAAACACTCCCGGAAAATTACAGTAAGACTTGGCCTTGAGTTGAAGGATCTCTACGAATCAGATTCCTCTAGAGTTACTGGAGTTATCATCTCGACCAATAGTTTGATACCGAATACTACAGTCAGTGCAAGTAAATATCAAACATTATTTTAGTAGCACAGTGTGGTGCAATTGGTACGAACCTATAATGCTTACATATTTGCCAGAGAGCGGACCCGATGGCCGTGAGGGTTAAGGCGTGAGCACTTAACACTCCGTGCCAAAGGTCGTGGGTTCGATTCCCACTAGGGGTGGTGGCTTTTCTTTCGAAAAAAAGAAAAGGCATCACCCCTATCCTGGCTAGAAAAGGGTGGTAACCTATAGATAAACCGTCCTAAAATTCGTAGTTAATAATAAATGGACGTTAAAATTTAAATAAATAAATAATATTTATCTTTTCGCACTATTTAGGCAAAGTTAAACCCTTTGGTGTCAGTTAAATGAAAATATCCTAGCAGTATATGTTTATACTAATTTCACCATACTGTTTAATGTAAGAGTACATTTTACGGTAATATTATCACAGCAAGTAGTACTATTATCTGCTATAATTGTATGCAAGTTTTAAAACGTTAGGCAAGTTTTAAGATATTAATAAATAAATCTTTTTTACTTATTATAATATAATATAATAAATTTTACTTGTTGGAAATATCCGCCAATAAAGATCTACAGTTAACAGCTCATCTCAAAATAATTATTTCTTGGAAACGCTAACAATTGCCGATGAGATTGAGTTTCTCGGAACAATTTCCCAGAATACCGTAATAACAATAGATAGAGTAATGATTCTGTGAATTGGTACACTTAGATATTAGACCTCCATTATCCAGAACATACCTTATTCCAATTTTATTTTAATTTCCAAATCTTATTTTTTTTTTAAATTGCTTGCCTGGATATGCCAGGAAATGGGTGCGAAAAAGATCGTAGCGTCTACGTTTTTGCCCTAATGTGCTTCTCTGCATTCTCTTTATAGATTCTCTAACTTAGGAAAACGAATGAAGCCATTTTCAAGGTGATATCTACAACCGTTTTCGAGAAAAGTTTATAAAAATAGTTTTTCGAACTAATTTTCAGTTTGGGTACTTAGAATCGTTGGATTCAATTGAAAAAATTGGTACATATTTGAAATTAATCTAAACTAAGATATTCAAATTTGGGTTACGTTTGTAGTTAAGGATGTATTTGAATAAAAAAAAATAGACATGAATAGTTTTGGGATCTTCGTACATATTCTTTAATATATTGAAAACGGTTAGAAAATCTTGTAAAGTGGAAGGTGGCCATTAGGAAGCTTACTAAATTTCTGCAGAAAAGGTTCTGAAGTAATCTGCGAATGGGCGTTGTCAATCGGAGAAATAAGAGTTTAAAACGTTTTGTTATTTTGAACAGAGATTTGTCTCTGTTTCAATCTTTCAAACAGATTTAAGGTATAACAATAAAATGTTGTCATTTTATCCCCCCCCCCAAAAAAAGGCCCCGCACAGGAAGGGTGCACACTTGGAATTCTTATTGCACTGGAAGGGTCTTTTTGCGAAGACCCTGGATTTGCATCCAGTTACTTTGAATTATCTGTCGTGATTTTAAAAAGTGATTTTGGTACTCACGTATTAGCTTACAGGTTCTTTGCAGGTTAGAAACCATATTATATAAATATAGTAATCAAAAGTTAATATAGTAATTAAAAGTATTTAAAATCACTGCAATCACTACTAAAAGTAAATTTTTTTGATTACTATATTAATATAATATGGTTTCTAACTAACCCTTAGATAACTAGTATCTGTAAGTAATACTTTTAGGCTTGTAAAACATAAATGAAAATAAGTAGAATTTATTTCAGCAAACAATATTTATTAATAAAAAGGTTAATATTATAAAAATCAATGGTAATTGTGAAGTTTAGGGGCCTCCTTGCCGATGTTTTAGTCCAGCTATAACATATTTATATTTTATATTTATTTCGCATTATGGGCATACGTGATATGCGTTTCCGCTCACTCAAGAAGATATCAAAACTCTAGTCAATCCAACTTGCTAAAATTAATAGAATTCTGTTGGAGTTGGATTGACTGGAGTGTTGATTGATTGACCAGCAACAACCAATAGAATTGCCCATAGGAATAGCCAATCGAAAAGCTATTGAGTTATGGGCGTGCGCTGAGTCACTGTTAAAATCACTACTTGTGGTCTTCGCAAAAAGACCCCACTGGAAGAAAAAATCTTACATGTCCCAGGAGACATGTATTACAACTAGGTAAGCTGTTATGAGTTATTTTTTTTTTTTTTTTTTTTTTTTAAAGATCATTGTTATTATAGAAATTGATTAATATTGACCGAGCTTCAATTTCAGTGTGTCATTCTGCCAGCAGAGCACCCTGTCCCGCTGCTTGCCCGGAAGACAGGTCCCTCGTTCCGAGCTTGGAGGATCTAGCGAAGGACGAGGCCCTAGATTCAACTACTCGGTCCTGTCTCACCGCTCCCTGAGGGCTGGGAACTCCCAATCGAGCGGCCACTCCTACATAGAGCCTGTAGACCTGAACAAGAGGCCTCTAGTCGTGTCATTCAGGAGGAAGGGACATTCTGATCCACCTTCTCTAGAGATTCTACCATCGCCCGAGAAGAGGGAACTCTTAGAAGTACCGAGGTAATATGAATTAGCAGCTTTAGATTTTCATAATAAATATATTAGCTATTATGGTACTTATGTACTAGTTGCACCGATCTCAAGAAGTAGGTTTCGTTCAGGGATCCGGATCATGAAATTAGAACTCAAAGTTGTGGCAATGCGGCGACCGAAAGACCATTTAATAATATTATCAACAAGTTGGATTGATTAGAGTTTCGCTATAACCTTGAGCGAGCGGAAACGCATAGCAATTATGCCATTAACGTAAGTGCTACTGGTTTAGTATAACATTATCACTTATGTTAATAGCATAATTGCTATGCGTTTCCGCTCGCTCAAGGTTATATAGAAACTCTAGTTAATCCAACTCGTTGGTAACATTGATCACTGATTTTTCGGTGGAAAATGGGCCGATATGCAATATAACATTGCTTCAAACGAGTACTTTTTCAGACGTTGGTAAATCCCAAATGAGGTACTCATTTTCCTAGCCGAAAGAACAGTACAAAGGACACTACAACATAAACAACACTAAGAGGTGAAACAATAAATATAACTTGTGAAAATCACAAATCTAACAATAAGTGAACACCCAAACAATGACTGGAACGGAAGAAAGAACAACCATTGGAATTGCTCATAGGAATGAACCAATACAAACGCTTCATTTGAGTTCTCATTTCATGATCCGGATCCCTGAACGAGACCCACTTCTCGAGATTGGTGCAACTAGTACATAAGGAACGCTATTATTTAAGTTTGATGGGGTTAACATACAAGGAACAAGCACCGCCGCACGGAATCGTCAGCTTATAAGGCAGTGAATGCTAGTCAGAAACTGGCTAAAATGTCATTAGATCTGACTGCAGTGTTGTACAGAAGCCTAGTCGGAGCCAATCCAGTGTTGCCACAAAAAAAACTTAACAGTTAGGGGGGCGTAACTACAAAGTCATTGATCATACTAATTTTATCTCCGGCATTTTTTTATTGTTCACTCATAATAATTATGAAAAATCTTTATACAACTAGTTTTAATTTAGTCACTACTTGTATCACATAATTATCACCAGTTATTATTAAACATTTTTTACTTTTCTATTTTTTTGTTCCCAAATGTAAAACATATATGTTTACAGCCCTGATTGACATTCAAGCAGAAACTTTAGCAAATATTACTCTTTTTTTTTTCTTTTTTTTTTTTTTTTTTTTTACAAAAAATGTAGTTTTATTAATTCTCATGACTAAATCCAAAAAATCTCCAACTTCAGAAGAAAAAATAGTTCAAATTTGGGACAACATTTATATTTTAATATTTATAATAAACAAAACGAACTTATAAATTATCAGAGAATGATGTTAGACTTTATTTTTACATTTTAAAAAATAATGTATAACTCATACATGGAAAAAAACTGTATTATTTTCAACAAAAAGTTCAATTCAAAGAAACATATAAATATAAAGCATAAAATTTCCACGATTACAGAAGTAAACTTACCATGAAAGAAAAGTGTTGTTTATAACAAATTACGAAACTGTTTATTAGAGAAAAGTAATGCTTATCAAGAATTGACAAACATTTATTGATCACACCCTTTTGGAGTTAAAAGGCACTGAGTTTAATGTTTAAGAAAAATAATTCTTCATTTATTTTAATATGTTTTTTCTTAGTTTTTGCTGTGATGAAAGCCATATTTTCCAAGGAGTTCTCCAAGACCAAAATACTTTTGGAGAAACTCTGATTTCCAGCGTACCTAAAATGTAATTTCTTAAAATTGACTATCATACCTGTAGCAGTAGATTCCTTCCCCCCCCCCCTGCCCCCTGGAAAGAAAATTCAATGAGTGTGCAAGCATCACATAACATGATTTTCTGCACACACTTTTGAAAATTAATTATTATAATCATTCACATTTTCTAGTTTAACAAATCATCAAACCAGGAATTTAAATAATAAAAATCATACATTTTTATAGTTACATATTAAATCATATGTAGGAGGCCCGGTAGCGGTGAGCGTTAAGGTGTGAGCACTTATCACTCCGTGCTTAAAAAAGAAAAGGCATCAGCCCTATCCTGGCTAGAAAAGGGTGGTAACCTGTAGATAACCCGTCCCAAAATTTATAGTTAATAATAATGGATGTTAAACTTTAAATAAATAAATCTTATGTATTATGTAGGTGCAATGGGGAGAAAAAGTTCTTTGCTCATTCATACATTCCACAATCACCTATCAAGAGGCAAGAATCCAAACCAAGAAGCCCTCGGATACCAAGAATTGAGGATATCGAAATTTTTCAAGAATCTCAGTTAAAAATTACAACAAGAAAGAAAGAAGATACGTCTTGCCCGGAGTATACTCTCAACAATAGCGCTGATAACAATGCTGTCAAGAAGTCTTACACGGTAAGTAATCTACTAAAAAAATTTATGTACAATCAAGGATATTTGGGACTTGCTATTTACTTTTTGTGCATATGTCTCAACCATCCTTGCACTGACAGCTAGAAGATTTGGATCATTATAATGGGTGTATTGCAAGTTAATGACAATACTCTAGAGGGTGAAACTAGACAACAAATTTAGTTCAACACCACCAACCACACATTTCTATCTCACTCCCTTCCATACAAATACCATTCTAAAGGTTCTTTAGAAAAAAAAAACGTGTTTTTTTGCAGTACAGCTCCAATTTTCTTCGCTTGTGCACATTTTTTTACAATATTTCAATAGGTTTTTGAAATCAGCATTAAATTTTCTTTAAGGCTAATGTACATCCAATGTTCATAAGTATCTCATTAAAACTGCAATATTAATTCAAAAAGAAGAAATTAATAAAAGCTTCTGGTTAGTGACATATTTTCTAAAACCACTACTCTTCAAATAAAAAAATCCTGCAGGCTGCCTAATCACACAAAAGTTACAAAATTTAACCAGCTTTTCAGAGTTATACTCAGAGCTGAGATTAACTCTCAATAAAATATACATCGGAAATTATAAACGTTCTTAAAACTGGCCTCCTTGTAGAACATACTGACGACACCTAGTTACAATGCTGATATAGTCCTTTCAGTCTCATAATTTCCACAAATTATTCACAAATCCTTGCCATCAGGTGGCCTATGTCCTAAATGGGGGGAGGGTCATCTCTGAATATAAAGACCCATGATGAGATAAAATAGTTATTTATATTTTTAACCAAAATTTTATAAATATTTCCTTGCTTACAGGTACCTTGCTTGGTGATTAACTGAGGGGAAATTCCAGTCCTCCGCAGTGTGCGGTGGGCACTTGGCTTTTGTGATTCCGTACAAAGACAACATGAGCTAGAACTAGGAAGTATGAGTCGAACGCCAACCACGTCTCCAGAAACTTCATCGACCGACTTAAGAATTCCATCTTCCTATTTTCAGTCAGAATTTTAAGAGCAGAAATAAATGGTCTCAACTGACAGCTACCAGAGACAATGATCAGTTAGCAATTTATATAAATTAAAGAAATTACACTTGAAGTAAGTTGGCTGTTGAAGGTTCATAAAACTGTTTAAGGATGAAGGAAATTGGCCACAAAAACCTACACTATATTTTAACGCAAAACCTTAAGAAAAATTTAATATAAAAATACAAATTGGATTTTAACGTTGTTTAGATTTTATTGTTTTGCACAATAGTTATTCTCATCTACCGCGATCGTTCATTTTTTTCTGGATTAGAGTTTACTATTCTTAGGAATTATATTATTGTTTGTTGATTTAGTTACTTTTTTTATGTTGTAACAGACACTGAGAATAAGGCTGTTATCAAAGGTACAAAATACGTATAGTGGAGGTTTTTGTGATAAATTTTATTCGTCCTTATCCAAAGAATGTTTTATCTGCATTTTCCATAAAATCAACCCGTTTTATGAAATATTTCTGTTTCATACAATTGAGACACAAACCCAAAGACCTAAACATAAAAATCTTTAAAAAAACTTGCAGTCAGTCTAGTTTGGCTTTAGCCAGGGCTAATGTACTCTTTTAAAATGTTGAAAGTATTCCTAATTCCAATTAGCTGGCAAGCTAATTTTGTCTAAATTAAAGATTTGAAAATGAAGTTTCTTATGATGTATGCGTCCTGTGTAATAAACAGTGGTTTAATAAATTCAAAGCCTAGTTGGGATAACTATTCTAGCGCCTGGTAAGGGAGTATCTTCTTCTGGCTTCAAATAAATACAAAGCCAAATTTACAATTGTCTATAAGAAACATTGGCTCCATTGGATGACTTAACCCCCCCCCCCCCCCCCTGATATATTCCCTGATGGCTGATCTAATTTGCTGATGATGCTGTTTATCGTTGGTTTAGGCTGTTGGAAGGATATCAGAGGAGCTAGGTACAAATTCCATCCTGGTACACTAATTTGTTAAAGATTTGAAAACCTATTTTGATTGTTACTGCATCATCTATCAATGAACACATTTTTATTTCTGATTATTCACCTTGTTGACATGTTTGCACTAAGTTTTTATTGTTTGCTCCATTTTTAAGTTAACTAGCTTAAAAAAAAATAGTGTTGTTTGGATATGAGCTCTTAAAAGAAAAATTCCTTTATTTTAAGAATTCTTCAAATTCAATTATTTTGGCAGGTTTTTAAAATGGAGTGATGTAAAGGAAGCAAATTTTTAGAAAGCCTCAGTTAATCGTATTTTTATAAACTACTATCTTCTTTTTAAAAAAAAAAGTAAAAAAAAATCAACAAAACAAAACAAAAAAAGTAAATATTGTACTCATACAAAGCTCCTTCATGATGAAAACAAGATTTTTTTTTTATATTGAGGTAAGAATTTTAACAATGAAGGAACTTTTTTAATGGTTCTAACATTAATGTAAGTTTTTTAAATATTAATTATTATATTTTTAATAAGCCTTGCATTCATTTTGTCTAGTCAAATATAAGACTTTTGCAATAGTAAAAAGGTAAACTACTTAACAAATTGTATATTTTTTCAGATTTATTTACTTAGTTATGTGATATAACATATTACCTCACAGTATTTAGTTTTGATCTTCTTAATTTATTAATATGTCTGACACTGGTACAGAAATGTGTAAGTTTCCTGACAAGAATTTTAAGAGACATCCATTTACTTAAATTCAATGACTCTCTTTATATCTTGTGTTCAGAATTAAGGGAAGGCCTAAAATTTTTAATGCGAACACTTACCTATTTGTTTTATTGTTTTTCTAAATAATAATTTAGAAAAGCAAGTCCCAAGCCGTCTATACAGTTGTATTTTCAAAAAGTAGAAATTTTAAAAATTCAAAAAAAAAAAGAAAGTAGTTTTAAACTTTAAAAAAATTATTTTTGTGCAAAATATGAAAGTTTACAAGTATTTTTGTTACCACAATTTATTTTTAAAATAGTTTTTTTTTAAATGTAGATATTTTATAACTCGTTGAGTTTTTGTGAAGACTATTAATATTTACAGCAAAAATTAGACAATTTGTGAATGAAACTAGGAATTTCATTAATTTTAGCAAGATATGGTTTCAAATGTGGCTGTGATTAAAAGGTTAGACTTTTATCAGGAGAGAAGAGATTGATTTGTATAAAGTATTTCATAATTAGATTAAAACAATATTTATGTAAATAAAAATATACATTAGATGTTAGAAATATTTGATTTAATGTTTCTGTATATTGACAATGTTGTTGTTATATGTGATGAGACAATGGTTCGTGAGTCTCCTCAAGATTTGAAGTTTAGAGAAAATACAACCCTAGTGAATTGATTTAAATAACTCTGTCTGTCAGCGTGTTCCAATTAAAATGTAAGCTGCGCCTAATTAATTGACAGTTAATTGAGCAATATTAGTCTTCAGAGGCTGATGGAGTCCATGTATTTAGAATGGAATATGTCTAAAATATTGGGAAATATTTTTTAAAATATGCATTTCATATCTATGATAAGCTAGAAAACCTGTTAAAGACAGTTGGTAACTGATTCAGTGACCATAAAAATAAAAATAACTCAGTTATTTCATGTTTTGTATATGGATTGACATAGGTGTAAGCCAAAACATCTCAACAAAAAATAAAATAACATTTGAAGACGTGTCTTCTCGTGTTTTAGTAGCTAACGCCTATGCGGGAGATGGTGGGTTAGAGTCCCACTGACAACAAAAATTTTCTTATTTTGCCTCGTTGCACCATGGATGTTGGCTCTAATGGCCCAGTTGTTAGTGCACCGTAAAAAAAAAAATAAATAAATAAAAAAAAATTAAGGACATAAGCTGGCATAAGTTATAGAACCCTACGTATTCTACCAACATACTTTAAAAAAATCAAATAGCTATAAATAAAAACAGATCAGTACAAAATAAGAGGATTCTAGAGAAAATAAAAACTTGTAAGAATGGCACATAAAATTATTATTATTTATGTATGCTGCGTATTTTAAACAAAAATAATTTTACTCCATGGTTAATGATTTCTCAGTCAAAGTGATGCTGACTCATAAAAACTATGCTAGTTTTAAAAATGAAAAATAGTTACTTTTCTATTATAGCTACCTATCTATTATTATTTATTCTTAGTCTCTACCCAACCCCTATACTGTGTAACACACAGTATACTGTGATACACATGGCGTCTTAGTGAACCCGCACTGTATGAATTTGGTAAATATGGCAGTCTAAATGTTAATCATTATATTATTCTCATATCATCACGCATTCCCCAATTTATAAACAGCTACTGCTTAGTTGCACTGAAATTATGCAGCTTCCCCCCTTGTGTCATCTTTCAAGACATAAGAGACTTCTAACAATTTGCGAAAAATGTATGTCAAATAATAAATTCTAAGTATATAAAAATGAAAGATGTTCTTTAAAATTCCTTTAAAAACCCATGGGACTCAAAAGTTGTGCGGAAAATAATTTTATTAATATCAACAAAAGTTATCACAAATTTTGAGGGGATCCATTGAATCCATTGACTGTTAGAACTGCGACTGATACTGAAGACGGCCTTTATAATGCTCGTGTATTTTTTAATATTATATTTATTAGACTTGAGTGTTTCTTGCTGTATTATAAGAATTTTGCAATGTTTAAATCTTGATGTTTTAAATGTTTCCTCTAATATCTCGCCTGTACATTATCCTTTAGTAGTAATAAATTATAACTAGATAAGTATGTACATCACATGACCGATACAAATGCAAAGTATCGAATGTGAAAAAATGATTTTTTCATTTTCAATCTATATATACTGATTGCTGAACTGATGTACGCCAAAATCTCGAATATAAGTTCACTCAGTGGAATGGAAAGTAACCACCCTCAAATGATCGAATCTGTCGACTATTTGATTGTCCAAAAATATAGTAATGAATAAAAGTTTTGTCACTCTGGAAAGTGGTGATTTTCACATTAGATACTTGCATTTGTAATGACGATATTATTATCTCATTGATGGATTCTTCATTTTGTTTTAAGTTACTTAATATTATTACAATTTTTTTTTTTAAATAAAATAAAACACTGTGTTACTAAGCATTAATCATTATCTGTACAAAAATATCTACTCATTAAAAAGAAAAAAACAGTAAATGCAATTATAATTTCAAATAACTATTACTGTTCCCAACATCAGTAACCATAATCGTTCTATGAAGGACATCACAATTACAGTTATTGTAAGAAGTAATTGGTATTTTTTTTTTTAATTTTAATTCCAATATAAGAATTTCAGCCATTCAATTAAATTAAAAATGTTCGATTTATATCCCAGCAAGGTGTCCCTAAAATCTTGAAAATTCTTATTTCGTACTTAGAAAATTCTTCAGTATTTTGTTTATTATTGTTTTTTTTTTTTTATATTTTAGTTAGTAGATCATCTGCTACTATGGCCATTAGGAGCAGGCTAGCTACAGGTTGCCACCCTTTGCTGAACATACTCGATGAAGCAGAGTTTTTTTTTTTTTTAAGTAAGTCCATTGCTGAAAAAACTCAAACTATCAGCATATACCAATTAGAAATCAATCATGATCTTGCCCAAAATGTTCTTATTATACCAATTTTTTCCTTCTAAAAGATTTGACACAAAAATGTTTAACATAACTAGAAACACGCTTTAATTGATTTTCACTATCGTTGGTATTTTATTTTGTTTAGAAATTTGCCCGTAATTTGTGTTTCCTTGCAAAGAAACTTGGTAATTGTTGTGGCCGATCAATAATAGAGATGTGTTTTTAGATTATTGAGTCAGCTGGTCAAAGAAATAAAATATAAGTAGTAGACTGTTTATAATTATTTTAATTTTTTTTTTCTGATGCGTCGAATTCTATGGTCACACAATAAATGTGCTTAGTGTAATTAGCTATGAGACAGACAGACTATCTATATTTATAATGTTGGGATTGGTTAGTTTAATACTTTGTGGCACACTCTTCATTCTTGAATGGTCCTGTGACAAAGCTGAGGACAAAACTAGAGCCAAAATTACGTAACTAGCATAAAAGAATTAATGGTAAATGTTGTTACCAGGCGACATCATTACGTAAATGAACATTTCCCTTTGGGAAATAGGTTGTATTATGGATATGTCTAAAGGGGCCATAATGAGTTATCCATACAATATCATATTCATCTGGAAGAGGGGAATGTCTAATAGAATATCTAATGTTTTCAATGTATATAATATTTATTGCCCATTAGTAATGCTTAACAAAGGTTTGTGACATGAAAAGTAACCATGTTGGTTAGTCACCATAGCATCGGAACCCTTTTGTACCATCGATCGGACGTAGCCAAACCGTTAAAGTCTTAGCGTCTCACTAGGTCTTATGCGTTTTGGCATATCCATGTCAAAAAACTAGAGGTGACTACTATAATTCACAGGGCACCTATTATATGGTCAAAGGACTAGAGGAACAGACATTCTTTGCCGGTGGTATGACCTCTAAAAATGTGCTTGCCGGTTGCAGCTCGTTAGTAGGACTAGCAATGAATGACTAGACTAAATTAAAAACTTGTTTATGCCAGTCGCAGACGACATAGGACCGCAAAGGATTATGCACATTCTACGACAATGAGGTGCCGTCAACAACTTTGAAAAATATCAAGGTCTCATGCTGGATGGATTTTTAATTAATTGAAAATGGCTAAATTCATAGTAACACATTCCTATTACTCCTCAATTTTAAAATTCAATTGTTTCCTATTTATTGCAATTACTCAAAATGCTCATTTTTTATTACATTAACTTTTGTATTATGCAATAAGTGTTTTTAGCCAAAGATGTGATATTAACTATAAATGTTTCTAGGAAATATAAAAGCAACTAGTTTGGTTTAAAACACGCTCAAGAAAATTAAAATATGTAAATAGTTGAACAGTGGATTTGTCTGTATTTTATTGTTGTTTATTGATCTTCATGTATTAAAGGCTTTAATTGTTGTTTCCAAGTAGATAATATCATAATAAATCAATGTTTCTTCAAAGCTTTCTAGCAACTTTATTTATTTTCATTCCTTTGATATTTGGTGGAAAAATTCTCGGCGGTTTATTATAAACAATTACGAATCAGGCCTACAAAAATTTTTAGTAGATGTTAAATAATTTTAATGTTGGTAGAAAAACCAGAAGAGCCATAGAGAAATGTCGACATTTCTGGTAATTATGGATGACCGCTGCCCTAAGCCCTATCAACATGAAACTTGGCATACTTACTCATTTTGACCTAATTAAGAAGGTAAAATTAAAAGTAACTCGCGGTCAGGCCTAGAAAACTATTTATTAAGCACTAAAGTTGAGTGATATACAGGTTACAACAGCTGACGTAAACAAACTATTTCTTAACACGCGCATGCGCAGGAATGACTTGAATGAATCAACTTGGGCGGGAAAGACTTGCTGATTCAAATATACGAAGTGTAATTGAAATTTAGACTCACCTTGTGGTAGCTGACTTGGTCGTAAACTGTCGCTTTTGGGCATACTTGCTATGCGTTTCCGCTCGCTCCGCTACGCTCCGCTCGCTCAAGAAAACATCAAAACCCCTAGTCAATCCAACTCGCAGAAATAAAAAGAATTCTATGCACAAAAGTCGTCCAAGGCAGTCTTCCCTAACCATTATGGACAACTGCTGCCCTAAGCCCTATCAACATGAAACTTGGCATACTTACTCATTTTGACCTAATTAAGAAGGTAAAATTAAAAGTAACTCGCGGTGAGGCCTAGAAAACTATTTATTAAGCACTAAAGTTGAGTGATATACAGGTTACAACAACTGCCTTGGACGACTTTTGTGCATAGAATTCTTTTTATTTCTGCGAGTTGGATTGACTAGGGGTTTTGATGTTTTCTTGAGCGAGCGGAAACGCATAGCAAGTATGCCCAAAAGCGACAGTTTACGACCAAGTCAGCTACCACAAGGTGAGTCTAAATTTCAATTACACTTCGTATATTTGAATCAGCAAGTCTTTCCCGCCCAAGTTGACATTCCTGCGCATGCGCGTGTTAAGAAATAGTTTGTTTACGTCAGCTGTTGTAACCTGTATATCACTCAACTTTGGTGCTTAATAAATAGTTTTCTAGGCCTTAATTAGGTCAAAATGAGTAAGTATGCCAAGTTTCATGTTGATAGGGCTTAGGGCAGCGGTCATCCATAATTACCTTCCCTAACCATTATGGACAACTGCTGCCCTAAGCCCTATCAACATGAAACTTGGCATACTTACTCATTTTGACCTAATTAAGAAGGTAAAATTAAAAGTAACTCGCGGTGAGGCCTAGAAAACTATTTATTAAGCACTAAAGTTGAGTGATATACAGGTTACAACAACTGCCTTGGACGACTTTTGTGCATAGAATTCTTTTTATTTCTGCGAGTTGGATTGACTAGGGGTTTTGATGTTTTCTTGAGCGAGCGGAAACGCATAGCAAGTATGCCCAAAAGCGACAGTTTACGACCAAGTCAGCTACCACAAGGTGAGTCTAAATTTCAATTACACTTCGTATATTTGAATCAGCAAGTCTTTCCCGCCCAAGTTGACATTCCTGCGCATGCGCGTGTTAAGAAATAGTTTGTTTACGTCAGCTGTTGTAACCTGTATATCACTCAACTTTGGTGCTTAATAAATAGTTTTCTAGGCCTGACCGCGAGTTACTTTTAATTTTACCTTCTTAATTAGGTCAAAATGAGTAAGTATGCCAAGTTTCATGTTGATAGGGCTTAGGGCAGCGGTCATCCATAATTACCACATTTCTAAGTCAATAGATCAGGAATAAATTCAGTTGTATTAAATTGGTCTAAATACGTGTGTGTGTAAATATATATATATATATATATATATATATATATATATATATATATATATATATATATATTGTTATAATTATTTAATATAGAGAGAAAGCAAAATTTTAAATATTTTTAAAATTATATAGAGAAATAATTAACATATTTTTTATATAAAGAACGCGCCACGTTGGGTCACCAAAATTTAATAATATTTAATTTTAAAATTATTATATTTATTATTATTATTATTTATTCTGTTGTGAATAAATTTACTAAATGTAATACACAAAAGACTCATCAATACGTCAACATCCTTGGAGTTGGAAAAGCAAATTTTACCTGGTATAAAGCTGCAGACAGCATACACTGAAGTTTCTGCTTTCGATTACTTCCGTTGACGAACAAATAAATTTTCTTTCTTCAATTCAAAATTAGCAAATCTGCAATACACCGCTAAGACTGTGACCATTCTACTGTATCCTACTAGATTTCCACTAGAACTGAACAAGAGTTCCTGCTACATGCATCAGCTGCTTGACATTATAACAGAGTAATATTTGCTTGTTCATGCAATTCAGATTTTAACATATTAATAAGTCTATTGCATATCTTCAGAATTTTCTGTTAATTTTGAATGTAAATTAATATAAAACTATTTATTTTGTTTTTTATTTTCGTGGAATCGCCTATAACGGTTTTTCGAAATTACAAATTTTTAATTTGTAATGTAAAGTATCATTACATTTGCACTTCTGTAAAAAAAAAAATAAAAATAATAAAAAAAAAAAAGATTTATGCTCGGTTTTAAAATAAAAAATAGAATTCGAAATTTATACTTGGTTATCGAAATTAGAACTATTGGCCAGCCTGTTATTATTTCTTTAAATTTTCAATAACTTATTTCGTTACATAATTTTTATTCATTATCATTTCTCCATTTATACTCATTTTTAAACATTATCATTATCAAAACTATTTTATCCTAAGCTAAAACTATTTGTAAATTTATGCTAAATTTTTAAATATTATTTTAATCAATTAAATCGTATACTAAACTAATTCTTGTTATTTATAAATGCTAAACTAGTACTAAATTTAAAAATTGTCCTGGAACCACTATTTATCATTAATATCTTTTCTGCATCTTTTCTAAGGATTTGTTTTATTCCCTTGCGTAGGGGCCGATTTAATTTTGCATTTTGTTTCTATCCCGTTTTGACAATGATACTTAAAAAGAAATTTTACTTTATTTCCAAAATTGATGTCCAAATTTTTCAGATGATTATTGTTGTTAACATTTTTATTCAGTATATTCTTTTGATTATTACCACTATCTAGGCGCACGGCCGATTTTTACCCTCTCATAACTTTCAAACAGGTAAAGATAAAGTTATGAAATTTTACACAGGTATTATACTACTAGATGTGAGTAAAACTGCAAATTTTCATAATTCTACATCGAATAGTTTCTGAGCGGCGCTAATGGCCAAGATGTAGATGCGCCGTAAAAAAAAAAATAAATAAAAAAAAAAAAAAAATAGTTTCTGAGATATAAGCGATCGTAAATCGGGATTTATAGGACTCACTCACTCACTCATTCATTCACTCACTCACTCACTCACTCATCAAAATTATTAGGCACTTCCCAAGATGCTAGAGACTTGAAATTTTGCATGTTGATAGATATGGAGGTGTTATTAAAGGGAAAAATCGAAAAATCCTGAAAAGTTGTGTTTGACTCCGCTTCCGGGGCGGGGGCGTGCCAGTTTTGTACTTCCTTCGGAAACCCGTCATTCCGTCCGAAACCCATGATGTGGGGTATCAAATGAATCGTCTCGGTATGAAGAACCTATATTTGATGTTTTAAGAAACAATTAGACGCATATAGGCTCGGTCAAAATCTTATACCAGCTGTATGTTTGTTCCTTATACAAATACGTACCGTTTGACCGATCTTGACCAAACTTGGGACACAGATGGGTCTTGTTGATACGGGGAGAATCATAGGCTAGGTTAAATTGTCTATCAGCTGTCTGTCTGTCTGTTTGTTCCTTATACAAATACACACCGTTTGGCCGAATTTGACACACATGTCGGTCTTGATCCGGGGAGTGTCATAGGCTAGTTCAAAATCGTTTATCAGCTGTTTGCTTAACTGTTTATTCCTTATACAAATCCATAAGATTTGACCGATTTTGACCAAACATGGTACATAGGAAGGTCTTTATCCGGGTAGTGTCATAGGCTAGTCAAAATCGTCTATCAGCTGTCTGTCTGCATGTTTGTTCCTTACACAAATTCACTCCGTTTGACCGATTTCGACCAAACTTGGCACACAGGTAGGCCTTGGTCCGGGGAATGCACTAGGCTAGGTAAAAAAGGTCTTTCAGCTGTCTGTCTGTATGTTTGTTCCTTATACAAATTCACACCGTTTGACCTATTTTGACCAAACTTGGCACGCAGGTAGGTCTTGATACGTGAGTGTCATATTACATATGACGTTTTGTACTTTTTGTTCCATCGGAAAGCCATCGTTCCTTCTGAAACCCATCATGTGGGGTATGAAATGAATCGTCTTGGTAAGGAGAACCTATATTTGATGTTTTAAGAAACATTTCGACGCATCTTAACAACAAAAGTTGTGACTTCTTTCTTAAATGCAGTAAATAAAGTCGTAGGGGTTAACTGCATAATATACTTGACAGCAGATACTAAGTTTTTCAAAGTCGAGCCATCTAAATTCCAAAGTTTAGGATCACAAACCCAAAATGTATCGTCTTTGTTCTCATCTTTTTCTTGAAGGCCTTCTGCACTTTCCCTATTGTGATCTTTATCCTCGGGATAAGGTTCCTGTGTTTTACAGTGTAATAGTTTAGTTAAGAGAGCAACCAATTTGTCCTCTAGAGTACTGTCATCTGGAAGGGCTTCTAACTTTTCTAGGCTAGTGATTAGATGTATGTAGGTTGATTATTTGTATCAAATATCAAGCAGTAAGGAGAACTTAATGCAGAATCCAAAGACCCTGGTTTTATATGAAGTACAAAAGCCAGTAGGTATGCGGCAACTAAATTTTAATTAATACTTAGAAAAAAGTAATGAGATCCCAAAAAAACATAAATGTGAAATAGAGGCCAAGTTCCTCCCCCCACAAAGAAACACTCCCTTCCCCCAAAAGCGAGAAATATCTCCTCCTAAAACCCCCCAAAAACGCCTTACCATCCTACACTCCAAAAAAGTAGTATGAGTTAGTGTATTAAGTGCACCATATTTTCAACCAAAAATATTTGCCAATACAAGAGATGATACAAGAAAGAAATGTCCAAGTTCATTACTTGGAAGACCGTATAGTTACTTACTAAAAACAGTAAAGACACTTCAACTGACCTTTAAAAACAACAATAAAAATACTTATATCCAGTTACTAAAATATTACTTTCCTCAACCAGGTATATTCTTAAACTTGGCAAGGTTTTATTTGTGCCAAAATTATCTTTAGAGAGAAAACTAAACATTGCCAAGTTTAAGAATATACCTGGTTGAGGAAAGTGATATTTTAGTAACTGGATATAAGTATTTTTATTGTTGTTTTTAAAGGTCAGTTGAAGTGTCTTTACTGTTCTTAGTAAGTAACTATGAGGTCTTCCAAGTAATGAGCTTGGACATTTCTTTCTTGTATCATCTCTTGTATTGGCAAATATTTTTGGTTGAAAATATGGTGCACTTAATACACTAACTCATACTACTTTTTTGGAGTGTAGGATGGTAAGGCGTTTTTTGGGGGTTTTAGGAGGAGATATTTCTCGCTTTTGGGGGAAGGGAGTGTTTCTTTGTGGGGGGAGGAACTTGGCCTCTATTTCACATTTATGTTTTTTTGGGATTATTATAACTCATTATTTTTAGATTAATTATATGGCCATCAATTAATTTTTTAATGTTATTTTGTTTCAAAATCTTTTCCATAACTTCTGTACTAATTTTATTTTTTAAATTATCATTAGTTATTTTATTTTTAATTATTTGATTTATTTTCTCATTTTTATTATTCAAATTACTCAATAATTTTTCTTTACTTTTACCATCTTCATTCACTAAGCAAACACACTCACTTTCATCTTTAGTTTCAACAAATATTTTATTTTCTTCAAATTTTTGATCATTAATACTACAATCATAATTCAAATTATCTTTTATTAATTCACTTAAATTATCATTACTATTTAAATTATCATTACATTCAATTAAATTTTCATCATTTTTCTCATTATTTTTATTAAGAATGTTATAGGTCGATGTTTTTAAACAGTCAATTTTGTTGCCTAGTTCTGTTTTTAAATCGTCAAATTTATTGTCTAGTTTTGTACTTAAATTGTCAAGTTTTGTTTTTAAATCGTCAAATTGGTTGGCTTGTTCTGTTTTTAACTCGTCGAATTTACTTATTATAATTTGCAGGACCTCGCCTAAAGTAATAGCCATCGGTTCCACGAACTTTACTTCCAGTGTTGGTTGTAGGAACTCGCCCTTAGCAACAGCCATCGGTTCCGCGTACTCGACTTCCTCGCATTGGATGACGTCATCACCAGACATGTTCTGGCTTCCATTCGAAATATTTAAAATATTATTTTCAGACATTTTAATTTATTTATTACTACTTTACTTTGCCATCAAGTTGGACCCCAAAATGTTATATAAAAAAATATAGAGAAAAACAATTAAAATATTTTTAATTAAAAGAACGCGCCACGTTGGGTCGCATTTTTTATATACAATTTATTTTTAGCCACACGTTGATGCGCCAAAATGTTATAATAATTATATAAAGAAATAATTAAAATATTTTTTATATAAAGAACGCGCCTTTTATCGGACTCTACTGCCACACTTTAGGCTTTGACTTCTCAAGAGAGTCACCATGATGACCTAGTTCTCCAGTGCAAGAAAGGACTTTTAATGCTTCAAACAACCACGGAAATCTGACTACAATAGGTAACTGGAACATTGTGATATATATGGGAATGAAAAAGCTGACAGGCCAGCCATATAATGGTGTAAAAGTAGCCAACGACTTCTTCCAATAACGTTTGCAAACATATGTCATATAAACAATTCACTAATTTTTTTTTTTTTTTTTGTAATCACAGGGAAAAAGCACGTCCCAGGAACTGTGTCATCTTAGTGTGTTTCTACAAAATGTTTACATGAGATCTCATTTGGAAAACTTAGTATAGGAACTCTTTAATATTTTGCCACCAATGAAACATATCTAACAATTCAACTGTCGTATTCTTCTTGAGATTGTTGCCTAAAACTATTTCGTAGGAACTTAATTGAGGACCCCAGAGGTCAAGGGGTTTAAGCAACAAACTCAATGTTTTGAGGAAAATTAAGTCAAAGTTCAACATATGTGGTAATACTAAAAACTAGATTTTTACAGTTCCAATCATACTAGACAAACCCTAAGGTCCTTAGCTGTTTATTATTGAAGATAAATAATAGATACTTCATCCGGTTTATTATTAATATGAAAAAGAATTGGAGAACGCGCATATAGAACCCTTAATTTCTTTCTGTACTTAATATTACGAAAACCAATGATACTCAAGAAACAAGGTAGTTGGCAGCAACTGTCATGAAAATCACTTGGATCTCTTAACCAACCACAAGATTACGGTGTTTACAACCAATTCCTGTATCTGACTCATTTTTTTTCTCAAAAAATTCACTTAGGCCCCTAAACTTCTGGGGCCCTCAATTAGTCTTTCCACCTACCACTTACCATGATATTGCAATCGTTTTTTAACAAAATATATGAAAAGTCCAAAACTCTTGTCTCTTGATTTTTTTGACTTTTTCTGTATGACTCCTACACCAAAAATATACATGCCTTAGTAATTTGGATTAATTTTAGACTTATGAACAATTTTACAACTCAATCCATCATTTTGGAATATCCGAAACCAAAATTCTACTTCCATCAAAAACGGTTAAATTTTCTTCATTGTCATCTGGAAGCACCCGTTCTTAGCTGTTCAGCCATTTAACGCAATGCCATCCAATAAAGCTGTTGTTCTGTGGTGTTGTCTTCAGTCTCCGCCTGTAGAGCTTTGCAGCGTAAAACATGGACTCCAGTCCTTCCTGGGAGCACAGCGGACAAGTCGGGGAACGTGCTATACCTATCTTATGTAAATGGCACTGCAGGTAACTGTGGCCTGAATCCATCCTAAAGGTAGCCTCTGCACTCCTCGGGCAATGCTGGCAGGGATGAGTTTTGATATTATCAACACCCATCTTTTTCGAACTGCAGCATTCCTCAAAGAATTTACAATGGCTATCCTTATACGCGAAGAGACTATGTGACATTTGCTGCAGGTGTACGTAAACCTTCACTGCTTTCTCTAGTCACCAAAACAGGGCAAAACATGAAACATTATTGTGAATACAAAATTTATTTATAATATACAATATATTCTTACGAAAACTGCCTAAGATTTGTAATTAGGCCAAATTCCAACAAATAAATGACTAGCCTCTTTTTCATAAAAAACAAAATCCTATACTAGATATCTGTTAGTTTTTCTTGATATAGTAAATTCAAAAATTAAATATACATTTTACAGCTAAGTACAAAAGTAAAACAGTATACTTATTTCTTGTATTATTTACACAAAATTGGAAGAACTCACACATATTCATATATTACATAAATAAATTGAAGGGAGCCCACATTAATAGTATTAAACTTATTTACACATATATCAAGATGAATTTATAAGAGAAGCGATTCATTATCAAATATTATACAATTTATTATAGTTTGATGGAGTTATCCTACTACACAAACAAATAAAGAATTTTAATAATTTTTTTCTATGTATTTTGTGGCCAAAATCATATTAATGAACCACCTCGACCTCATATTTTCTACATTCTTTACGTTTCGGTCAAAGCTATCATCTATCTTAATTTTTTGCGGCCCCACTGACTATTTACGAGTATCAACTAAGACTTTGTTTACAAGTTAGGCACCAATTTATCTTTTGCCACTCCATATTCAGCCTCATAATTTTATTTATAATTATACAATAAATATTTTAACAGCCAAGATTACATATTTTATTCTTGACAAAAAAAAAGTGTGAGTTAGTGCACTGCTAAAGAAATATATTATCCATAGTAATAATGAACAGGAGTTGAAAGAAACATTGAAACATTAAGCCTTTTTTTAAATTTAATTTATATATATATTGTAATGATATTTTACATTACAAATTTAAAACATTCAAAATTAACAGAAAATTCTGAATATCCAAAAAGCTCATTAAAATGTTAAATTCATTGCTGGGATAAGCAAATATTATTCTATTATATTGCCTAGCAGCCTATACAGGTAGCACTGATTACCGGTTGGACTCTCCCGCCAAGAAACTTAGGCAGTCGGAATCGAGATCCAGTTGGATACAGTCCTTATGCAGAGTTAGTCTCGTACGGTTTTTCAGTTCTAAAGAAGTGCCAGTCCTAGTCAGCCCTGGACAGTTCTTATGAAGCCTAGCCTCAGTCAATTTTAATGGATATACAGTATGATACAGTTAAAAAGAAGATCCAATCCTATTCAGTTGGTATGCAGTTTATATGAGGTAATGTTTGTTAGTCTATCTGCATGGATGTAACTTATCGATGAGTTTTTTGTTTAAATTTAAATTTATCCACCACAGAGTTATCTATGTTTTACTTTACTTTATTCGAACCCGAACTTAACTTTTAGTTAAATCATTTGAGATTAGTTATTTTTCTAACATTTTTTTTTAAAACCTTATTGATACTATTTGTTGATAAATGCAAAGAAAGTATAAGAGGGAGGTGGTTGGGAAAAAATGTGGCAAAGAAAACTCAGATTAATTAATTAAGCACAATAATTTATAGGTGTAGAGACTAAAAGTTCATCTTTAAATCAGTGAGCTAAATAAATAAAAGTAATTGAATAGAATTTGTGTACAAATTTTATTTAATGAGTTACATATGTATACACAAAAATGAGAACTCCCTACTAAAAAGTTGTTAAGTACAAAGGGCTCAGGAAACTGCTAATTTAAAATAATTTTTAAGCAATTCTCAAAAAACATTAAACCTTTATTGAAGTAGAAAAATTGTTATTTTGATTTGCAGTTAAAAATCAGCCCTCTTGCAATATTTCATATAATACGTAACAAAGGGTTTTCAAAATAAAATCTTCAAACTATCTGAGATGACCTTACAGATTTCTTAATACATGAAAAATATTTACATATATCTAATAAAACTAAATATCTATTGTTAATAGTTTTAGCCTTGGTCAGTCTAACACTTTATTTTCATTGCACTGTTCCTTAAGAAGTTACCCATCTTGAGATTTCAAAAATTACCCTTTTTTTTTGGTTGGATAAATTGTTTATATTTTAAAGAATATTTTAACTTATAACCTCAAAGCTACTTTTTTCACACTATATTTCAAGATCTATGGTGGAGGCTCAGCTATTTGAATGTCGTCCCATAGAACCAGGAGGGTGAAACGGGCTTCGCTCGACAGGCATCTAAGGTTGGGTGGGTTAATCGATTCAGTTAAAATTTACAACACATATTTCGTTATAATACTATACAATTCCATTGAAATTTATTTTTAATTAAATACATTATCAACATTTATTTTCTGGACAAAATCCTAAATAAAAAAAAAAAAAATAAAAATGTTTTTAACCAATTGAAATGAATATTTAAGAAGATAAGAAGCAACAGCCTTTTGTTTTCAAACAGCCATCATTTCAATAAAAGAAATTTCACGTCTTAGATAATATTATAGGGAACGTGAAGACAATATTACATTGTTTTATTTTAAAACATACAGTAGAGTAGATCTTGTGATATACAGCATGGTATTTTGCCAGAAAAACCTACCACTGGAGATGAAAGCTTCTTTTTCTATGACCAATAATAGAAATACTTCCCAACAAAAAATCGTAGGTAGAAAGGTTTAAAATATTCTTAAAAGTATAAAGAATATATCAAGAAAAAAAAAAAAACATTTTTTTTTAATGTAAAGCTGGTTTTGCTTCTTGAATTAGTAGCAAAATTCATTATTTCACAATAAATTCCGATTCCAGTTTTTCAATGATTAAAGAAACCTCAAATAAAAATGTAAATTCAGGATGAAATTTTTTTAAGAATAATTAATTCTTTGGCCTACTATGAACAAATTATAACAATTTTATTTTATTTTATTTTTTAAAAACCCTGCATATATTCATTGTTAAGTTGTAGGCACTTTCAGACTTTAGCATTGCCAACTACAATATGCAAATTGCGTACTAAAAAAGAAAGAAATTTCCTAACGCTTGATTTCAAGATTGTTAAATGTTTATAATTTGAATTTAAAATTACTCATGTACCGGAATAAATTGTATAACTGATTCTTATAAGTTGTAGATTCATTTTTTATCACTACAGAATAGGCATTATTAAAATTCACCAATTATTTTAATTTGTACAGATAACATAACTCTTCATGTCTCCTTTTGTTTTTATCAAATACATTTCAAACAATATTTAAAATTAATACTTAGGAATAATAAGTCAAACAAAATCACGGGCCAATAAAATCTATTTCATCAAATAAATATTCACTATAAAATTTTCAACACTAAAACTAAAATAAAAAAAAAAAAATCACACAAGCACTATCAATAAAAATACTATTAACAAAATATTTACAAAAATAAATTACAGTTTTAGACATACATAAATTGTGAGTCACTTCAGATAGATTGTCTTATAAAATATTTCTGAAATCTAAATAACTTTACAAAAGAGTTTTGATTTGAGTGGAACTATGTACAGGAGGGTAGAACGGGAGCCATCTAGTTTCCTGGAGAACTGCTCATGTAGCCAGGAGACGGGGACTCAGACTTTTCGGGAACGGTCGTGATTCCAGTTACCAATCCTTTTGCCTAGACAATATAGAATTTATTAGAATCAAAGGACATATCGTCAAGACAAATGCTAAGTATCGAATATGAAAAAAACGCATTTTTCATTTTCAATATTTACTGATTGCTGTTGGACTTATGGACAGCAAACTTTCGAATCTAAGTTCACACAATGAAAGGGGAATGTATCCAATGTCAAAAGGTCGAATCTGCCGACTATTTGACTGCCCAAAAGCAAAGTAATGAATAAAAGTTTTTTCACTCTTGAAAGTGGCGATTTTCACATTCGATACTTTGCATTTGTATCGATGGTATCACCTATGAGAACAAAACAAAGGTTACATGATAAAAAAATGCAATGTTCCTCTAAGACGTAAGTACATATTGAAGTGAGCTATTTATTTATTTTTTGGAGGAGTCTAGGTATTTTTTTACCATCACTCTCATTTAATTCATATTAAAACCATAAGAGGAATAGGCTCCAAGACGGAGGTGAAAATTTTAAATATTTTAGTGCAAAATGGTGAGTTTTGAGGTCCTGTAAACCAGAGTAAATTTTAAAGACATTATACTTTTTATACTTATATTTTAAAGACAAGATTGTAGGCTTTCTCTTCATACAATTCTACTAAAGCGGCAGAATGAACTTATAATATTTTATTTTTAACTGAATAATTTGTCATTTTTGTTCCATTTCCATGATTTGTAAAAATCATTATGCAACCATTTGTATTACACTGAATAGTTTTATATATTACACACAGACTAAGCACTCATCTCACTCGCAGCCATCCATAAAATCAAATTGCCATTAAAAGCTAAAAAACTAGAACTTAGAATTGTTAGGCAACTAAAACGCTATTACACAAAATTCTGAACTAAGTGATCTTATTTAATTTATGATTGAGGTTTTTATGACACATTTTTTAATAAAAATATGTTATATACATATACACGGTTATGTTGTTTTGAGTTGTCGCCCTGGATTACTGGTCGTTTGTCAAAATATGTATCTAAAAATAACACAAAAGTTTGTCATTTTATTCAACTTTGCATCTTTCTACTATTTGGACATCAATAAATTTAATCAAAAAAATCTTTTCATTATATCACCTATAATTTTTCAAATAACTGTAATGTCCTTAAATAATAAATTATTAGTTGTGTAAAATTAATGTTTAAACTACCTTCACATCACTTTCCAGAATATATCTATCAATTTTATGGTATTCCTTCCCACTCCTTGGCCTCAAAGTGGTAACTGCTACACGCCCAAGCCTGAAATTCAAATTGGAAAGCTCGAGAACTCATGTTAATGTATATAAAAAACAACTTAAAAAATCATTAAACCTTTTATATTACAGAAGAGTTTTAACTTTTGATAAATTTATAAACAATTTATATTCTTGTAGGGGTATCTAATTTAACGCCTTATAAGACATAGTTTAATAAGAATCGTCTGGCGACAGATAAATATCGTTTATCTGATGCCAAGGCTTCACTTGCCATACTGTGAATCATGGTAGCCTATATATTTAAGGCATTTGTACCAGTTTTCTTTCATTAAAGACTAAAATGTTAACCCTTTCGTTGCTCTGAAAGAGTTAACTAGTGTTGGACTTGCAGGTCCCCAGACGCTCCACACGAGATAACTCGGGTTCCACTCTCGGTATCCCTGACGCTCCACACGAATTCACTCGTGGCCCTTATTAGCCCCGTATGTCACTTCTCTGGTTTAGTGCTATTAGCTTGTAAGAAATCAGCGAGACTTTGCGAGAATAAAGAGCTTTCTCAGCTTCTTTAAATCCAGAGATTAATGTCTTATCTAAAGAGTCATAATGCAATAATACATTAAATTTTCAGAGCATTTTTAGAATCTGTAATGACTAATAATTTTTCTTTGAGAGGAGATCGTTGACCATAGATGATGCAAGGTAGGGATTGTCGGGGTTCGGTCACTGCTATTTAATAAAACTACATTTTATCATAAAAATGGTTTTATTGTGCCGACGTTTCGGCTTGAACTTCAAGCCTTCATCAGGGCTGTAAAAAACAAGTAGGACGGATGTAATACTGAAATATACATCTATATATATATATATATATATATATGCCTACATACACAAATACACACATATATATATATATATATATATATGGAAAAAGACAAAACATAAAGTGCTAGAACATAATATATAGAAGAACAATGTGCTCTAGGATACCAATGTGTTTCGATTATTAGGAAAACAGATATAAGAATAACAGATTACATATTAGATTAGATATAAGAATAACAATATGGGCTTACCGATGGGAAGATAGAGAACTATTCCTCACAAATGCGGGATCATTTCTGACAGTTAATACAGGGAAACATAGGAAGAAAGGAGTTGGTGAGGGGGGGGGGGGGGGGGGGGGTCCTGGACCACCCAATGGACAGAGAATATAGAAGATGAAAGAAAGAGCGGCAAAAGCGGTGAAGTACAGTAAGGGGTCATAAAGTCATAAAATGTTGTGTTAATGGAAAGGGAGGCAGGTATAAAGGGCTATATTGCAGGCGGTATAGGGGATTAGGATGGAGTTTTTAATAAATGGAAGATGTTGGAGTAGGTAGAGGAGATGACTTCTTTGTCAATTTTGTCATTAACTGGGTTATTTTCTAGGTGGATAAAAATTGATTCGGAAAGGAGGCGTTTGTCTTCGTTGGATTCAGTGGAAAGGATGGAGTATAGGTCAAAACCAAAGTCATGTCCGTCTGTGATGGCATGTCTAGTTAAAGCTGTCTTTATGTCTTTATTCCGGACATCGTTTTTGTGGTTGTTGATACGTTTTCTTACTGGGTTTTTAGTCTGTCCAATGTACGCACTATTGCAGTTGGGTGTGATGCAAGGGATTCTGTAGACTACATTGGTCCTGTCTTTTTGTGGGATAGGGTCTTTAAGAGTCGTATGTAAGTTTTTCAGTTTGTTCTGTGTCGATAGTCCTAGTTTTAGAGTGGGGAATGTATCGTGTAGGGATTTTTGGATTTTTTCTGTGAGGTTTGGGATATATGGGAGGCCTCTGAATTGAGGGACAATATTGTCTTGGGTAGTGGGGATGGGTTTAGGGTTATTAAAAGAATTTATGAGACGGGTGATAATGTTGATAGGAAATCCATTGGTAGTAAGAATATCGAGGAGTCGGGATTTGTTGGCAGGGTGAAATTTGGTGTTTGGGGTGTGAGGAAAGGTAATGGAGAAGTCGTCCCGAGTAAGTGGGTTTGGTATACCAATCAGTGGATATAGAGCCGTCTGTATTTTTTATAAGGAGTATGTCAAGGAAAGGAAGGGAGTTGTTAGTTTCGGTCTCGATGGTGAATATTAACCGGGGATGGTAGGAGTTGAAGGCTATTAGAATTTCTGGAATCTTATCAGGATTGATTATGAGGAAGAGGTCGTCAACATATTTTTTAAGGAAAATAATATCGTCGGGGAACATGGGGAGGATTTGGTCAAGGAGGTCATTAAGGGTAATATTGGAAAGGTCAGGAGCGAGGCAGTTACCCATGGCGAGGCCAGAGATCTGGTTGAAGAATTTATCTTGGAATAGGAGGTATCCGGATTTGCAGCAGAGGGATAGGGATTCAAGATAGGAAGATCGAGATAGCTTGGTGTGTGGTTCGAGGGTGGTCCAATTCTTGTCAATAATTTCTAGGGTTTTATCTATGGGAATGTTTGTGAAGAGGGACTGGGCATCTAGAGAGGCTAAAATGAAATTAGGGGGGATGAGAAGGGAGTGTAGTTGTTTTTTGAGGTCGTGTGAATTCTGTACGTCATAGGGGTTATTGTGACTTAAGGTCTGGAGGGAAGTAAGGAGAAATTTGCTTAGTTTTGAGGAGGGGGAGTTTATATTAGAAATGATGGGACGTAAGGGATTATTTTCTTTATGGATTTTTGGGAGGCCATAGCATCTGGGGGCTTGGGAGTTATGTGAGATGAGGTGTGAGCGGGTCCGTTGGTCAATCTCTTTGTTGTCATGTAGTTTTCGTATGTGTTTGTTAAAGGATTGTGTAAGGGAGGGGGTGGGATTTCTGTTATGGGGGGTCGGTAAGTAAGTGGTGCTGTCAGAAAGAAGTGTGATCATTTTTTCCGTGTATTCAGTCCTGTCCATGATAACGGTTTTGTTCCCTTTGTCAGCCCGGGTAACGATTAATTCGTTATGGGATTTAAGGAAAGAGCGGGTGGTTCTTATGTCTTTGTAGAGTAGGGGAGAAATTTTGGGGGATTTAAGGGGAGGATGGTGTAGGTGGTTTGTAATAACGTTGGAAATGCGCATTCGGGATAGTTCTCTCTCTTCATCGTTTACAATAAGTGTCTTATCTCTATGAATGTATTCTAAATCGGTGATAAGTTTCGGGACCAATTTGCCGAGGTCCTTCTCGGCTTCTCGGCTTTAACTAGACATGCCATCACAGACGGACATGACTTTGGTTTTGACCTATACTCCATCCTTTCCACTGAATCCAACGAAGACAAACGCCTCCTTTCCGAATCAATTTTTATCCACCTAGAAAATAACCCAGTTAATGACAAAATTGACAAAGAAGTCATCTCCTCTACCTACTCCAACATCTTCCATTTATTAAAAACTCCATCCTAATCCCCTATACCGCCTGCAATATAGCCCTTTATACCTGCCTCCCTTTCCATTAACACAACATTTTATGACTTTATGACCCCTTACTGTACTTCACCGCTTTTGCCGCTCTTTCTTTCATCTTCTATATTCTCTGTCCATTGGGTGGTCCAGGACCCCCCCCCCCCCCCCTCACCAACTCCTTTCTTCCTATGTTTCCCTGTATTAACTGTCAGAAATGATCCCGCATTTGTGAGGAATAGTTCTCTATCTTCCCATCGGTAAGCCCATATTGTTATTCTTATATCTAATCTAATATGTAATCTGTTATTCTTATATCTGTTTTCCTAATAATCGAAACACATTGGTATCCTAGAGCACATTGTTCTTCTATATATTATGTTCTAGCACTTTATGTTTTGTCTTTTTCCATATATATATATATATATATGTGTGTATTTGTGTATGTAGGCATATATATATATATATATATATATATATATATATATATATTTCAGTATTACATCCGTCCTACTTGTTTTTTACAGCCCTGATGAAGGCTTGAAGTTCAAGCCGAAACGTCGGCACAATAAAACCATTTTTATGATAAAATGTAGTTTTATTAAATAGCAGTGACCGAACCCCGACAATCCCTACCTTTAATAATTTTTCTCTAAAGGTTAAACTAACCTGACTGCTATTTTGTTTTAAACCTCAATTATATTTTAATTACTAGTCGTGTTGATTTTATTATTTACGAATAGAGCTTCACCCGGTTCTTCAAATATATAATTTTTGAGTTAAGGGGTGAGCACTTAAAACTCTGTGCCAAGTGTCATGGGTTCAATTCCCACAATGTGGTGGTGGCTTTTCTTTAGGAAAAAGAAAAGGCATCAGCCCTATCCTGGCTAGAAAAGGGTGGTAACCTATAGATAATCCATCCTAAAATTCGTAGTTAATAATAATTGACATTAAAATTTAAATAATAAATAAGTATGATTTTTGATTACATCAAATCTTCTTTATATATTAATTGAAATTATGCATTGTGCAAGTAGGCAATATCTATGAAAAAAAAAAAAAAACGTATAAGTCCTACAATAGACATTGTTATGAGTAATTGTTGGCGGGTGAAGCTGGTGCGCCTCAGGGAAGCCTATTTTCAGGGTCGTACTCAGATTTGTCTCTCCAGTGATATTGTTGGAAGTTATATTTTTCAGTCACAATTTGGATTTGTTAAATGTGGTCGGTATAAATAGCCTCTTTAGATACAAGTGGCGATGTACTTCATTTTTGGTTTGACGAAGAGGTAAGGCAAATCCTCCAGTAGAGTTCAGACGAAGATTTTGGATTTTTTTTTCAGATTAATTTCCATAATAGAAAATTTCTTTTGGTTTTGTATAAAATTACCAATATGAAGGACATTCGACATTATAAGTTAATAATTGCAAATATATTACAAGAGGATGCTAAGAGAGACAAAAGAGTCGTGCAGTAGTGAGGTCGAGATTGGCAAGTGTACCGTGGGAGTTGAGCATTGAGCATACTGGGCGCTGTGAGTCTGTTCATTTGCCAGCAATGAAAAAATGAGTTTTAATACTCAAAGTACATTATAACAAACAAAATTATGAATACTTCCACTATTCATTTAAAATTTCATTTCCATAAGAAATCTACATTTCATTTATTCTAAATTTTCATTTATTTTTTATAACAGCAAGATTCCAACATGACTTGAAGAACAACTCAAGTACATTTTCTATAAAATTTATAATAAAAATAAATTAAAACAATTTTAAGACTAATTTCTTTACCTGAGATTGTCAGGTGTGTCTGAGGAGCTGTGGGAGGAAAGGGACAACGTTTCTATGTAGTCAGACATATCTGATGTTCCACTGGACGTACTTCGAGAATCAGTATAAGGTACAACAATTGCTCCGTCTGCACTAGGGCTGCTATAATCTGTAGCAAAAGTTAGTTATAATTAGTTTGATAAAAATATTTATATCTTAGCTGATGAACTACACCTAATTTTTTATGACAACCTTTTTGACGGATTTATAAAGAAAAGGTTTACTATCTGACCAAGACTATTTGCAAGTGTTTTTCTCCTCTAATGTGTATCTTAAACAAATGGGATGCAATAATGTTCAGAATTTAATAGAGAATAAATGACAAAATTTAAGTTTTCTATCCTTTATTCAAATCACTAATTCTGAGAAAATATGTTTCATTTTTTTTATATTTACAAAAGGCATTTCATTAATCTCAAGTATGCAAATTTCTTCAAACTTCTTCACCATTTTAAGAAATGTTTTAATGCCCATAAAGTCTTAGCTAAAAGTGCAAGCATAAAAGCTGAAAACATTATTCATCTTACCTTTAGGTTCTCTTTTCCCATGACAAATTGGGATTTCAGCTTCTGCTGAAGAAGATTTTGCTGGAACCTGAAAGAAAAACATGAATGAATTACATGATTTTTTTAAGGTGGTAACCCCACAAAGCATATCACACATGCAAAATATAACTGCACATCGGACTTCATTTATGTTTTGCATTTTAAATTTATATTATTTGGTATTATTTTCCCTAAGTTTCTTAGGTATCATTCCATTTTTAGAAGTTGAATCAATTCTCTTTTACAATTAAACGTAAGGAATAATTCTAATAAACTGAAAATCAAATGAATGAGATTAAAAGGCAACAAGAAATTCCAAAAATCGTATTCACAAGAAAGATATTTTTTATTAGTAAATAATTATTTTAAATATGTCTTTATATATCCCACTAGTATTTATAAAGTGACACAACTCATTTGTGTATACACACAAATTTAAAATCTAGTCCCCAACCACAAACCTAAAACCAATTGATTTAAAATTTTAAAGCAAAATTGCATTAGAATAATCACCTGTTTTATATCAATATAATTAAAATCAGCATATATATATATATGCCAACCTGGCACTGCTATTGGAAGGTTTTTCTTATCTATGTTTTTATTTTTATAACACATTCTTCTGAAGAGACACCAAAAGGGTATGAAACATGTAGGGAAAAAATAAAAGTAGCAAAAGTATATAATGATGGTTTTTTTGATCGTCTGACATAACGAGAGTTTCTAAAAGAAAATATTTGTACCAAATGACCTTTATTTTATGAAATTGGAAACTCAGCTGGCTCAGCGGGTCAGACGACTTGCTTCTCCTAGGTAGGCTTGAATGGAGACATGGTGTTTCCTGAGCCAGCCTCAGCCTCCTCGAGCTGAGGGCTGTAGTCAGGGGTAGCTCGAACTCTCCAAAGTCCTCTCGTTGCTTCAGCGAGCCTGTAGATACACCCGAGTCTGCCGAACTAGAGCTGTCGCGATTTCCAGGCTTGCAAGGCACAGAGCACGATCTCCTAACCTGTAATGACAAAAAATACAAGCAAATAAAGTATTTTTTTGTTTACTAAAAATTTTACAAAAAGAATTTCTATTCTTATATATCTAAAAAGATATATTTATTTATTTAGGTGTGTACTACTTCACTGGTGAATACACAAAGATCATCTGAACCTTGTCTTAGGAAATTAGCACGGTAAATATGGTTATACATAGAAGAGTATAATATTTCTAGTTAAGAGTTCACCAATGAACACTACTTAGTGTTCTTAAGAAATGTACTGTTTTTTAAGTCAACAGTAGCTAAGGTTATGAAATGACATTATTAATCCTGTGTTTACGGTAGGTCATTAAAGTGTTAATGTACTGGCTATCTTGAAAAGTCCCTGCAAAATAAAAACTTATGCCTCCTCCATTTACAATAATAAGTTCGTCGTAAATGAGAAGTCATTTTTGTTAACTAGTAAATGATTGAAATAGATTTAAAGAAATCTTTCAAAAATTCCATCATGAGAGCAATCTCAATAGCTAACTTCCTTTAGAATGTGCTCTAACACTTTAAGCCTCATGATTTTGTTTTCCTGCTTGAATAGAATCATACGCAATAATTAAGAATTTGCTTCATTTTAAATATTAGTTTATTTTCAATTTTTATGATTTATATATTCCAAATTGTTCCCTACCTTTTTATTTTCTAAATCTCCAGGAAGAAAATAAATTAATAGTCAAGATTAAACATGAGATGCTGTCATTACATTTTTGCATCTGAAAAATTTTAGATGCAATTAAATCAAACAGTTTAATGAATTAAAATACTATTTGATATTTACCTGTACCTCTGGCTCAGGAGCTGGGGACTCGGGTTGAGGCTCAACTTCCACAGTTACTTGACTAACAGCCGATGCAACAGTCTCTTTAGAGCAAAGAGTAACATCGTCTTCGTCACACCTACTCGAGTCCGCAGAGCTTGACCTCTTCCTCTGTGCGAGAGGCAGCGTCCGCCTGGTGAGGTAAGGGGAGGATGTGGCGGACTGTGTGTGGTTGAGGCCAAGCATTGCAGAGCCAGGGACCCTCATGTCCGAATCGGACCTCCTGGTCCTCTCGGCGAGTGACGGAATACTTGCAGCTCTGTCGCACAGGCCTTTGCTCAGCCGAGATTTCAAGTCGTTCTTCGAGCTAGGGAGCATGGGAAGGTATCCAGGAAACTTGATACCTCCCTTATTCGAAGGTTCCATCATCAGGTAATCAGAGCTGTCTTCACACGCATGGCCACATTTGTTACAGACCTTAACACCATTTTTATCAGTTGTAAATATTGGTACTTCTTTATTTAACCCAGCTTTTTGCAACACGTCCCTCGCATTTTCATAGTATTCCAAAGACTGGGCAAAATCCAAGTTTTCATAATTAGCTCCTTCCGTCTTCACTTCTTTTTCTGTAGGATCTATGTTTACATAGTTTGAATTATTTTCAGAATTTGCAACACTTGCAGAACAATCGGCAGCAGGCTCTGGTTTATTTTCCTTATTTTCGTTCTGCTGCAAGTTTCTGTATTTTATTTTCTTAGATTTGTCAACAGTAGCATAAATAGCAAGTTCTCCACATTTATTCATGACGGGCATTTTTCCTTCTCCGCTTAGCTTAACCTAATCAACAAAAAACAAACAAAAAATAAATAATAATGGATGAATTAAAGATGTATATAGACAATATACATCAAGATTGGAAGACACTAAACGTACATTAAAATATTGTCAGGCATGACTATTTTAGGGGGTGTGGGTAATATTTATTTTGAGATTAATCGAGTTTACCTTATGCAAATGTACAGAGGTATTCTCTATTCCATTTCCTCGCTTGCAGTATGGTAACGAAATCCAAGCAGATGGCCAGCATAGTATCCTGCAAGGGCAAGCTGGCCAAGGTTCTTCGAGAACTACCCTTGTCTGGCATGCACAGGGTGGTCGATCGTAAAGGTTCATTTCTCCGCTCGAAGCAAGCTCTGCCTTCACAGACCTCGGCGTATCATAATACTCCTCTCCTGGCCTCTTTTCCTCGTGCTAAAACAATAAAACTAATATAATTCTGAATTATTTGTTTCCACAAAATCTTCTGAGATTAAAGTCTTAAAAACGACATTTATTTCAATCAGCTAAATCAACCCTTTTATTTTTTCTGTTTCTTGTATAAAAGTTTTTGCTTCTATATTTTGGTCTATATGATCATTTAAATTAACTCATTCCTTACACAATTCTTAAATACCCTGTTCTCCAATATTAATTTCTACAACATGAGAGGAATTAGAGAAAAAAATATTAGAAACACTGTTCGTAACAAGCGATGATTATGCAAAACATTTTAAAATAGACATGCAAAAAACGTATGTAAAAGAAGTGCAGAGAATAATATGGCTGAAATTACTAATCAAAATAAATGTTGTTTTAATAACTTATGAATATATTTTTATTCTCTAGATGTGATTGCTTTGTAAGGAATTTTATGCATTCGACTCGATAATATGAAACTCTAGAGTCAAGAGGAAAGGTTCAAGGTTTTACCAAGAATTTAAAAATATTAAAATAACCAAGAGGGAGTTAAAAAACAAACGTAGAAGAGCTTGATTATGAGTATGTAATTGTAGTCCACCTTTTTAATGAACTAATAACAATTAACAAGATTTAATTACTTTTACTTGGCTCTTATTTATATTGCTACTTCTATGCTTCTATGGAATATGGACTATAAGTGGC
The DNA here is from genome assembly GCA_946811695.1 of Gonocerus acuteangulatus. NCBI lineage: Eukaryota > Metazoa > Arthropoda > Insecta > Hemiptera > Coreidae > Gonocerus > Gonocerus acuteangulatus. The sequence continues at coordinate 43,023,786 of OX328128.1, read as the reverse complement.
TTATGAATCAAAAGTTGAACTGAGAAATAAAATTGGTTCCCCATAGTATTGACCTCTCGAATTCACAAAGACCAAGGAATGTACATTTTACCTGAACAATTGGATAGATAGTTTTGGGAATGTCATAATTTCCAAAGTTTTGATTTTGCTGGTTCGGAGGCGGCATAGGCGGCTTCTTCTTGATTTCTCCAGGTTTCGGAGGCCTCCCTGGAGGGCCTTCACATTCGCATGGTGAACCAACTCTTCCTGGCCTAAAAAAAAAATAAAAATTTACAATATCAGTCATCATGGTGAATTGCACCACCATAGAAAAGCAGTGACAATTACGAAAGCCCAGAAGTCCCGGGATTATGTTAGACTCCGGTAAAACTTAAATTTTGTGACACAATTTAAAAATTCATGATTTTTTTGTGATTTTCGTGCCCCATTTTCAATTTCGTGCAGTAAACACCCTGCCATAAGAACATAGTTTGTAATATTGTTTAGAATCTTAAGATAAATGATCTTTGAAGACAAATTAAAGAATGGCTTTCAGGAACAGCATCTTACTAGCTTCAAGGTTTCATCTTCACAAGGATATTCTTAAAAACAATTTTTATAACATTAAGTTTATATTATTGTTGTAATTACCATGAATCATTTGGAGGCCTTGGTACAGAATATTCTGATGTGCTTTCGTGAGATGAAACAGACATACTACAATTGCTATTGTGAGATGAACTACCTCCGAAACTCCTCCCTGAAAAAAGTTAATATTAAGAACATTCTCCCAATATCAGAAAATATGACAACATACAAAAAATTGTAAATGTTCGATCCTCACCCATATCCATGACCCAGGCTGGACTGAAACCTGCTCCAGGTGTATTAGCAGCAGTGGACGATCTAGACAAAGCTCCAAGTTTGCTAATACAGCTAGCACAGCGACCCATTCCAGGTTCAACACTCCATCTGCTAACATCCTTTAACAAAAATGTTATATTATTTAAATTCATCCGTAAATAATTTCTAATGATCCATAAAAGAAATTTATTTTAGCATAAATATGCTTTAGCGATGACTAAACTAAAAGAAAAGTGTCTGCTGGCGTTCGCGCTGGCGGGGTGGCCATGTGCGAAAAAGAAGACTGCATGTTATACAGTACATTACATAGGTTTGTTGGGTGGAGTTAAAGCATATTAATGAATTTATGAATTGAAGCAGAAGGCTCTAAACGAAATTTTATTTATGAAATATAGAATATACCCCAGTTTGGTTCTTCAAAAATATTTCAACAGCTGTGAGTAATCAATCAAAAAGGATGCTTATATCCTAATATACGTAACATTTGCTACTGAAACTAACTCTTTGGGATTTCTAAACATAATTTGTTAAAATGTCCATCTTATAGGTGAAATTAAAAAGAAAAAAAAAAAAATACATCCTGCAGAAGCTTTGTAAAATGAATATGGGCGTATAAAGGAAATAATTTGGAGGGGGGCTGAGAGCATTTAGGGGGGGGGTATAGAATACTAACAATCTAGAACTTGGAATAGTTAGTCAACTAACTAAGTAATTAGTGATCTTATTTAATTTATTTTTAAGGCCCTTATAAATGCCCATGAAACTGAACAAATTTCTTAAGAAGACAATCACTATAAGTATAAAAATTTAAATCCCTCTCTTATTTTCATGATGCGTCTCCTATTAGTTTCAAACGTCATATAGTTATTTTTCATTGAACGTAACAAACAATGCGGTCCTGGTTTACATTATAGTTTGAATGAATAAAGTAAATATATTTTTCTTCTAAAATGGACATAAATTGCTCTAACAAAAACTAATAAAAATTCACAAAAAAACTTACTTGTGCCTGGTCTGCAAACTCCCCAACAGAGGCAGTGTCGCCAAAGTCTATGCTGTCAGTAGCCCTGGTTTCCGTAGAGGGCCAGTCATGGGAACAGCTGTGCTCCATGTCCAGTCTCTGGCAGAGAGATACACTGTCACCTCCAGCACTGCTTAGTCTAGTTGAACATTTTCGGGGAGAATCCAGCACTGGAAAAGATAAGAGAAAAGTAGTTTGTATTTTTGTTGAAATGCAATTAGTTTGCTAATGACCTAGGTAGGTAGTCAAAGCACCCAAGAAAAAAAAAAAAAAATCAAGTGAGAAATATTAATCAAGTTATTAAGAAACAAAATTTCCCAGAAAGATATTTTACAAGAAAGAGATGATCTATTTTTTTTTAATATTTACTATCAAAACTCTGTTTACTAGACCCATAATCAGAGACTTAATTTTCAAATCTTTAACTTAAAAAATCAACTCGCAAAGGTAGAATTTGAAATTAGATTTGCCTATGCTAGGATACTTTGCGGATTATGCAAGTGAACTTCATATCTCAGTATGGTTGGTCGTCATCATCAGAAAGCAGATATATCAGCGTTATATTTATCAGAAGCCAGATGTTACTGTCACCTAACGATCTAAAGTATGGAACCCTAATATTAGGATATGAATTTATAGACCATATAAACTGTCAATGACTTAATTTTCAAATCCTCGAACTTCGGAGCCAAAAATAAAGGAACTCATCAATTATGAATATATATATATATATATGTTATTATTCTTGTAGATGACCCAAAATATTTCTTAATGCGTTTCGTTCTTTTAGGCTTAGGGTCGGAAAAAGTAGTACTTCCTTGTGTCACACCACTTTATTTTGCATGCCCTACATGTTTCGTGCTTAATTCATTCGCACCTCATCAGGGGCACTTCTTGCTAAGAAGTCCTCTCGTCTCATGTACCTTCTACGGAGGCATGTAGGGCATGCAAAATAAAGTGGTGTGACACAAGGAAGTACTACTTTTTCCGACCCTAAGCCTAAAAGAACGAAACGCATTAAGATATATATATATATATATATATATATATATATATGTGTGTGTGTGTGTGTGTGTGTGTGTGTGTGTGTTCTATATAGATTTCAGAATAACATAATCATAATCAATTAAATTTTTCTGATATATCATATATATATTATCTTTATTTTTTACTATCATTTTAGTAACTAAATTATACAACTCCTTCCTCATTATTTGAGGATTTAACCTTTTGAGCATTAAATCAAAATTAAATATAGCAAGAATTTTACGTACTTGACATATTCCTTGAGGAGGGCCTCCTTCTCGTGGAAGACATCCTGCCCTCGGAAGCTGCTTGTAGAGTCCTAGTGACTTCCTCCGCTTGGTCAGTCATCATCACATAGAGTCCTTCTCCTTTCCCACATCTAGATCCGCCTTCAAAGCAAAACCGGTTTTCCACAACACCATACCTCCTAGAAAGCCGATATTATTGAAAACGAACCAGATGAAATCAACTTATTATATAGAAAGCAGAAGCCCAACAAATTATAAACATTAATTAATAAATACAATTTATTATTCATTCCTCGCCTATTTTAGCAGCATTAGTTCCAAAGAGAAGAATTCCTAAGGTCTTTAGCGAACAATCACCGATTTAGCAGCTTTTAGTTTGAAAATTTTCAATTTAGCACCAGAGTCGCCGGAATAGATTGCCGCTAGATGCCAGGAAGACAAAAAAAAAAAAAAATAAATAAAAAAAAAATAGACAAGGGCATCTGTAAATCGTCTTTGTATGGGAAACTGAAAACTTCACCACTGGAGTGGTCTATGTTACTCCAGCGTACTCTACTCTGCGGCCGTCTGCTCCCCAATCTTCATGCGTTACCTTGATTAGACATTGCACTTCAAGACTTCAACTGCTAATATGATGTTTTTCTAACTCTTTATGTATTAAAAACGATTGTTTGAGTGGTTATTTATTTATGGTTATTGGGCATTTCGCATAATTGTTATTAGCAAACTTCTCGTAAATTTTGACGGAAATAACTTACGTCTTTCATGATCATCACTTTTTGGTGGATAAATCTTACTTTTATTATAGTTTTGCTTTATTAACAGTTGAATAATTCCATAATTACTTGAAATATCTAAATTGTTTTTCGATGCTTATTATTTTATTAATGTAAATACATATATCTTATTGAGATTTTTTGAATTCTTGTTTTCCTTCTTTTATAGTACATGCCATAAATGTTTTATAATGTAAAACTTAAAAAGGCACATACACAAAATCAGGGACTATGTATGAGTCTCATTGTGAGTAAAAATGCTTACCAATCTTGTTGTACATTAATATTATGCCATGTTAAGTTAACCCAAGTGCCTCCACGATTTACTAATTTCTTATGATATTTTTTGAAAATAAATTTTATTATTTACAACTCTTATTTCGGAACATTCTTCTCAAAAGAAAACATTGAATAATTTTGTAATAAATTCAGTACTTATTTAATGAATACCTTAGCTGTGAAATTTCCCAGACTCCTACAAGCCTAGGTGGGACGCCGAGCGTGATACAGAATCTGTATTCCTGAACATGCAGCCTAGCAGGTCCAGGTGAGAGTTTTGCTTTCTGAGGAGCGGATGAAATTTGCACGAGAAACTGTTGGTCTAAAAATAAAGAAAAAAAAAAAAAGAAAGTTTTTTTACTTCCAATGAAAGAAGACAAATTTTTATTAAGAAAATGAACAATCTGAGAAAACTTTAACAAGTCTGTTACAGATACCAGATAAAAATTTCTGTATAATTATTATTATTAAGTTTATTTACAATATGCAGCAATTTTACAAAAGAGGAAAATAAATTAAAAATAAGAAACCTTTGCATAAGCGAGACAGTATAGTAACAAAAATTGTGTTAAACAAATAATAATATACCAAAACATTACAACAAAAAAAGATGTTCTAAATTGTCAGAAAATGTTACTGAAAAAAGTGGAAACATTTAAAATTTTAATTTTGGTTACTCCAAAATAATATATTTACTTGAAAGTTTTAAGATAAACTAAGATATACACATTTTGTTTAAGCCTGGAGTAGAGAACAGAATACTACAAACAAATATTTTAAGAATGGACATGAACAGTTTTGTTATTTTATAATACTTTCTTAAATATCCATCCAGATTAAACTACACTGTCTTGGGGGTATCGCAACTATGCAGCTTCCCTTCTCACGAGCTTCAAGACACAACTACATTTATCAATTTACTGGCAATATATTTTTACATTGTTGTAAATACTAAATAATGTGATATATATATATATATATATATATATATATATATATATATATATATATATATATATATATATCACATTATTTAAACATAGATGATTTTATTAATATATTCTTCATTAAATAGTGAATGAGAATCCGCAGAGATTCACTGGGAATAGTGGGATGGAATTGAGCAATAAAATTATGCGGAGTAGCTATACATATTCAAATACCAGTTTGCAAATAATTCAGCGGCAGATTTAACTACTACTACAGCGGAGTTACAATGTTCAATTACCTTCTCCAAGATTTGAAGCAATTTTCACCTGCCACTGAATAAGGCGTTCTCTCGTATCAAAGGCAAGAACGACAGTTACATCCTGGCAGAGGATGGCTATTGTGTTCGACTCCTTGTCTAATGTGAAACCTGTGAAAACAATATGAAAAAAATTATTTACAGTAATATCAATGCGATTTAGGCGCTTAATTTCATTGAAAAAAAAGTGAAAGAAAATGTAATTTTTTTAGCTAGATAATTGTTTAAAATTTTAAGAATATTTTGAACACATATATATATATATATCAAAGCTACTTTTTTTTCAAAACAAAAAATCTTAAAAGCTGATCAACCAATTAGGTTCAAAATTACAACAGATATTTGCTATAATATTTTCAAAGATGATGAAGGATTTCTTTGATCCACTGCATTCCTAAGCTATAAATTTTGTGAGACCTGCCAAGTTCCTCTATCCATCCAACATATTCTAGAGGAATGCCATCCACTCAATGAAAGTTTTGAAAAATATGGGATTTCCCGCATTGCATCAGCGGCACTACAGGATTCAGCTGAAGGAATCGATGGTATTTTGAATTTATTTAAAGAAATAAACATTTACAACAGATTATGAAAAAAAAAATAAAACAATAAAATATATATATATATATATATATATATATATAGTTATATACATATATATATATATATATATATATATATATATATATATAGTTATATATATAAAAAATACAAAAAAAATAGTCATATAAAGAAGAAAGAAAGAAAAAGAAAAAAAAAAGAGGAGTCTTAAATGGAAAAAATAAATAGTCTATGTACATATAATAACAAAAACAGAGAGTATATTACACACAGCATACATTACAACACACAAAACACATAACAGCTCACAGCATATAAAAATAAATTAAATTAATTTATGGGAATTAATTTTTCTAAAAGGCTGTCTTTTAACATAAACTTTAAAAAAATGGTTTCTTTTGTCACATCATAGGTTACATAATCTATGACATAGCACAGGAACTATTATTCGTAAAAAGTGAGCTGTTAGTAAAATAAAGTATAAAATATATCAATATTTATAATAAGTATAACCTTATTTATTAAAATTTTGTATTGTAATTTTAGTTAACTTAGCCATGTAACACCCTATAAAAAAAAAAAAAAAAAAAAATCTTTATCACATTCTCTTGAGGAAGATTGGGGTTCAAAACTAGCTCCCCTCAAAATATTGATTTTTAAACAAATCTGAATATGGTGTAACCCCTTAAAGAAATATTTTTTACTTTTTTATGTAAGGAGGGTATTCTTTCTGATTTTTTTAACTCTGCACAGTCGGCAAAAAAAGTGAATAAAGATATAATATAGTAGGATAAAATATAAATTGCTTAAAATGTTATTATTTTGGAGATTATAAAGAATACAAACCCGTTTCTACTCCCAAGAAGTGTTGAAGAGATAGAGATGCTTTGGTTTGACCCTGCTTGTAGCGGTCCTTACTGTCTCTGTACAATTGAAGGTGAAGGCAATCTGAAAAACAAGACAAAAAGATCATTAATAAGAATTCATAGAAAAAAGAAAGGACTATAAAGAAGAGAAAATTTTATTATTATTTTAGCAAACTTTCAGAGGTACTATTCATTATTTTAAAGAATTAACATTAAAATATGTAATTGCGGATTGTGACCTTCTAGAAAATTACTTATTTAAATTTTATTTGGTTATATTTTGACTAGTTATAACCTGTTTTTAGCTTATACTCCCAATTTGTAGACAAAAATTCAACATTTATATTTTTTTAAATGGTTGAGCAGGAATATACATATGTATGTATGCAGAATGGGGTTGAGGTTAGCCAGTGGTAGAGCACTGGACTAATAAGCTGAGGACCTGAGTTCAAATCCCGAGCGAACACTAAACATTTTTTCTTCTAGTGTCTTCGTTTATGGGTTGAATTTGGCCTCCCTGGCTGTCCCTAGGCCAACCCAGCCTTTAATTAATTTATTAATGGGTACTTTGGTGCTAATGACCTTAGCAGTCGAAGCAGTAAGGGAAAAATCAGGCGGTCGGAGCATAGCACTGACCACACTATCTCCCCAGTGTGTCGTATGGTCATGAATCAGATACCTCTATAGTATCTAACCCTCAGGGCCCTCGTGGCCTGTTACTGGACTGATTTTCTTCTTCTTTTTTTTTATATATGCAGAATATACATAAATATGTTTATACGTCTTTCCTCACTGCTTGAGGATTTAGGATACATTTAGGACACAAATCTCACCCGCGTTCACTTAATTACAAAGTACTCTGAACCACAACGTGTCAAGTTCCATTTACAATTATCCGTCTTATAGAAGTGTGCCCAATTGTGCAGTCAATGTTCGATGATTTTGGAATCACTCGCAACACAAAATTTGCTCTGATAATAGAGCAATAAGTTATAAATACTGTAGTATACATAGATAGTAGATAAAATTAATGACCAGTTTTGTTGGGTCAGGAACATTTAGTAAATAGGATCATTCTTTTAGCTTTCAGTTTAGTTTTAGTTCTTAGAAGAGCCAATACCTCATCCAAAAAGAAGACCGGAAGAGCTATTTACACCATTAGAGGGCATAATAACCTTGTAGTTGTTTGCCCCCCCCCCAAAAAAAAAAAAATAGCATACTACTACTACTAATCCTGGATTGAGTCATCGGGTCAACGCCATACGGGAGTTTCCACCTTATAATGAAGGAGGAAACACGCTACAAATGTGGCGGGAGTAATTCCTTATGGCATGCCAGGGAACTGGTTAATGGACAGGAAGTTGGGAGAGGTGTAATCCTACGGCCTCCTTGATCGCTAAGCCTTGACGTCCTCTAATTGCAAAGGCAGCGGCGCCGGACAGGACTAACAAGGGATTTGAACCCTCAGCCTCCCCCCCCTCCTCCTTCACGAGTCCAAGTCTAATGGCTGAAAGGGGAGTAATGGCGACGTTTTGTCTCCTCCTGTCGTCTTATTGAGGTGGAGGGGGTGACATGCAGTCAAGTCCGGACTCCAATTTGGACCATGGTCCGATTCCTCAAGAAAGTCCTTTGGCTTCGAATAATCTGGAATGTCAAATTTTCTGTTAATTAAACGCCCTACGCCCCACAAAATCGTTGTTATCAGACAAAATTAGATCAATAAGTTGAAGCTTTCTTTTTTAGTGTCGTGTCATTCAACTAAAATTTCGTCTTAACCTTCGTCGGGCGCCTAATATCTGAGATCGATGTTTTCAGAAAACAAAATTCCCAGAGTTCTTCCAGAAAAAGGTAGGGTTATGTTCAGAGTTATGTGCTTCACAGATCTCTCCCACAAGATTAGTTATGTCTCTGCGTCTGATACAATCGTGTTATTCACCCGACCGGATACCATGGGCCCGATTCATGCTGTATTTCTCCCTCATTCCAAGGAAACCCGTTTATGAAATTGATCTTATGATGCAATAAGGTTTCGTGTCGACTAGAAAATTTCACGCTTCAGAACCCATTGATTACGAAAACGACCGTGTTCAAATTTGTATATGTATATGTATATATATATATGTTTGTTCGCTGTCCCACAGGCTCATAAAAGGTCCGATTTTGATGAAAGTTAGTACACAAATATTTCGTCTAATTTCAAAGGTCGAGTTTGTTTACCAGCTGGATCTGTCTACCGTAACATGGGTTTTGGAGGGAAATTCGTGCAAAAAATCGTAACGCTTACGAGTTAATATGCTTGCAGGTCCTCTTCTTATAATTTTTTTGCTCTGTTGACCATACTTTCTAATTGGTGTTTTTTTTTTTTTTTTTTTTTTTTTAATTTCATTTAATATAAAAAAAGTCCGTCACGCAGGAGCTGCATAACTAAGCACTTTCCACAGAATTTGGGTAGTGTAGACTGCTTTCCAGAACAATTTGCTTAAAATATCCTACATAAATAAAATAAAAACATGAATAGTTCTCTTTTAAATTTGTAATGAGTAACTGATCAATTATTAATTTGCTTCCAGAGTTATGTTTACACATGGTACCTACTACACTACGTAATAAATACAAAAAACCTCATATTATCGTATTTTGATCTAACGCAGGAACAGGATACAGTCCCTCTAGATACACAGCGCTCCTTGCGGCGGCTTTGTGAACCTACTTATGGCGGGCTTTTCTATTGAAATATATTACAAAGTAAACCCCCGCTTTCCGATTGACCGATTCAGCTAATTTTTACTACACTTCTTTCTCATGAGTTACCCACGACGTATACCGCGTTTCGTTTCAATACAGCAGAAATTACGACCGGTATGAGTATATTAGGAATTTGGGTCCGGAGTAAACCCTCCCTTCTAATGAACCGATTTAGTTTACTTTTACAACACATATTTACCTGTGGATTACCACTACGAATAACGAGTTTCGTCGAAATATACCACAAATCACGGCTGGTAGTGGCGAATTGGTATTGTGGGTCCGGAGTAAAACCCCCCTCCTAATTAACCGATTTAGTTTATTTTTACAACACATATTTACCTGTGGATTACCACTACGAATACCGAGATTCGTCGAAATATACCAAAAATCACGGCTGGTAGTGGCGAATTGGTATTGTGGGTCCGGAGTAAACCCCCCCCCCTCCTAATGAACCGATTTAGTTCATTTTTATATCTCACTTTTCTCTCTATATTACCATTACGAATACCAAGTTTCGTTGAAATATAACAAATATTACGGCTTACATGGTCAAATTAGTGTTTTGGGTTCGGGGTAAACCCCCCCTTCCGGTGGACCGACTTTGGTGGTTAACGAACTCGTTCAATCGTTTGCTAATTGAATGGTATATACCAAGTTTCGTGACGAAAAAACAAAAACTCTATCGTGTTAACAGACATATATATATATATATATATATATATATATATATATATATATATATATATATATATATATACATTTTAACGGGGATCATTTTCGGTGTCCACTAGGTAAAATCGATAAAGATTTGAAGAATTTTTTCAAAAATTCCGTCATGAGTCCAACCTCAATAGCTACTTTCCTTCGGAGGAAAGTGCTAAAAGCGGCGCTAATGGCCAAGAATTATGTCGATGCGCCGTAAAAAAAAAAATATTAAAAAAGACCGGAAATATGAAGTATGATAGAAAATGAGTATTTTAGTAAAACAAGGTGAGACAATGCGAATAATATTTGTAACTAGCTGTTACCCGGTGTGCAATGCTACACCTAATTTATATTAAATATCTGTAGCCGGGGCGTGCCATGGTACACATGCTTCATATTAAATAGTTGTAACCCAGCTTCTATGGTATGCCTACTTTATATTATATATTTTAAAATATGATTGATTATATGATATTTGTCCAAATTATGAGAATATAAGATTATAAATTGAGAGCTCAGATGAAAAAATTATTTTCCAATGTTTTTAGAGAAAGTGGGGTGGAAAATAAATTAACCCTTATTTTAAAAAGTATACTATTTTTAAAAAAGTACCCTTATTTTAAAATGGTATTACAATTAAATGATTCCAAATCATTTAATTGCAATGCCGTTTTAAAGAAAATCCAAACCAAACTCCCTGTGTTTAATTTTTTTAAATAAAAAAAAATGTGTGGTCCATAAATAAATAACAATAAAATTGAGGCATTTAATTAAGGTTATGATTAGTTATAAGTTGTAATAATTATAACTGAAACTATATTCTTTATTTTCATTGATTTTTTTTTAAATATAATATTTTTTTATTTTAAGGGCTTCGCACCTAAAGATAAAACCTCAACCTTGCGCAAATATAATATTAATATGTTATATTGTTTACCTGTTCATGTAATAATCAGTGACTGAGTTTTTTTTTATGAATGAAAAAGGTAGTAAGTGGTGCAGGGTTTATGTTATTTTTGCCAAAAGGAAAGTTTTAACATATTGTTTCAAATACACTTTCACATATTTTTTTTTTCATTTTTTTCCCTTTCTATTAAAGCTTCTGTTTCAAATTTTATGGTTCATGAGCTCTTCTATAAGGATAGTCATTCTGTCATAGGAAATAGGGGCATATAAGAAGAAAAACAAATTTAAGATATTCTTCTTGCAGTTATGGACAACAATGAATTAAAGATATTTGGGAATTTCAATAACGACATTGATTTGGCGAGCAACAATATTTTTACCATAATTGCAACCGTATTTAAACGTTTAGTTCAAGAGCTGGTAACACACTTTTCAAGTGTTTTATGCACCTTGAAATTTTGCTATAGTGGGTCTCTAGGGTAGATAAAAAGGTAATCAGGTAATCAGTAACAAACTATGGGCCAAAAATAGTGTTTTATTCAGAAGCCATAATTCTTTAATGTAAAATTAAGGCAATTCTATAATGAATAATATATAAGGCAGACACTTTTAAGGGGGATAACATATATTAAAAAAAAAAACCGAAGTGGGTTTTTTGTAATATTAAATGAAGTTTTTTCTACACACCGCTATTTGATCACCATAATTCAAAATAATTACAAAAAGGCAGACACTATTTCTGAGGTTTAGTAATCAGCAAACATGAAAATAAATTTATCCGATTATAGACTGCAATACACTGCGTGTAACCGTAAGAGTGAGTGAGAGCACCAATCATAAGGACAGGACAGTTGTGGTAGTTCTAGAAATAAAGCAACTTGCCTTAACTATACATTAAAGATTGTGAATAAAATACTATTTTTGTGACATATTTTTTCCCCTATGGTACAGGAAACACATATATGCCTTACCTTCCCACGAATGCAATACAGCAAAATTCCAAGGTGCATAAAATACTTCATGAAATTTGCGTTACCAGCTCTCCGACTAAATGGTGACAGTCAGAGGATATAACTATCTCAGACAAAAGAAAGCATATGTCAGAATATAATAGATATTAAATTAATAAAAAATTGCATGGAAAATTTAATTACTTATTTATTTATTAAAACACCACAATTCACATGACTTCCTCATCTTATAAAAATAATATTTTAATACATTAATTTATCTGCAAAAAAAAAAAAAAATAGCATACAAAAGAAATATTAATAATAATAATAAAATAATATTTCAAAATGTGGTGAAAATTAATTAATTTATATACATTCATTTGTATGAATATAAACATTTATGTAATTTATTATGTACATCTGTCTATATGCAAATAAAAAAATAAGTTAATATAACAACTTGCATATGTATGTAAGAGGATTAATTTTAAGTTCATAAATTTAAGTCCCTTAAAAAATGACATTGTTTACAAAGGAGTTTTTAACAAAAAAAAAAAAAAAATCTTTATGTTTTTGGAGTTCTTTATGTATAGAACAAAAAGCTCTATCTTTTTGGAGAGTCTTGGAATTTTAAACTTCACTTAAAGGTACATTTTCTGCATATGTAGACTCTTCTGTATCATCTTTTTGCTTTCTCGATTTCCAGTATAATACATTACTAAATAACCTAATAAGAAAACCAGTGGTGGATTTTCGTTCTAAATGATCATTTAAGAATATAGTCTCTACATCCATCTGTTCAACATTCAGACCCATTTGATATCATTATTTTGTATCAAACTATCTATTTCTCTATTCCTAGCTTTTACCGAAAAATCACAATCGCGTGATCTTTATCAGATTCACCCTCAGCCAATCCAATACAGCTTATGTTTTCTTGGATAACATCAAAATGCCTAGCGACAATGATTTTATTATTCAAAAGTACTTTATATCCCACTTCACTATAGCCGATTAAAATGCACATATTCACCATTTTATCCCATTTAGAAGTTATTATTTGTTCTGGTTTCGTAACAAAATCTTTACTACCATATAAATTAAAGTTAGAAACATCTGGTTTCTTTCTAAAAAATATTTCATAGGTTATTTTATTCTCAATGGTATTACCTAAAGAGCGATTTTTCAAATAAGTTGCAGCACAGACAATTTCTGGCCAACTTTTTTTCTAGAATAGCTTCTGCTAGTAAACAATGAGATATATTCATAATTGTTCTAGTAAATCACACCGTTTAGTTCATGAACATATATGGGGCAGGGATTAATTTTGATACCCTTTTTTTTTGGTAGTCATAAATCTTACTATTTAAATATTCCTTACCAATGTCACATCTCATAATACCAATTCTCTTATTTCCTAAGTTTTTAACCTCATTTACTTATTGAACAAAGGAATGAAAAACTTCTGTTTTAGGTTTAATAGTTTAAATCCTAGCAATCTTACTATAATCATCTATAAATGAAACAAAATATTTTTCACCTTTGAGTCTCCTATTGTTTTCCTTCCTATTGTTTTCAAAAGGGACACGATTCAGTTTACAATACAAGTTTTATAAATTTATAACACGTCCAGATAAACTGATTCTTTACTGCCTTAAATGCACTTGAAGTTCTCCGCAAACTGTCACATTTCTTGATGTTTCATTTCAGTTGTTTGAATTTTATTTTTTTAACATAATCTGAAGTTTCTACATACAATTTGCAATGCTGTTGATTCCTATAGGTGTAAACTATCAAATTTCTGAATTATAAATCACCAACTTTGGTCTCCTTTGCCTTTTCAATGACATTTACACACTTCATCAGTTTCAAAAACAAAGTTAAGCGTTTTTCCACATACTACAACCCTCTCCATCAAATACCAGTACAAACATATTCATTTACTTTATATTATAACCGTCATTGCAACCTTCCTTCTTTACTAAAGAGATAAAAAACGACCTCTCAACAAAAGTATTGAAATTATTAAACTTCTGAATAGAAACATGAATACTTAATTATATGATATTAGTCCAAATTATGATTAGATAAACACAGAACATTTTTATGATTTTACTCCAAGTTCTGGTTAGAGCCCAGTGTTGCTCTAGGCAATCAAATTAAAATTGATTTGATATGATGAAAATTGATCTGATATTAAGAAAATTGATCTTAAAAATTGATCTTGTCCAAACTATGAGAATATAAACCTATTATTTAGATAAACAAACAAAGGTTAAAACTAAAAAGTTATTTTGCAAAAGAAAAACTTTTCGCAAAAAAGTTTTGTATTGCCCTTCTTCTTAGAAGAAGGGGTAACACTGGAACAAAAATGCCGATTTCTGACTATAAACTCTTCTGTATTTGACAGTTTCGAACTCGTAACTTCCAAACTGTGAATCCTAGAAGATTTTGAGCTAGGCTACGAGATTTCCCGGATCAAGACGTATCTATGTGCGAAGTTTGGTCAATATCAGTCAAACGATGTGGATTTGTATAAGGAACAAACAAACAGAACACGTGATTTTTATATATATAGATTGTTCCCGAAAGATCATATCAAACTAATACCTGTTTCTATTTCTTTACAAATTTCACTAGTGATAACAAATTTCAGTTTCTGTAAGTTAAACTTTTTTTTTTGGTGTCAGCTCCTATTTCCTTCGTGATGTTTTTTTATTTTATTTAAAATTATCATCAAATGCAATTACTCATTATGCGGTAATTGTCTCCCTTGATATATCCATATCAATGTAATGTGTCCATAGTTGCGTTAGTCATTAGTAGATAACGGGCTTTTCTTCTCAAGCAATAGAGCTATTTCTCGGGCGAGAGGTATTGTCGAGAAGTCCTCAAGAATACCTCCCATTATTCTTCAATCTTCTCAATTTTCTTTCTGCCAATTCCACGCAGATTTCTCAATTATATAGAATCTTCGGTTCTAGTGCCAATTCTATTGTGAGAATCTCAATTCAGCCTTGGCACTCTAAGAGTCCTGATAAAAGAACTCTCGTGATCACTAGGAATTTTGTAGAGATAAAGGAATAGGTTTTGCAGTAAGTGGTCCATACAATCTGGCTTAAAGTGAAATAGTGCTGTAATAGACATTAATTGTGTTGTACCAAAAAAATACAACACAATAAAATAATTACAAACTCAACACAGTTACTAAATTTAATACATGTCATTTAAAAATTATAGAGAAGTAAAATAATGATTGTAACAAATAAGTAGATAAATCGAAGTTAAAATAAAGTCTTTAAATTCCTAATACAACATTTTTGAAAACCACTTCTCTGAGTAAAGGTTCCCTAACACTGGCAAAAAGCTTTTACCAAACATTTGAAGATGTCGGTATTGTGCAAACATATTGCGAGTGGGAGGAGAAATGTTGTGCAAAAAAAGGGGTATTCAATATTTTGTGGGGCGTTCAAAATTTTTCTGAAAGTTTAGAAACGTTTTACGGACCTGCCAATATTTTGTAGCATGTTCTCATTCATGTATCAAGTTTCTCTAACTCAGGACAAACCATACTCAACAGTTGGTCAGACACTGACATTTCGTGCAGTGTGAGGGGTCCACGACCGTTCAATATTTCTTACAAAAATAAGCTCAATGTTTGTGCTATAGTGTAGTGCGCGGTGTTTCGAATTATCACCTTCTGATTGTAACTTTATATGTGTAGTTTAAATTAATCTGAAGTTTTGCTGAAAGTAGTGTGGGTAACGAATATATTACTGTAGTGGCTAATAATGTAATTGATGATAAATATAATTTTGGGGATATGTGTTAAAGAAGGAAACAGTTTAAAATGGGAAACTAAATGAAACATTCAGAATGTAAAACATTAACAGAATAATAAATAAGAAAATATATTTAAACAATTTGTATGAAAGTTTTGATTAGTCGTTTTTCATTTGTTCAATCGAATCCATCGATAATAAGTAATAGATAAAGTGTATTTACTTGTCATCTTGCCAAAACTAGACAATGTATTTATGTACAAATAATATTTGTATACATGTTTAAAAAAAAAATCCATTAAAGTAGTCACTAGGAAGTATGTATAGGTAGAGAAATAAATATATTTTAGGAGTAAGCGACCCCTACAATCTGCCTTAAAGTGAAACAGTACAAGTTAGAGCTAGTGAAACTGAGTGGGTTTGGTTTCAGTAAGTTAATCCATTTAAAACGGACTATATACGGTCTGACGGTAATCCTCTTGCAGTTAGTGGCGTCTGTTTCTACTAATAGCAATCGAGTGTAGTTTAGAACAAATTCTAGGGTCTCTCCTTGGTTGCGTGTTCGACTGAAAAGCGGGTTCAAGTCAAGCTTTTCGCAGAAAAAAAATCGTACACCACCATATTTGTTTTGGGAGGGTGGTAAACTATATGTTTTTACTAGATGCAAAAAAAAAAAAAAAAAAAAAAAAAAAATTAAACCAAGAGGGCTGGTGGTATAATCAGTTGACCGCATGAATAGTGGCAGCATCAAATCTCCTTTCATATTTTTTATTTATTAATTTTTAATTTTAACTCAGCAGAACTCAACCACTTATTGCTTATGCTTCATGCATTGTTTAATATGGAAATGTTATTTCTTTTAGTTGTCTCAAACAAACTTAATGTTAACAAAAAATAGTTCATTAATATCTTCTATAGTTGTTACTAAGCTCATATCTATATTTATTGTGTCCATAGTACTGCTTATATTTAACGAACAATCCGGTCGGATTAACGGTTTGATTACTCCAAAACAACTAATTTAGTTGAACAAGAGCTGGTTTGAGATTATCGTATATTTCGGAAGGCAACCGTTCGAAAGTTTACTAAATTTCTAAAAAAATACAAAAAAAAAAAAAAAAAAAAAAAAAAAAAAAGCAAAAAAAAAACAGCCTTCATCCAATTTTCGACCCCTGCTTAACTTTTCGAATGGTGCAGTTCCGTTGCGTTGTACGTTTTCCTCAGTTTTTTATTGCTTTTTGTGTTAATTGCTTATAGCAGGAAAATGAAATTATCACTGAGCATGACGAATAAAATGAGAATCGAGATTGTATTATTTGGCGTCTTTAATAGATAATTAGTGAGTTCGATCTGTAGCTGAAAAGGCAAGGTTATTCATTTCAGATCACCGTTCAAAATTGTTGGTTTTATGAATATTACTCCTACATAAGCGCCAAAAATTTGTTTTCTTCCAGATTTCATTGGAGCAAGTGTTTATACTTTTCAGAAATAAAACTAGTTTATCAATATACGTTTTACACACACATACCACGAAGAGTATTTTATTTTTTATTAACCAATTTATTGATCCCAATAAAAACAGAAAGTAACATTTGAATAATAGTTTATTGCCGATGATTGTTGGCTACCCAATGAGAGTCGTCATAATCTGTCTGTGCTCTCACCACCTCCCGCCCTGTAATCCGGATCAGACCCCGACATATCTGTACTTATTGTGTGGAAATGCATTGGATAGGAATGCATAGTACATCAATCTATGTGTGGCCGTGCAATGAATTATGCAGTGCACGGTGCATTCCGGCTACGGACCGTTCAAAGCGTTTTAGAGCCACCGTCCCACCCCCTCCCCCATTGGTGGGTGCCCCCCACGTTTCAATCATATACATGGAGGATATACTGTCTACGGGTACTCACTATTCAATAGTACATACTCATCTCTCACTATCCCAATGTTCTCCTAGAACATTATATACGCTGCATTTGTATCAGGTACTTGAGAAAGAACCTTTTAGTGTACTTGATACACTTTGAGTTGTTTCAAAACGCAATATTAGAAAGAAGAAGAAGAAGAAAAAAAACCCTGTCCGCATGAGAAGCTAGATATAACACAGATTTCTGGGCCACTCTTTCCTAGCTAGAATAGGGCTAATACCTTTTCTTCTTTCGAAAGAAAGGCTACTACCCAAAGTGGGAATCGAAACAACGGCCTTAGGAGCGGAGAACTCACGTATTAACAATCACGTCACCTTGCGCACTCATCCCAAGACAATTAAATATGTACAACAGCTTTTGCTGATTTTACCAGCAGATTCAATTATTAAACAAAATCGTTTTTAAGAACCTTCACGTACGAATTTACTTATAATTTGGGCCCAGGGTAATTAGATAACTATAAACCGTGTTTAGAATTGAAAGAAAATAAAATTGAAAGAAACAGGTAAGAAACAGATTGTTTTTAGTAGCTAGTAGGTTTTCTTACCTGAAAACTTGTTTTAAAAATTCAATTAAATTAAGAATTGGGTGAGAGTTTGTGGATGGTGTGTGTGATATTATTGGTTTGTTAAATACAATCCTTAAAACAATTGTTAGGAACAACATTTTAGCTATGTCTAGGGGAGTGTTTTGGAAACATAATTCTATGTGAAAACAATGTTCCGTCTAAATTTCTTAATAGAACTAAATTTTCACAAGGAAAAGCATATTTTAAGTTTTAAATCGGTATCAATTTAACTTTAATTTAAGCTTTAGCTATAACACACATTTACTATACGTATCATTCATCTCGTCTTTGTATGTTTTTCCATTCCTGTGTATGTATATTAGTATTAACTCTGTCCTTGTTTTACAGCCCTGATGAAGGCTTGAATTTCAAACCGGAACGTCGACAAAAATAAAAACGCATTTTCTAATCAAAAATGTAGTTTTATTAAAATAACACGATCGAACTGTATTTACCTTCACAATCCCAGCGTTAAAACATCTCCTTTTAATAATGGAAAACAATGTTTTGCTTTTGTTACGATAACTTTTCACATAGTTTTAAATAATATTTAATTAAAAATAGAGAGTTGAAATTTGAACCAGTGTTGAAAACTTTCGATTACTGTTTTCTTCTCATTGTAATAATAAATATTTCCTATATTTCAGAGAAATATAGAGAAAGACCAGGAGTGAAATGTAAAAGACAGTTACAATCAAAAGGACCACTACAGACGGTTGAATAAGTGAAAAGAAAATACAACAAAGGAGAAAATTATTCCCCCAGACGGTCCTAAATACAAAAGGAGCCCCCCCCCCCAACAGCCATTATGAAATCATAATTACTTCATGATTATTTAATTATTATTGCAGACTCGCTGTCATTTTCTCTTTACTCCAAGACAACTTTTAATAACCATTTAGTGCCGAGATTCAAGATTACCCCATCAGGTTTTTTTTTTCTTCCGTAGAAATAAAATTAGAGATTTTTTCTCCTTTTTTTTCTGTTCAGTAAAAGTTTCTGTTCATTAGAAATAACTTTTCGGCGGGAAATGACGGAGAAGAATTTATTAGCGAGGGGAAGAGGTTGTAAAAATTTAATGTAATTCCTGAATGAAATGAACGTTGTGTTTGTTGGAAGTTTTCTGAATTATGAAAGCTTTCAATTACGATAAATGTTATGAACCGACTAACATACTAAAGTGATCTTCTTTTAGCATTTTCCGAATAATTGTAGCTACTGAGGTTACACTTATGAAAAAAGTTTTGAAGAATGCGTTCGTTTACCTTCCAATAATTGTGTCACTTTTGGTAAAAATTATCCTTTTGCTTATATAGATATGAGTATTATTTTTTAATGACCTTATATGTTTCACCCATAGTTTTATTTTTCCTTTAGCAACCTTTGTTTTCTACTTTGGATCTTTCCTCCGAAGGAAAGTAGCTATTGAGGTTACATTCATGGCGGAATTTTTGAAACATTTCTTCAAATATTTTTTTCTCTAATAGTTTCTTCGCCACGAGTCTTGGTATATAGTATTCCTCTAGCAAATGATTGAACGAGTTGGTTAATCAGCAAAATCGGTCCATCTGGGGGGGAGGGTTTACTCCGGACGCAAAGTATTTATTTCCCAATACCAGCTTTAATTGTTGATATATTTGAACGAAACTCGGTATACTCTGTTGTTATCTGAAGAGAAAAATGTTTTGTAAAAATATCCTAAATTCGTTCTTGGGAGGGGGGGGGGAGTACTCCGGACCCAAAGTACTAATTTGCTCTAACTGGTCGTAATTTCTGCTGTATTGTAACGAAACTCTGTATACGTCGTGGGTGTCTAATGAGAAAGACGGGTTGTAAGTATGTATTTTTATGCTGATTTTATAAGATTTGAATCACCTTAGCTCTGAATGCTTTTAAATAAATAAATGTCTGTATCCATGCCAGAGTCAAGATACATTCGTTTAAACTCATTCATTCATTAAATATTTTTAGTATTAAAATTGATAACTTAAAGTGGGCTTTGTGATCTCGGTAGGGTTTTATGGAAAAATAAATGCCAGACTTGAAGAAACTGCTTAATATTAGCTAATTTCCATAAAACTCTTATTGCTGTTGATATTTGGAAGAAACTCTTAATATTCGGCATTCAATTGAACGAAACCAACACTTGCGAAAACTTGCGTGAAACTACTTTATATGAAATTTATTAGATTTTATTTATATATATATATATATATATATATATATATATATATATATATATATATATATATTTACTTTTATATATCATGATTTCGCAACTGTTTTCTTTAAGACTTAAGACAATAAGAAAAAAAGTCAAATATTGCTCAACTCAATCATCTTTTCTTTTTTTTTTAATTTTAATTTTTTTAAATATTACTTATAATGATGAACGTCTAACGGGTGAAAACAAAAATCAAATAACAGTAATCGGATAAAACATTTACAAGGCTTTAATTTAAAGCGAATTCTACCCAGAAATGGTATTAAGGTTCTGAAACAATCAGGGTGTGCAGAATTGCCCTCGAAGGAATGCATATCGCGTTCAGAATATTTCATTTTAAACAGTTGTATGAGATTATAATCAAACGAAGCAATAAATAGAACAAATTATGTTTTAGGAAAATTCAATTAAAGTTAGAAAATGAAGACTTATTCTATCTGGCATGTCTTGAATTCAAGTGTGAATTTAGAATGCAGTTTGATCCAAAAATGCACACCAACTACATTCCTCCGTCTGTTGCTGAACATAGCCTTAGTTCAGCAACAGACGTCCTCGTTTTTGGTATTGGCTGAGGCGGTCATAAAAAACCTTTCCAACTATAGAGTATACGGAAATTATTAAGAAAAAAAAAAAAAAAAAAAAAAAAAAAAAAAAAAAAAAATCTTAATTAGGCCGATAACACTGTTCTGCACGAAAATCCTCCTTCAAACGAAAACATGCTTTCTTACTGTTTTCAAATGTGCTGAACACGAATTTGAAGTCAGATTCTGTCTATCACGCACAGTTTCTTGAGAAATTCTAGTTTTTTATCCAAAAATGTGAGTTTTTTGTAAATTTGACGAATTTTTTTTGGCATCAAAACATAGTGAAAAAAATTCAAAAGCCCGATGATTTTGAGCGCAATGAAGTATATTTGAACGAAAAAAAATTTGATGGGAATATTACAAGTGGTTGAAGAAATATGGCTAAAAGTGTTTTTTCAGTTTTTGATCTTGAGGCAGGGATTTGGATCTTTAGGGGAATGACCTTCCTTTCTCTTTTATGGTGGTTTCCTTTTCATTCAAATCCTTACCTGCCCCCCTTTCACCCTCAATACCCCAACTCCCCCCCTCCCACTCAGCCCCTATCTTATCACTCTTTTCTTCTAGGATTTGATCAGTACTCTCGAGGCTTTCGCTAAACGCACTTATTTGGATATTCAGTTGTGCTATCATTGTTCTGGGAACAGTTCACTTTTTCTCTGTAATGTCACGACAGTGTATAAATAAGCCTGATTCATTTTGCTATGTTTGTGGTGAAGTCACATTCAAGTCCACTCAGAAACCTCTGACTCCGCTGGTGAAGAAGGCATACGAGTTATACTTTGGATGTAAAGTAAGTGATCAGGACAAATCCTGGGCTCCTAAAATATGCTGTAGTTCATGCTCACGTTCTCTGACTGGTTGGCTAAATGGGACACATAAGTCAATGCCATTTGCAGTTCCCATGATATGGCGAGAACCTACAAATCATGTGACCGATTGCTATTTTTGCATGACCACAATCAAAGGTTTCTCGTTCAAGAGCAAAAAGAAAATTGTTTATCCCAACATCCCCTCTGCCATGAGACCAGCTCCACATGATGCCTCCATGCCCATCCCAACAAATCCGAGTAAGTTCCGTTTTAGTTCTGAGGAGTGCAGCGATTCTGAAAGCGTTTCACCTCAACCTGGAACCAGTCAACAAGAAGAAATTTCAAGTTCGTCCAGCCCCTCTGAAACTCAGCCACAGCTCATAAATCAGAGGCGATTGAATGATCTTGTTCGTGATTTAGATCTCCCAAAATTAAAAGCTCAGCTGCTTGGGTCAAGGTTGCAACAATGGAATCTCTTGGAAGGAGGCGTGAATATATCTTTCTTCAGAAAACGGGAATCAGGAGTTCTATGCTTTTTCTTGATGGAAGAAAATCTTGTATTTTGCAATGATGTATTTCATTTGCTCCAGGAACTTGATCTGCCAACCAATCCAGAGGAATGGAGACTATTCATTGACAGTTCCAAGTTTAGTTTAAAAGGAGTACTCCTTCATAATGGAAACAAACATCCATCTATCCCAGTAGCTCATTCGGTCCACATGAAAGAAACCTATGACAACATGAAGATACTTCTACAAAAAATCAAGTACCATGAGTACAAATGGCGCATTTGTGCAGATCTTAAAGTGGTAGCCATGCTTACAGGACTCCAAGGAGGTTACACTAAATTTTGTTGTTTTTTGTGCGAGTGGGACAGCAGAAAAAGAGGAGACCATTATGTCGTAAAAAATGGCCAGAGCGTAAGGAAAAAGTAGGTGAAAAAAAACATTGGCAATCCTCCATTAGTGGACAAAAACCAAATAATTTTACCCCCACTCCACATAAAATTGGGGCTAATGAAAAACTTCGTAAAAGCGATGGACAAGGAAGGAGAAGGTTTCATGTACTTAAAACAAAAATTTCCGCATCTCAGCGATGCTAAGATAAAGGAGGGAATTTTCGTAGGACCCCAAATTCGACATCTACTCAAGGACCTCACTTTTGAAGCAAAGTTAAATACTACTGAGAAAAATGCTTGGATTGCTTTTCGAGAGGTATGTGCTAAGTTTTTGGGAAACGAAAAATCTAGAGACTACCGAAAAATTGTCCAAGAACTGCTTACTTCATATAAAACATTGGGATGCAATATGTCCTTAAAAATACATTTCCTGCATAGTCACCTAGACTTTTTCGCCCCAAATTTGGGTGCAGTTTCGGACGAACATGGAGAACGATTCCACCAAGACATATCCAGAATGGAAAAAAGATATACTGGCAAATGGAATGAGAAGATGCTGGCGGATTACTGCTGGACACTGCAGCGGGAGACAGAGGAGGAAGAGTACAAAAGAAAAAAAATACTCATTGACGATGTGTGTATATTTTTTGAGTTGTGTCATATCTAGTATTATACCTGATAGCATGCAGGATTCAATTAATTATATTTTACCGTTGAAAAAGAAAAAAAAACTGTTATAATAAAGACAATAATTTTCAAATACAATTTTTCATTTTTTCCAAGTTTCTCCTCTTTTCTCTCAAAATCAGAGGGTGATAGAATTTTTCTGAGTTCAGATTCGGACTCAGCAAAATTGTTCAAGGGAGGGGAGAAAAGTTTTTTTTTTTTTTTTTTTTTTTTTTTTTTTTTTTTTTTTGCAGAACAGTGTAATAGGCCACAGTTTGTTCAATCAAAAAACGTGGATCATTTTTTTAATTTCTTTATATGGAATTTGCTTACAGCTTGAATGCCATTTTTTTACTTAATCACGTTTAACTAACATTTTTTTATCAGTTCCAAGAAAGAACCATATCATTCTTGAATCTGCTTTTTACAAACAGTTTTTTTTTTTTTTTTTTTTTTTTACTTTTTTCTATACGGCCCATTTTGACAAATGGGGGACAAGGAGGGTAAGAATTTATACAGATAAATTTGTACCTTATTTTTCCCCTAATAGTACCATCCACCATCCTGAATTCCTTTCACTATTCAATTCCTTTGGTCCTCGCTTCCTTATAGGGGCTGATTTCAACGCAAAACATCCCAGATGGGGAAGCCGTCTCACAAACTCCCGTGGCAGAATCCTATACGACATCCTTCAATCCCAAAACTACCAATCCATTTCCACAAACTCTCCCACCTACTGGCCAACAGATCTCTCTCGAACTCCAGACTTGGTCGATTTCTTCATCGCTTCTTGCCTAGGAAGAATATCCTACTCAGTGCAGTCACTGCTTGATCTATCCTCCGATCACTCAGCCATTCTCCTTAAGCTAGATACCGTTCCTCAACCTCGTGCCCAGTATCCTAGCCTCATCCAAGGTCCTATCAACTGGGAATTATTTCAAGAAAACCTCTCCACTTCCATTGACCTCACTGTCCCCCTCAAAACCCCATCAGATGTCGACACTGCTGTTTTTGCGTTTACAAAGGCCATACAGGACAGTGTCTCAAAATCATGTAGACCAAGAACAAACATTCCTTTCAAACCCAAACCTCAGCTTCCAGACCACATCCAGAACCTCCTTACCGCCAAGCGCCGAGCAAGAGCTCTCTGGCAGAGAACCCGCTATCCCTCTCACCGTACCTCCTTCAACAGACACTGTCGAATTTTAAAACAGGCCCTTTCCGAACATCGAGCAAAATCCTTCAATGATTATCTTCAAACCCTATCCACACAAGATAATTCCCTCTGGACTGCTACCCGTAAAATCCTAAAATTCCATACCGTTCCCCATCCTCTCCAACGCAGTGATGGCAGCTGGGCAAGGAGCGATGAAGATAAGGCCGAAGTTTTTGCCGTACATCTCGAATCCATTTTTTCCCCGCACCCAAATACAAATTCTATCCACGACCAGCTGGTTCACGATTATCTTGACCACCCTCTTCCCCTCTCCCCTCCTCCAAAAGCTTTTCATCCTGCTGATGTAAAATACATCATTAAGCATCTCCCAAGGAAATCTCCTGGGTATGACCTTATTACATCCCTCATCCTAAAAAACCTACCCCAGAAAGCCATAATCTTCCTTACCTACATCTTCAATTCAATCCTAAGAACTACTCACTTCCCCAAACCATGGAAACACTCAATAATAACTCTTATCCCAAAACCCCAAAAACCTCTAAATACACCATCCTCCTACCGCCCTATAAGCTTACTCCCAATCATGTCCAAAATTTTTGAAAAACTTTTTCTGAAGAGAATCCTTCCCATCGTTACTTCCTCCAATTCCATTCCTGACCACCAATTCGGTTTCCGCTCCCGGCACTCCACTATTCAACAATGCTTTAGCGTTGTTGACACAATATCCTACGCGCTTGAATGTAAAAACTACTGCACGAGTGCCTTCCTCGACGTCGCCCAAGCGTTCGATCGGGTTTGGCACCCGGGGCTGTTATACAAAGTAAAGCGTATTTTACCTCACACATACTACCTCATCCTTCAATCCTACCTCTCGAATCGTTCCTTTCAAGCAAGGTCTGGTACTACCTTGTCCTCCTCTCGACCCATATCCTCAGGCGTCCCACAAGGCAGCATCCTAGGCCCTGTCCTTTACCTCCTGTACACGGCAGACATCCCTATCCACCCGTCTACACACATAACAACCTACGCCGATGATACAGCCATCTTTTCCTCTTCCCCCGATCCCTCTACAGCGTCCCAGCAATTACAGGAGCACCTTGAGTCTGTCGAGAAATGGTGCAACTTGTGGAAAATTAAAGTGAACCCAGAAAAGTGCTTTCATGTTACATTCACTCTTAATAGGAGCGCCTGCCCTCCTGTATTCATTTGCAGACGTCAACTCCCTGCATCGAATGAAGTACGTTACCTGGGACTTCTACTAGACAGCAGACTCACATGGAACCCACACACACGACTGAAAAGACTAGAGCTGAACAGGAGATATGGACTCCTACGACGACTACTTGGACCTACTTCAAAGCTTACGACACAAAACAAACTTACTATTTACAAAACTATAATCAGACCTATCTGGACTTACGGACTTGAATTATGGGGAACAGCAAAACACTCAAACATACAACGAATACAAGCATTCCAATCCAAAGTCCTTCGTAGAATAGTCAACGCTCCCTTTTATGTCTCTAACAAAACCCTACACAATGACCTCAACATTCCCTTCGTAAACGACCTCTCCAAATCCCGATTCTTAACGTTTCATTCCAAATTGTCATCCCACCCAAATCCTAGAGGTCAATCCCTTTCCACTCAGACCCACCCTAAAGACCTTCCCAGGAGGCTTCAGAGACTTTGGCCCCGTGACCAGCTACCATAACAGCAGTTAAAAACAGCACAAATTGTTTAGATATATTAGGAAGTGCCGATAATGTTTGGCTCCTTCCATATACTGTTCATTGACATGTATACTTAGGCCAGCACAATTAATTATTGTACTCATAATTGTACAGATTTTAAATAAACATGAATTATAAAAAAAAAAAAAAAAAAAAAAAATTTGTACCTACTCCTAATATTAGAAGAGTATTTCTGCAATTGATAATTACTATTATTTAGTTAAAAATTATTGTTTTAATTTTTTGATAACTCAATTCTTTCATTGTCAACTATCTTTAACAAGATCGGGACATTCCTTTCATTCAAACAGTATTATTAAAAACAAAAATACACATAAGATAACGAATTGATTCTAGTAAACATAAAAATAAATAAGCCAAAGAATTGAGTAAAACAAAAACACTTGAGCCGGTTCTAATTGCGGCCGTTCCTCAATATGAAACTAAAGAGCTTTTCCTCAAAGAATGATGGCCCTCAGCATTTCACTAATTGCGAACTTCTGTTCCGAAATAATAATGACTCGTTATCTGAGGTCCGCGGAATTAATAACGAAATAATGAATGTCTCATTGTTACATTAATTCATCAACGGAAAATAACCTCTTTTGGCGACTTTCTTTCCACCTATAGAGAGGAAAACCAGTTTACGGCGTCGATATGTTTTTACTTGTATTTGTTTTGTTAATAATTTAAAAACTAACTTTAAAAAACAAATAGAGAAATTGTCTTACCAAAATTATTTCATAAATTATATAATACAGGAATCAGTTTCTATTTTATTAGCTTTTGTTTAGGTATTTAGGTTCTGTTTTCGCTTTTATCGATAACGTTTTTGTTTTTTTAACTTATTAATTTACTTATTTAACCTATTTTTACTTATTTGATTAGATTTTGATGCGTCTATGAGTATGGGGGATAAGTGTAGTTTTTTTGGGCTGTGTGTAGTGATGTGTTTTTTTTTTTCCTTTTTTGAGAAATATTAACAGTTTCCAAGTAGGCCTACGTATTTCAAATTCCACGAGATGCAGCTATTAACTGCATTTTGTTATTGCGTATAGTGTCCAATGTGTTATCATTTAAAGCCACGCAATTTTTTCACCACCACAAGTATATATTTCTATATCACTATCCAGAAAAACCGTTGACGTTCAGGTTACTCTCTCTAGCCTAGAATCGTCAGATAGACGACAGAGGGGGCCACTAGGAGATTTTGGCGGGAAAAAAGAAGAGAAATCGCGGGAACTGAAAGCCAACATCCGTGAAGCCGCAAACAACTCGCCGAGAGCGGATTTAGAGCCCTTAACCCCCACTTCACTACTTGGATTCCGCAAGGCTCCACACTTAGACCAACACTCTTTACTTTATTTTATTCTTTCTCCAGCACACTCACTCTCTTTCTCTCTCTCCCCTGTATCCACCTTCATTATTTTCTAACTCGCTTCTTCCGTGGGAAGAGGGTATTATTTTTATTTCTCGGAGGAACTTACTTAGGGTGCCCTCCCTGGCCTTTAAAGGCTGATTAAGGGGAAAGCCTGGCTATAATCTGTTACTCGATGATATACTCAAGTAGGGCTTTAATATAAGGGTCTTCGCCCAAAAAAGAATAGCCATTTTACGATGATATTTTCCTGCCTCCTAACGTATCTTCATTTAAATCCTAAACCCTTACATCACCTTAATACATATACCATACAATCAAACAAGCTGGTTTCCGAGTGAGGCCAAGTTCAGACGATATTGCTCATTGTGTTATCGCCAAAGAAGCGGAACACCGATTAAATTAACTCTAATTTTGGTAGAAAAAAAAAATGAATTTAGTTTAAACTTTTACGTTCATCCAAACTTACTGATACATATGTCGGTACGTTTGGAATAAAGAGAATCTTACAATAAAAATTGTTTTCCAACTAGCGCTTTCTTAAATATTTCGAAAAAGGTTGAGAAATGTTGGTAAGAGTAAAAAAGTCCGTCTCGCAGGACTGCATCATCTTAGCGCGGTTCCGTTCATATCCCTAGTCTAATTTGGAAAGATTAAAATAGAAGCAGTTATTATTTTGGTTCCACCAGTCTTTTTTTTTAAATTAATTATTATAATGGCGTGTCAACCCTTAAGGTCACTAACGCCATTCCTGTGAGTAGTAAAGTCTTGAAAGGTCATGATTTACAATCTTACCTGGAAGGGTCCGCTACACTAGAAACAGACCCGCTAGTGACAAGGTCTTGGAATCTTGGAAATCTATATTTCTAACAATAAATTGTTTTTGTTATTTTACTTAACCAGTTTTATTGTCAAATACATTATCCAACTATAAGTAATTAAAAAAATAACAAGAAATAAAACAGACAAAAAGAACCATTGAAATAAACGAAATCAATTAATTTAAAGCTTTAAGCACTTTTTTCTCTGATTGACATCGCCTAATTAAAACTTTCTTCAGAACCTTTTTTGTAGAGCATTTAGTAAGCTTCCGAATAGTAATCTTCCGCTTCACAAGATTGAAAACAGTTTTCGAGATACTAACGAAATTATACAAAGTTACCAAAACTTTTTTTGTCTGTTAATAAAATATTTTATTCTAACCCTTCCTTTACTCTAAACGTAACAAAAATTTCAACATATTAGTGTTGATGAAACTCGAACATGCAGAAAATGTTTCAACTGTATCCCATAATTCTAAGTACCAAAATCAAAGACAAAGAACCATCCCTAGGAAGGACGCTAGGCAGTTGAAAAGCTATATATCTTGGAAATCCATATCTCTAACATTAAATTGTTTTTCTTATTTTTCTTAACCTGTTTTATTTTCAAATACATTATCCAACAATAAGCAATTAAAAAATAACAAGGAATAAAAAACAGACAAAACGAACAGTTCGAATAAGCGAAATCAATTACTTTAAAGTTTTAAGCTCTTATTTCTCCGATTGACATCGCCTAATCAAAACTTTCATTAGAACCTTTTTTTTAGAGCATTTAATAAGCTTTCTAATGGTATTCTTCCGTTTACCAAGATTCTCAACCTTTTTTGAGATATTAAGGAAAGTAAACAAAGTTACTAAAACTTTTTATGTCTGTTAATAAAATATTTTATTCTAACCCTTCCTTAACTCCAAACGTAACCAAAATTTCAACATATTAGTTTTGATGAAAGTAGAACATGCAGAAAATGTTTCAACTGAATCCCTTGATTCTAAGTACCCAAACCAAAAACGGTATTCAAAAAATATTTTTCCAATTTTCTCGAAAACGGTTAAAGCTATCGCCTTGAAAATGGTTTCATTCGTTTTCCTAGCCCATGAGTCATATAAAACGAGTACTTAGAAGCTTATGAACTCAAAAACGTAAGCGTTACGATTTTTTTTTGCGCGAATTTCGCCCCAAACGCCATCATCCAGTAGGCGGATTTTGCTGGTTAACGAACAAGACCTTTCAAATTGGACGAAGGATTTTTGTACCAAATTTCATCAAAATCGGACCATTCGTCTTCTATTTAGAGAGCGAACAGACAAATATATATATATATATATATATATATATATATATATATATAAATATATACATATATATATATATATATATATATATATATATACAAATTTGAACCACCGTTATTTTTGGTCTCTAGGGGTTCTGAAACGCTAAATTTTCTAGTCGGCACTTCCGGATCGTTTCATTGTATCAACCCTATAAGCGGGGTTCCTCCCTATGGGGGAGGGAGGAACCGCGCTAAAAAAAAAAAAAAAAAAAAAAAAAAAAAAAAAAAAAAAAAAAAAAAAAAAAAAAAAATTACCATGCAAATTTCGATTAGGCAATCTCTACAAAAGAAAATATTACTAAGTCATATGTTCTTTTCGTTCCACTGATTTAGTTAATCGCTTTTCTCTAAAATGTTTTTTTTTTTCAGATAAAGTATCAAAAGTGGGAATGACCTTGATTTTGTTTGTACATGTAAAACTTGGTAAAGAGAGGGAGTGAGTTTAGCCCGATCAATTTACTACCAAATAAGGTTACGTTTTGATGAGTCGGAAAAATGGAGCTGGAATTTTTTAATATATTAAATTTATTTTATATGAAAGGGATTTTACAATTTTATGATTTCTAAATTGCACAAGGATAAGCATGGTAAGTGGAATGGTGACATGGAAACTAGTTAACTAGCTAAGATTGCGCAGCTGCTGCGACTGTGCTTTTTGATATATTCTTGCACCACATTGCCTCATGAAGTATTTCCATGAAATGTAGCATGCAACATCCTCCCAGCTAGTTGTTAGGGCAAGAGATACATAAGGCTCTGGCCCGGAAGACCTGGTGAGGGTTCTACTCCTGTCGAGGGTTCCAGGGCTGGAGGAGAGGGCGAAAAGGCTGCCTGATTGATGCTTCTTCAACCCTGACAGTTTCCTACAGCTTTTTCTTTGCGGATACATTTTTCTCTCCACCCCTCAGCACCTAGGGGGTGTAAGCTCCAGGGCGTACACATGTGCTTCATGGCGTGATTCAACGGTTTATGTTCGTCCGCCTTAGCGAAAGAAATTTCTAAACAAAAATACTTCTTTCTTTTAAATAAACAAAATATGTAGAGATCTCTTGGCGAAATGGCTGCAGTTTCCGAGTTCCATTTCGTAATTTTATATTGCACTTTACTGAAAATGAAAATCGCCAACAATATAGGGCTGAAAAATAGTAGTAAATAAAATACTAATACTTTATTTTCAATAATTTATTATTTATATC
This sequence comes from Gonocerus acuteangulatus, assembly GCA_946811695.1. NCBI lineage: Eukaryota > Metazoa > Arthropoda > Insecta > Hemiptera > Coreidae > Gonocerus > Gonocerus acuteangulatus. The sequence goes on along the minus strand of OX328128.1, from coordinate 42,992,503 downwards.
ATTGAGAATATTTTACTCTTTATGTCTATTTGGGAAACCGTAAAATATTCATTTCACTATAGAAACTAAAATATAAGTAAACAAAAGGGGAAGAAACTCATATTTCATTTTGAAATATTTTAGAAAGTAATCAGTGTGTGTGGGGCGAGGTTAGCTAAGTGGTAGATCACTGGACTAATAAGCTGGAGGACCTGAGTTCAAATCCCGAGCAAGCACTAAAGATTTTTTCTTCTGGTGTCTTCGTTCATGGGTTCAATTCGGCCTCCCTGACCGTCCCTAGGCCCAGCCTTTAATTAATTTAATAATGGGTACCTTGGTGCTAATGACTCTAGCAGTTGAAGCAGCAAGAGGAAAAGCAGGCGGCCGGAGCATAGTACTGACCACACTATCTCCCTAGTGTGCCGTATGGTCATGAATCAGATACCTCTATAGTATCTGCCCCTCAGGGCCCTCGTGGCCTTTTTTTAATCAGTGTGTGTAGTGTTTAAGCAATTCGTGTAAGTGGATAGGTAAGTCGATGTCTTATAGTTCTCGTCAGTAAGTAAGTATGTGTCTGTTAGTGGAGCGTTACAAAGTTTACAGTTCGGTTTGTCCTGTTTTGGCATCATGACTCTAGTAAGCACGACTTGTTTTCGCTTTACGTTCCGAATACTGGAACTCCAGGCTTCTATCTTCGATTTAATCTCTCGTAACCTATTTTATTGTGTGTACGTCCAGTCAGTTTGCCAATTCTTCCTTATTTGTCTTTTTATAGCATTGATCCTGTCTTGTCTAATGACTTGATTAATATCTTCAGTTGTTCGTCTTGTAGCTAATTTTGCTTCATTTTCTGTGCCCGTACTTCTTGATATGCTGTCTTGTCCTGGTATCCATAAAAAAGTCACTTAAATATTACTGTCCTGTAGAGTGTAAATTTGTGATTGTATTTGTGTTATACGCAATTGTTATCATGAAACTTGTGTAGGTCTCCCCGTGGTCTAGTGGCTAACGACATGGATTCTCATGCGGGAGTGGGGGTTCATGTCCCTCCGGCAGCAGGGATTTTTCTCATTTCAGGGCCCGTTGAATGCAAATTAAAAAAAAAAAAAAGTTGCGTTTAAAGTTGTTAGAATGAATCCCTTTCTCATTGCTATTCATGGCTGAACTCATTTGCTCCAATTTCTGTCGTATGCAAAAGTCATCTTGAAGATAAGCAACGATACTCGAAACCAGTCCGAAAAGAAAAAAATAAAGGAATGACTTGTGGAAAAGGAAGTTTATTGTATTAATTTTTAAGTTCAGCGTTTTCTCAAAATTAACATTGAGTAATATTAATGGGAGGGAATGGAGCAGTCAATAATGTTAGTTCACAATAGATTTAGGGAGACTGAAACTTTTCCTTCGGCTGAAATAAATAGCTGAGAAGACGGCAAGGGATAAGATTCGCAGCTAAATAATTACCTGACAACACCTGCTACTTCCTCGAGTTAGAGAAGTTTGATAGGTCTAAGCGCAAGCGCAGCTGAGAATCACTAGACGAGTCCGACGATCCTACTTAATTTAGTTAGCTAACAGGCTGGTAGAGTTCGCACCGATCTTATATACTTTGAGAGGAGATCGTTGACCGTTGGAAATGCCAAGGTAGATTTAGACAGTGTTGGGCGTAATCTTAATTATATGATTATAATCATAGGCTTTCGAGATGTGATTACGATTACAATCACAGACCCTGGAGACATGGTTACGAATACGATTATAATCGTAATTACAAGTGAGATTATGATTAGGCATTTGATTATAATGACACTCGGGAGGCCCAGTGGCCGTGAGTGTTAAGGCTTGAGCACTTAACACTACGTGCCAAAGGTCGTGGGTTTGATTCCCACTACGGGAGTTGGTTTATCTTTAGAAAAAGAAAATGCATCAGCCCTATCTTGGCTTGAAAAGGGTGGTCGCCTATAGGTCACTCGTCCCGAAATTCTTCGTTAATAATAATTATAATCGTAATCGTAATTACATCCCGAAAGAATGTGATTATAATCGTATTTATGATTATGGTCATGCCCAACTCTGGATTCAGACCGGGTTAGGACGAGGTATCTCAATAAAATTACAGTTCCTCGTAAAAAATGTAGTTTTTTCACATCAAAACGAATGATATAGTTTTATTGAATCTATCTTTAATCTTATATACTTTTAGCGCGATTCCTCGCTCCCACCATAGGGTCGATCCGATGAGGTAAAAAAAATCAGTCACGTAACAGGCCACGAGGGCCCTGAGGGGGGGATACTATAGAGGTATCTGATTCACGACCATACGGCACACTAGGGAGATAGTGCGGTCAGTACTATGCTCCGGCCGCCTGATTTTCCCCTTGGCTGCTTCGACTACTAGAGTCATTAGCACCCAAGGTACCCATTGATAAATTTATTAAAGGCTGGGTGGGCCTAGGGACGGTCAGGGAGGCCGAATTCAACCCATGAACGAAGACACTAGAAGAAAAAATCTTTAGTGCTTGCTCGGGATTTGTACCCAGGTCCTCCAACTTATTAGTCCAGTGCTCTAACACTGAGCTAACCTCACCCCCTCGATCCGATGAGGTAATCTCCGGAATAATATATATATATATATATATATATATATATGTATATATATATATATATATATATAGAGAGAGAGAGAGAGAGAGAGAGAGAGAGAGAGAGAGAGAGAGAGAGAGAGAGAAAGGGAGAGAGAGAGAGATAGATAGATAGATAGAGAGAGAGAGAGAGAGAGAGAGAGAGAGAGAGAGAGAGAGAGAGAGAGAGAGAGAGAGAGAGAGAGAGAGAGAGAGAGAGAGAGAGAGAAAGACGATTGTTAGATAGATAGATATAAATATTGATTCAATTAGGTATAAAGCTAAAGAGACACACATCGGTTTCGGCCGACTCGGTATGTGTGTCTTTAGCCTAAAACACTTTGATTTGAAAAGGGAACATGGATGTTTGGGCGAAATTACGTTTATGAGGTTATAGACTTGCAGGTAAACATTTTATAGGCTTTTTAGCGCCTGAAAACGAATGAGAACGCGATTTCTGCAATAGTTTTGAGAAAAGAGACTGAAAGTAGTTTTTCTAACTAATTTTCATTTTTTTTCTTTAAATTTTAACGCCAATTTATTATTAACTACGAATTTTAGGACGGTTTATCGAAAGGTTACCGCCCTTTTCCAGCCAGGATAGGGCTGATGCCTTTTCTTTTTTGTAAAGAAAAGCCACCATCCCATAGTGGGAATCGAACCCATGACCTTTGGCACGGAGTATTAAGTGCTCACGCTATAACACTCACGGCCACCGGGCCTCCAATCAGATTATGTTACAAGTAGTAGTTATTAGATAACGTTGGAAGTAGTAGAAAAAAAAAAACAAAAAACAATTAAATCCTCCGTGGCTAAATATTTTTATCTAATTTAAGTAAATCGTTGTACAACCAGAATTTGTCGCTGAGCGGATGCGAAATACAAGATAATCCCCAGCAGTTGCTTTGCATATCAATTCCGCTAAAGGATGACCGCCACCCTGGTTCGTTATCAATTGCTCATTTGAAGGAAACTTGAGGAAGGGGAGAAGCCCTGAACTTGCAGGGTGCAAATCACACTGGTTTATGCAGTTATTTTATCGTTCAAGAAACTCCTACGTACAGAACCGGCTGCAGAGGATCTAGTGTAAGAAACACTTGAAGAAGATATGAAAAACACATTGCCTGTTAACTTTTCGATTTCAATATTCGCTTGGGAATTCAGGACCTTGGAAGTGAAAGTGGGAAACACGAAATCCGGATGTTGGGGAATCGAAGACAAAGTTCTAGAAGTCCTACAGGATAGCAAGGGCGAATGTTTACTCCATTCATAAACCTGAAAGAAAAAGTATGCAATTGAAATTCAATGTTTTAATTTTAATTTAACGAGTGATTTATAGGTAACAAAATGCTAGGAGGGGAGTTTCAGGCCCGGGATTCACCCTTGAAATAGGACATTGAATTTTTCATAGATAATGGTGCTATTTACATTAACTTGAAACTGTGAGAGAACTAAAGGCGAACCAGAGAAACAAGGCGACCATCTTCACTGGCGTTAATGGCTAAAAAGCTGACACGCCCCCCCCCCCCCAAAAAAAACAAAAAAAAAACAAGGCGAAGCGTCTTGTTACCTACATATTTCTGAATAAGAAAATAAAATAAATAAAAAAACAGTCGATTTTTTAGATTAGCCTTTTCTCTTCCAAGGTCATGAATTTACGAACACACAAAAAGCATAAGTGTCTGCTGGCGTTCGAGCATGCGCAGTGGCCTTGTACGAAAAATAAGACTGTATGTAATACAGAACATTACTTAGGTTTGTCGCGTGGACCTAAAGCATATTTATGTGAATATGAAGAGGAGGCTCTAATTTTTTTTTTTAATTTCATTAATTTTTTTAAAGGCTTTCCATGTAAGGTGATGATCCCTAAAAAAACTTTTACAAACACATTTGAAAATTTCTAGACGCGCCTGTACGACACAAATACGTTCCTGCCAAATATATAGTATGCCATTGGTTATATTTTTAAGGAACTCTCTATAAATATTATGATGATGGTAACTTTTTTAAAAAAATGTTTATATATTGTACGTTTGTAAAGAGAAACTTGCAAGAAGAACTTAACACTCACGGCCACATGGCGTCCAAAGCGTAAGCACGTCGTGCCAAAGGTCCTGGGTTCGATTTCCACTCGGCGAGGTGGCTTTTCTTTCGAAAAAAGGCAACAGCCCTCTTTTCGCTATAAAAAGGTGGTCTTTAGATAACCTGCACTAAAAATCTTTGTTATGAATAAGTAAAGTTAAAATTTATACAATAAAGTAAATGCCAACGGCCATAGCCACGTTGAATACACCAGTTCCCGAAGATCACCGAAGTTAAGCAACGTCGGGCGTGGCCAGTACCTGAATGGGTTACCGACCACGTGCTGTAGGCATTATAAAAAGGTGGCAACCTGTAGATAGCCCGGCGCTAATGGCCAAGTTGTAGATGCGCCGTAAAAAAAAACAAACAAAAACAATAAAATAAATGTCACAGTTCTGATGTTGGTGACAGGATAACAAAGACAATTTTTTTTACCAAGGAAGAGACAATTTTTATTTCTTGTGAGATTTCGTTTCTTATCTTTTTATATTGAGACATAAAGCCATGTCTTTCAAGAAGGAAGTACATCGTCCGCGTCGCCTCCTGGTGGCAACTTGTACAATCAGTCATGAGGACCATACTCCGTGACCTGTATTCCTGATGTTCCCCAAGGAACAGGTAAGCGGTGCTAGGTCTAACTCCTACCTCGGTGTATAATCGAATCAAAGGAAGCTCCGTCACGTCTCTCGACAAACAGCCTTATCCCAATGGACTTCTCTATCGGGGAGGAAGATGGACTTTATTATAACAATACACAGAGGGATTTCTTCCTTATCACTTGTTCTGATCATGAATTCCTCATAAATCTAAAGGAATTCTTCCTTCAGGATATTTCATAAAGATGAGTAGCCTTCATAAATATGTAACATAGATAATGAGTTCTTCAGACACGAGCTGCCAAAACAGACACACTCCTGACTAAGGCAATGACTACAATGATAAGAAATGTTTTATAAACATAATTAATGGATATAAACATATAAATCAGAATGTTAACAGGCCACGAGGCCAAAAAGGAGCAGATCGTGTAGAGGTATCTGTTGACCGCACACTAGGGTGACAGCGTTTTCTGTCCTCTGCTCCATTCGCAAAATTTTCCCCAATGCAGGCTGGATTGGCATGGGGCTGGATTTTCCCCTGGGACCTGGGGTTCATTAAGGACTACTTGGGGCACCCATTCCAATGAGATGACAAAACTAGATACAATCTTCCTCTACCAACTCGAGGTCCACTAGAACATGAGTCTCGTGCGCTAAGCCACTGCGCTAAATTCGTCTTCATATATATATATATTATATATATATATATATATATATATGTATATATAGGTATATTTATTTGGAAAAGTTGTCGCTTTTATTAATTTCTACTTTTATCATTTATATTGTGGTTTAAATTAGATACTTATGAACATTGATTGTGAATAAGCCTTAAAGAAAATTTAATGCTGATTTCAAAAATGTAATAAAAAGTTGAAAAAAAAAGTGTACAAGCAGGAAAATTGAAGTTATAGTTAAAAAAAAGCACGGGTTTTCCTAAAGAATCTTTAGAACGGCGTATTTCTAGAACAGAGTGAGATGGAAATGTGTAATTGGTGGTGTTGAACTACTTTTTTTTTCGTAGTTTCATCCACTGGAGTATTGTCATTAAATTGTGATACACCCTGTATAAAGAGATTATCTTATGGATGCTGTTTTATGTTCTGCTGTTATTCTGCAATGTAATACCAATCGAACAAAGAGAAAATAAACCGGATGAGAACAGCGCGTGGGCAGAATCGAGACGGAGGAATGGACTCTAAGAGGACAACAAGAAAATGAAGAAAAAAGAGATTGAGAGATAAGTGGTAAGTACGTAGGCTATAAAACCAATATTTACAGGATAGGAGAAGTAAACGAGATCATGTAAACTACAAGGTAGTTGTTTGCCGAGTCGGCCGCAAGGGGCGTATACAGCACTCACAGTGAAGTAGAAAAAACAAGATGTCTCCACCCTTGTTTAGGCCCCTATCTCGTTGACATTGACACATAACCTTGTGTATGTCCAGGGTATCGAGAAGTAACAGAGGCGGCATGCAGTAGGGTCCACTCCCCCTACTAGATGGAGCACAACTGGACACAGGCAGTAGTATAGCACTTTAAAGAAAATGTTCAGGATAAAAAAATCCAAAAAAAGCTCATTCATTTAAAATTTCTTTATTTTATTAGTTATGGAAATCAGTTATAACCAGAGCCCGGAAGTTGGGCATTTATTTTGGTCTAAAATAGGCAGGCAAAAAGGCACTTGAAATACTGAAAACAGGCAGTACTGTAACTAAAATAGGTATTTATTTGGAGTGAAGGCAACGAGGAATCTCACTCATTATTAATGAAAATATGTATTTTAAATATTCATTCATTTCTTTATTACCAATTTATCACAGAATTAGTGTACTTACTCTTACTTTCCTTGGTTACTAGCAACAACAAAATGCTTTTTCAAAGTATGAAACGTCATAGACCTTCTCAGAAAAAATGTTTTTCATCATGTAAAAACTTACTCTGCATTATCTTATCATTTCGTAATCCGGAATACCAGGCAATTACGCATTGTCACAGCAAAAGGCGCGTGAAGAAGAAGACATACTTCTCTCATCCTCTCTCTCTCCTGGTATTCATAATGCTTGTGCATTCCTTCTACTAAGGAAGGTTCTGTTATTTACAGGGATTAAATCCATGGGTTGAGAAAACAAACTTTCGAATAGATATTTGTGACGGCAATATGTAATTTAATTTGGGCAACCTTTTTTGTCTTCGATGAACGGAAATTCATTATGGGATTTTTAAAATGTTTAAATCTCACAAAAAAAAATCCATAACGAGCAAAAAAAGGCTTTAAATCTTAAAATAGGCAACGGAAGGCAACTGTATACTATAAAAACTGTCTCTACACTTCCTAAATGCACGAAAACATATTTATTTCTATCTGATTCTTCCATATATCCATTAAAAAAAAAAGGCATTTTGCCTAACTTCCGGGCTCTAGTTATAACCGTTTAGTGTACTTCCCCGCTTTAAGGAAGAAAACCAGATTATGACACCGGATGGAATATCCAATCCAGTGTAGATAAAAATGTTGATTTTCGATTTAATAACTTTTTTCGATAAAAGTGGCAAAAACCCGAGTATACTCCAATATGACGAATTTTCTACAGGTTTGAAATTTTTCACAGGTTTGACATTTATCAAAACAATGAAATGCAAATTTTATTGAAGTTTTGATTCGAGGAAGTATTACAAAAATGAACATTAACAGACACGAGGAGTTCCGACTACTCGATATTTTCTTAAGTAACACTAATGTGCTCAAGTGACAACGAATGAAACTGTTTTGAGTTGCTGTTTCATTTACAGCTAAAAGTTTAATATAAATGATACATCAAAAGCAAGAGCAATTCAGTCATATTTGTTTTATCGGGACCATATAACATGTTTTTTGTGGTGGAGGTCCGGTGTGTCCAAGTGTCATGAAACCACATCCAAGTGATCCACACGTAAGTGTACTACTGTAATACAATGTCTACATAACATGTGCAAGCAATCTTTCCACCTCCATCAGTTGGAAAGCGCTTGTAGCAATGCCTGCAACTGGAGAACAGTTGGTGCGTTTTTGATCGTTGTGGTGCCAATAAACAAACTTGTTTGAATTACTTATTCATTTGACGGATCATTTACAGCTAAAAGTTTAATGTAATGTTTTATAAATGATACATCATATGAAAGAGCAACTCAATTATTTTTGTTTTTTCGGGACCATAGCACATGTGCAAGCAATCTTCCCATCGCCAACCAATAGAAAGATTTTGATCCTTCTGGTGCCAAAAAAAGAATTTGTTTAAGTCGCTCTTTCATTTGACTTGTTATTTATAACTGTAAGTTTAATACAATATGTTATAAGTGATACGCCAATGAAAAAGCAACTCAACAGTTTTGTTTGTTTGCACCAGTGCTCTGTTTTCTTTTTTTATTAAAGTGCATGGACTACCTAAGTCATTAGCACTAAACAGTGCTCTTGTGCCCGCAATGTTTTCGTAACCATACTTGAGAAAATGCTTGTCGCAAATGTGGCCCAATTTTTAACCCTTTTAAATTAAAAAAAAAATTAAATTTAATGAAATAAATATTGCAAAGTGTTAAAATGCCAATATATTATTTTGAAACACCCGATAAGTTCTCGTCTAAATCTCCAATATGACCATCTTACAATTGGTCGGAGAAAACGGTTGAAATTTCTAAAAGGTTGGCCTTCATTCATTAGGCGCCGAAATAGTATGCGTATTTATTTTAAGCTTTCAAAGTCATCATAATTGTATGCATCCTATTTAAAAATTTAAGGCGTGGATTATGAAAGAGGCGTGGATTATGTACTATCGAACTCAGTATAGACATTCACGTAGAAGTGCAAAAGACAATTTTTGCGTTGCGTCCAAAATCAATTAAATTGCATTCGCGGGACGTTCTTCTCCCTCACTTTTTTTTTTTTTTAAATCACTGCTTGTATGATCAGAGATAAACATTATATCGAAACACTAACGCTAAGATGATGCAGTCAACGTCAGTTGGAATTTCTAATTTTAATTTATTTATGTAGAATATTGGAGCGTTCTAGAAGAAATCTGTGAACCATAATAGTCATGTAACCAGTATAAAATATGATCTAGGTCGTCCGCTTGCTAAGGAACAAGATGTTACGTTGTTTACATATTCCGAAGACCCCCATATTACCACCATGGAAGAACATGCTGAGCCACTTAAATGACATATGGGTAACTTATGTAGAGCAAAAACCAAACAATAAAACATAACACAAACAAGCCGATATCTGTGGGAACACCCAGGGTTTAGGGCTCGGCGTAAAAAAATAGTCTTTAGTTACGCCGTAAAAACCGTAGACAAAGGGCATAACTCTGGATGACTACAGTCTTGGAGGTTTAGTGTCTATTTGCTACCCAAGGGAAGATGAAGGCTCGGAGAGTTTTACGACAGTTTTCGGACGAAGGTTAGCAAAACGGAAAGTTCTTCTTCTACTAATTGATTATGAGAGGGATTTATGGGGAAGAGTTCTCTTCAAACGGATATTAAAAAACGTCCATCAAAGATGAGCTTGAGTTATAATGGCCGGAGAAGTAGGAACAGAAAGATGAACTCGACTGCTTTTTGTAGAGAATTATTTAGACAATAAATCTGCCTAGTGAAGTCTTAACCGTTTACTCACTATTGTTCCCATTTTGGATCATTGATTCGAAAAAATTTAAATAACATTTCCATTTTATTAATTTATTTTCAATTACATTTTTCTGAAATATTTTTTCTTAGCTGAATCGACTTCCAAAATAAATGAAGCTGTTGTATTTTTGAGTGTTTTGCTTTATGCTGGTTTGTTGTACGCCCAGTGAAGTAAAGAACTGGTAGAACAACGCCAATAATTTTTATGTACTATTAGAAATATATATTTAACAATATAATATTACAGCTTTTGTAATATATTTATTTCCTAAATTGTAATCTGTCCTAAAAGAGAGATGTTTGCATTTAGGAACATCCTATGCCTCGAGAACACGAGATAAACCAGCAATCTGTCAACATTATCCCGGTTTCTACCATTTAGAGCTTTGCCAAAAATATTTTCATTTTTATTTTCCATTCTGCTTTTGAGCTAGATACTATTTCTTCTTTTTTTCTATTCCTTTATTTATATTCTTGCGTAAAATCGTAACATAATTTTGTAAAATGGTTACAGTTTTTCGAACTGTTGAAGAAGCAGTCGTAATCTAAATGTTTAAATTATTTATAACAAATGGATAAGTTAAGTAACAGTTCCTTTGAGGCAATTGACGTATGCCGATTACCTCTAGATGAAAATAGGTGTAACTAAAGGTGAGGTGACAAAAAATCGGACAAATAATTGAAATAATTCAAATTACATAGGAACAGATGCGTGTTTTGTTAACTCTGAGGAAATGTCTGATCCCTATGTTTCGTCTAGTATAAAAAACTGCCCGAACTAAACACGTTGAAATTACACAGCTATTAACAGTTCTTACATACATTATCTGGATAATTAAAAATTTAAGTTATTTTCTCTCGTGACTTTTAAAGGTTGGCAGCCCTGAGATATTGCAGCTTGGTGCATGCTTACATCCACAATTACCTGTTATGAAAATAGTTAATTCAACACGCAACAACTTCGCAAAACTCATTACAGATAATTATATGTTATAATAAATCAAAGATAAAAAATATTAAGTGCCTGACAGTTTTGTTCTTTTTTTTCTGAGTTGAAAAAGGTATAAATTATTTTTGAAATGTTAATGAGGGAGTTTCTAGACAGCCCAGTAGTTTCTTTACACATTCCATTTCTCCCCAAATTTTTTTAAAACATTTCTTTAAATTTTCATACTAGTTACCAAAATTACCTCACTAAAATGTTTATATATATATGTTTTAAATACCTGTTAGTATCTGCTAGTTAAAATATGAGCGATCGTAGTTTTTGTTCATTGTTCATTACGCCACGAAATTCGGTATTCAGTATTTCTTAAACAAAAGGAAGAACGAGTTTGTTCCTAAAATTAATCCAACGGGCGTGGGGGTTTCCTCCAGATCCAAATAGTTAAATAATCACTAATTTCCTGGCCATTTTGTTCAATTTAGGAATTTTTAACAATAACATAAGGTCAGTAAAAAGTAACTGCAATTGTGGGGTTATGTGATATATATCGTATATAAAAGAGTCCATATATCATCTACTGCTATTGCTAGAGGCAAAAATAACGAAAAACGGCCCATTATTAGTAGAGGTTTATATGAGCCCCACATGCACCTAAAAACATAATGTGTCTCTAAATAATTCAAGTAATTTTATAAAATTGGACCAATGAGAGTCGACTTTTATAGGAAAGGCTTATTTAGTCTTTCATTTTTGTTATGCCACTTAAAAGAGTGTCATAACAAAAATGACACGTTTTATATTCTTTGAACTTGTTGCCTTGTTGAGGAATGTGCTCAGTTTAAATAGCTCCTGCTTGATGGGTTTTGTATTCTTTGAACTTGTTGCCTTGTTGAGGAATGTGCTCAGTTTAAATAGCTCCTGCTTGATGGATTTGGATTCTTTGAACTTGTTGCCTTGTTGAGGAATGTGCTCAGTTTAAATAGCTCCTGCTTGATGGGTTTTGTATTCTTTGAACTTGTTGCCTTGTTGAGGAATGTGCTCAGTTTAAATAGCTCCTGCTTGATGGGTTTTGTATTCCTTGAACTTGTTGCCTTGTTGAGGAATGTGCTCAGTTTAAATAGCTCCTGCTTGATGGGTTTTGTATTCTTTGAATTTGTTGCCTTGTTGAGGAATGTGCTCAGTTTAAATAGCTCCTGCTTGATGGGTTTTGTATTCTTTGAACTTGTTGCCTTGTTGAGGAATGTGCTCAGTTTAAATAGCTTCTGCTTGATGGGTTTTGTATTCTTTGAACTTGTTGCCTTGTTGAGGAATGTGCTCAGTTTAAATAGCTCCTGCTTGATGGGTTTTATATTCTTTGAACTTGTTGCCTTGTTGAGGAATGTGCTCAGTTTAAATAGCTTCTGCTTGATGGGTTTTATATTCTTTGAACTTGTTGCCTTGTTGAGGAATGTGCTCAGTTTAAATAGCTTCTGCTTGATGGGTTTTGTATTCTTTGAACTTGTTGCCTTGTTGAGGAATGTGCTCAGTTTAAATAGCTCCTGCTTGATGGGTTTTATATTCTTTGAACTTGTTGCCTTGTTGAGGAATGTGCTCAGTTTAAATAGCTCCTGCTTGATGGGTTTTCTTTCTTTTATCTTTATTTTTTTTTAGTTTACATTTTTATAATTGAAAAGACATACAAAATTAATAAAGAAATATTAAATGTTTTAAACGAATTTTAATCATTTGTTTTTACAATATTTTTTACTTTAACAAGAATTTTTATTCTAAAATTTTAATTGTAACAGAATTTCTTATTTCATTTTAAAATTTTTTTAGATATTTTACATTAACGTCCTATACATTATTTTTAACGTAATATCGTTTTCTTCTTTTTTGTCATCTTTAGATTTCTTTAATAGTCTGTATTTTTATTTTTTATGGTCTTCTTATTATTTTAAAAGTAAAACTAGTAATAAATAATGATAAAATATTTACAAAAAAGTAATAAAAAAAATTTAGTTAAGAATAGTTTATTCTCATGTATTTATTCGCTCCCATGGTCATTTATTATACAGGGAGGGAATATTATACCTGTATATCATGTAAAGCCGGAATGGGTATTTTCCGAATTTATGTGCTCCATCCTATCGATAAATTCACTATGATTCCGCTTTAGGATTGATCATCATTATCAGGGCGTGATGAATGATGTAATAATCACTCAGTTCATTAGAGGTTTCCTGATTTAGATTTCATGATTAAGGATTAAGCTTTTTGAAATAATGGGATTGATTACGTTAACCATGTAATAGCTCCGTGAACTGGGAAAATCTTTCAGAGTGAAGTGTATTAAAAAAAAAAAATCCTCATAGGAACTGTATCATCTTTGTTTATTTGCATATTTTTTGTTTTTTTTTTGTTTTTTGAGTCTTGCAACTTTTTGCGATGGTCTCCTAACAGTTTTATGACTATGACAGTCCAAAAGAAAAAAAAAATGAAATAAATAATTATGAAATTTAACCCTGGAATCACAACGTGGGGTCACCCGTGACCCCTGACCCATTAAAATATTTGTTATATCCTAAACATTGCAGCTGTTAAACATGTGCGATCCTGTACCTTCCTGTCCTGACAAGGCGATCATAATAGACAGGCAGGCTTTTCTTATTCCTATCCCTCAGAGCGTATACAAAGCCTTTGGGTCACGGGCAACCCCACGTTGTGGTTTATGTAATATTTTTATTTATCGAATGCAGTATGTTTAACGATAAATTATTTTGCACTGAAGATAAAATTCACAATGAGTTGCTTTGGCAAATTGTAGAAGAGAAAAACAAAGAGTTTAGAGACGTTTTGGATAGTAAAACAGTGAAATTGGTGAAGCATGTGATATGAGTGAAAAAGAGGATGGCCATATATACCATGTGGTGTCTTTGATCGTAAAAAGGACAGGAAAGCTAGTGTCCAATTCTCAATTCTTATTCCTAGGAGTTAGTAACCAGTGTCCAATTCTAAGCCTGTTTATAACTACTTTTAATACATATAATGCTTATCATAAGTGTGATTTTGGAAGCTTAGCATAGAAATTCAACAACATGGCTCCAGTGATAACTGAAGAGGAAATGGCATAGAAAATGGGAAGAATATCCTAAAAATGCTCGTTTATTTCCAACAAATACATCTATTTTGGACTTGACCTAAAAATGTTTGCAGTCCATGCATACGAAAGTTTATACTGTGTTTCTCATTATATATTAACCCTTTAATTTAATACGTGCTTTAAAGTATAAAAAAAATCCACTTTAAACAAAAAATATTGAATCCTAGGATTTTATGTACGCAAACCGAAAATTAGTTACAATAACATATTCCTACTTTTCTCAGACACGGTTACACGCATATATATATATATATATATATATATATATATATATATATATATATATATATATATATATATATATATTTATATATATGGTAAATCTGAAGGAGAGCGTCCTCAGCTACGATTTTCTTCAAAGTTTGCACTATAACGTATTTTGATGCACTAAACACGAATCTGTTGAGGAAAAAAAAAACCCCCGCTCTCAACTAGGAAAGAAGTTATTTAAAAAAAAAAAAATTGAAGGTTAGGGAAGAATGCCTTTGAAGACGACTTTTGGGCATAGAATTCTTTTCATTTCTGCGAGTTGGATTGACTAGGGGTTTTGATGTTTTCTTGAGCGAGCGGAAACGCATAGCAAGTATGCCCAAAAGTGACAGTTTACGACCAAGTCAGCTACCACAGGTGAATCTAAATTTCAATTACACTTCGTCATTAAGGACTATTGCGCTTGCGCGTGTTTACATATAAGCTGTTTACCCCGTCTTTTATAACCTCCTTAACAGTGAACTTTAGCGCTTAATAACTTCTTTCCGAGTTGAGAGCGGGTTTTTTTTTTCAACGGATTCGTGTTAAGTGCACCAAAATACGTTATAGTGCAAACTTTGAAGAAAATCGTAGCTGAGGACGCTCTCCTTCAGTTTTACCATATATATATATATATTGTTTCCACTTTTTCTTTTTTCTGGCAGGGGGTGGATAAAGTAGTACACTCTTGGTTCACATTAACTACTTTATTTGGTTTGTTTCGCCCGACATGTTTCGTGCCTTTTCGCACCTCTTCAGGGGCTTTCCTATGCAAAAATATTTTTTGTGAGTCCTAAACTTAAAATTTTTACACTAATATACATCTATCCATTCCCTAAATAAATTTACATTTCAACATATAATATTCTATCTTAAATCTTAATCCTACCTTATCAGGAAGTTCTCTCGTCATGTTGTCTAGCTTGAGTCAGGCGTAGTACTGAAAAGTCATCTGTGGTAATGAATATGGCTGTTTGTATCGATTCTTTACCTATTTTAATGGTATCGATTATTGGTAAATTTTTTGGGAGGTTTAATTTATAATACTGTGGAAAATTTGGTACACATTTTCCATAGTATTATAAATTAAACCTCACAAAAAATTTACCTATAATCGATGCCATTAAAATAGCTAAAGAATCGATACAAAGAGCCATATTCATTACCACAGATGACTTTTCAGTACTATGCCTGACTATGTCGGGCGAAACAAACCAAATAAAGTAGTTAATGTGAACCAAGAGTGTACTACTTTATCCACCCCCTGCCAGAAAAAAGAAACAAGAAAATGTGGGAAAGAATATATATCGGGTCATCTTCACAAGAATTAATATATATATATATATATATATATATATATATATATATATATATATATATATATTGGTGTTTTTATGGCATTCTCCAGCGGTTTAATTACACAGGTCTACAAAAATAATCTTTCTGAAATTTGATTTGATGATTTTGCTCAATCTCTATGCTCCTCGGCGTGCTGAAGCCGAACATGAGGTCAGTCCCTCTCTATCACGTAAGGAAATTGTTCAATCTCAAGTAAGGGCAGAGGTATTACCATTAAAAGAAAACAGAATTGGCGAATAAGAGTTTTTATTTATTTCCATGATCTTTTAGTTATTTCAATGTTGTTTACTGCACAAAATACATAAATGTGTAGAACTAACAGCTTCAGAATTAACAGTGGCATATTTAGTTATTATTTTTATGAAAACGTATTTTTTTCTCTTGAAAATTTCTCCGTGTTCGTTTCCGGCTGTAGGACTCTTCAGATGATTCACGCTGCAGCATCCAACAATAGTCAGCCATCATGTTTACGTTCCATTTGCCCTGATACCTACGTTCCATTTCCTGGATGTTCTGATGGAACCTTTCCCCTTGTTCTTCACTTACTTCCCCTAAGTTTTCCGGAAAATAGTCCACATGCGAATGTAAGAAGTGAACCTTCAAACTCATGTTGCAACCTTGTAATTGAAATGCCTTCAACATGCGTTCCACGATACTTCTGTAGTTGGGATCCTTCACGTTACCAAGGAACTTCTCAACAACATCTTTAAAAGAATTCCAAGCTTCCTTCTCCTTCTCATTCATGGTCTGAGTGAAATGTGGATCTGTGAAAAGTTTCCGAATATCTGGGCCTACAAAGATCCCCTCTTTTAGCTTTGCATCACTTAATCGTGGGAACTTGGAGCATAAGTACTTAAAACATTCACCTTCTTTATTGAGAGACTTTACGAATTGTTTTATCAGCCCTAGCTTTATGTGTAGAGGAGGTAGCAGGATTTTGTCAGAAGGAACCAAACTTCTCCTGATTACATTTTTTTGGCCTGGCGACAGAGCTCCTCGTGATGGCCAGTCTTTGTTGTTCCAATGGGAATTTCTGTCTCGGCTATCCCATAAACATAAAAAACAAGGGAACTTGGTGTACCCTGATTGCTGACCTAAGAGCATAGTAAGTAATTCGTTCGAGAACTAATGACAAATTTTCGTATGTTTCTTTTAAATGTACTGAAGCATAAGTATTGCCATTGTGCAACAAAACAGCCTTTAGACTTCGCTTTGATGAGTCTATGAATAGACGCCAATGAATCGGGTCATATTGTATACCAAATTGACCCATCAGACCAAGAATGTCTTTGCAATAAATAAGATTCTCATCCAGAGCAAAGTAAGGAACAAAAACTGCTTCACGGTGTCGATACCATGAAAAAGAAGTGCCTGGCTGTAATAAATTTTTGTTTTTAAGACGGGAGCCAAGTAACTGAGCTGCATCTTTTGGAAGTCCAAGATCTCTCACTAAGTCGTTCAACTCCTGTTGAGAAATAAGCTGAGGTTCATCTTCTGAACTGCTTGCTTTGAACTCACTGTGTACTTCATCGCTCTCCGACATACAGTCTTCTCTATTAGCTTCCCTATCTATACTGCCCAAGTCACGAGGGGGCTGAGGAACTGTCAATCCAGGACCGTGTGGGTACCGGACGACTAGCAGATTCCACATTAGGGTAGTTAATGAGCTTATGATTTTTGGAATTATAGCCTTGAACATGACAATTACAAAAGTAACAGTCATTAACGTGTTTTTTTTGCTCCCTCCACATCATTGGGATAGCAAATCCGAAAGATTTTAACTCTCCTTTGTACCATAAGCGAAGTTTTTCTACGCAGCTATGGCATACTTTGTGAGGAGCCCACACTTTATCTTGATCTCCTATTCTCAAGCCAAAATATGCATAATATACATTTTTGACAAAACCTGTTATATTTCGTTGGTATTTCTTAACTGTGTACTCACCACAGATAAAACAGAAGTAGTCTGGACTGGTAACACAACGACGATGAGACATTTTGTCTAAATGCACTTTCAAACCTTAAAATACGTTCTTAATCACTTTGACACAACTAAGAGACCTCAGTGAATGTGTTCACTTCAGTTGATACTACTGAACTGAGAGAATGAACAGAAATTTAGCTCCAAGTTCCTGATACAACAGGTTCAATCTCGTTTAGCTTCAGACGGTGACATCTGAGACCAAACAAGTACGTTCCTGTCTGAACAGGTCGTGCCTAGACACCCTCAGGCCTACAACATCTACTGAGGCGGTCATTGACTACACCACCTAGTGAAAGATGTCTGTTTATAAAAAGAGAAATCGTTTGGAAAAAAAAACAAAAAAACTACTTCTTACCAAATTTATGTGTATAGCAGGTATATTATGTTCTATGGATTTGAAAAAAATCTGTACGTGATAGAGAAAAACGGACTTCATTCTCGGCCTCAGCACACCGAGAAACACAGAGATTAGCCAAAATCATCAAATCAAATTTTTGGTTGTAGACCTGTGTTATTTGGGTGATCATCCCATGTTTTTATAACTTTAACTTTTGTTATTTTGTAATAACCTGTAACATATTAAACTTATTTCAACATATGGCGCCTTCTAGATGTAGATTCTTGTATCGGCGCATCTCACCACTGCGTGGAACCGATGGAAGTGTTATGAACAGCTTTAGAACAGTTCCATATATAGGAGGAGCAGCGCTAAAAGATATATTTTTCTAAAAATTTCCTTCTTCTTTTGTGAATTTGATCAAAGTCAGTTTTTGTATTTAGAATTAAAGTTTCAGCTGCATAAAGACATTCGGCTTTGGTTTACATGTTGTAGTGTCTATGTTATGCGAACTTAGAGATTGATTTCTTATTATATATGTATTGTGTTGATCTGAAGGCTGTCGGTATCTTTTGAGAACACACTTATTTATTGATATGGAAGGAATTCAGTCTGCTGTTCAACGAAATATCAATGTTTTATATGTTTATTTAGGTCGCTGCCATGTTGAGAAATGTGCTCACCACAAGCAGCTTCTGCGGGCTGAAGTTCTTAGGTTGACCAATTAATCTGTTGAATCAAATATTATAATGAACAATTCGCAACACTTTATATGCCCTTTGGGTTAGCTAATACAAAGAGCGACGCCTCCCAGTGAGTCAGCCCCGACCTGCCCCAAGGCTAATCCCCGTGCACACCCTCTGGGACAATGGCACACTGACCCTACTCAGCTGTGATGACCTCATCTCCCGCTAGAACTCCTCCCATTCCCGCCTAAAACCGATTTAACCCGGATCAAAGGCCGCCCTCGGTTTTAGATTGATTCGAGAGATAGAAAAAATTCTCCCTCCCCCCCATATCCCGAATCCGCGTAGCCCCACCCCACGCTAAAATATAAAAAAAAATAAAGAACGTAGCGCTTCTAATCTATGTTTATATTGTGCAATGGCTCGTGAAATTCGGTTCTCCCCTCCCCCCGGTTCATTGATATTGTTATTATGATAGAAAAGAGAGCACATGTTCGAGGCATGGGACATCAGCACCTGTCCCAACATATTGTTGACAACTGTTAGCCATCAAGACAAAAACAGTATTTTCAACACAATTTTATTTAACAACGCTTATAGCCAACGGCCATAGCTACGTTGAACGCACCGGTTCCCGTAGATCGCCGAAGTTAAGCAACGTCGGGCGTGGTCGGCGCCTGATTGGGTGTCCGACCACAAGCTGTTGGTATTATAGAAGGGTGGCAACCTGTAGCCCAATAGTTGATACGCCGTTAAACACCAAAAAAAAAAAAAGCTTATAAACGTCTGTTTCAAATTGAGTTCCTTAATCAGACACCGAAAGTAGGAATTAAAAATGATTTATTTTTTAAATGTTTTCTCTATAAATAATTTTTAATTTCTGCTGAGAATCCACATATCTACAAAGCCGGCATATGCACATAAACGATACCTAAATAACGGCAATCTGTAGGTTTATGTGGACAATAGGCAAGGAGGGCCGTGGTCTTGTGGCTGACGCTTTGGATTCTCATGCGGGAGATGCAGGTTGGAGTCTCACCTGCAGCAGGTAGAGTTTTTCGTTTCAGGGCCGGTTGAAGGAATTGCCTGCTGCACCATGGATGTTTAGGAATGCTGGCAGCCTATAGATAGTCCGGCACTAATGTACTATATGAAAAAGCGCCGGTAACGAAGAAAAAAAAAACAATATATATATTATATACTATAACTGGCTGAAAACACTTCCTATTTATCCTAAACGTTTTCAAGATCAGAAATAAATAGACTTCATGGTAAACCTATTATTTAAGTAAATGATGTTATTCAAATTATCATTTTTTTTTCTTTATTTAAAAAATAATATTTGGAGGCGCCGGGCATCGATCCCGGTACCTCTCGCATGCTAAGCGAGCGCTCTACCATCTGAGCTACGCCCCCTGAAGACAGGACTGGTCAAGAATTTAAAAGTAGCTGAAGTAATATGAAGAAATCTAGATCTTATGACGAAAGAACCTGTAAGAATTCAGCAGACGGGGTTCCGAGTAGGCAACCAGCGATACAGAAGGACTTATTGATACTTGGTTTATTTGTATATTTTAATAAAATAGTTTTCAGAGATTGCTCAGTTTTTTAATGACGTCTAATCTCAAGAATTATTATTTTCAGAATCCACTGAAAGTGTACTACATTCCCGCGAGATATTCATATTTCTTGTTTAATCCCTGGAGGAAGTTTCGTTTGCGAATTTAGGAACAGCCTGCCAGTAAAGTATTAGATGAACTTCAGATGGAGCTGGTGGTGGATACCTTGTATTTTTGTTATATATATATATATATATATATATATATATATATATATATATATATATATATATAACACAGGTATATTTTTTTTTTATACTACAGGTATATTTTTTTTTTGTTGAGTTTTCCCTTCTTTCCTTCGCAAAATACACAGAGAATGAAAACAAGCTGGCTGGAGACTACCCTTGGAAGGTGGATACGAAAGGCGAACTCAACAATCCACTACTGGTCCGCAATTTTTGTTGAAAGTGATTTACACACTAATTCCTGGAGAATTATTATATAATTTGTTTACTGATATAAATTAATAAACAAAAAATGAGAAATCTCTCATCGAATAAATAGTTTGAATATTTACTGGGGTTCACCCTTATGGAAAAAATATTCAAACGCATTTTCCTGAAAACTATCTTTTGTAGAGTTCGCCCCTCATATCCGTAACGCCTCATATATATACACAATGTAGCTAATCTATTGTTGATATCTCAGAAAATATTTAAAGAAATTTTTCAAACATTCTTTCGTAAATGCAATATCAATGGCTCAATTTTTTCGGCCCGGTGGCTCAATTTTTTTGGAGAACCGATGGCCGAGAGTGTTAAGGCGTGAGTACTTAACACTCCGCGCCAAGGGTCGAGGATTCAATTCCCACTAAGGGTGGTGCCTTTTCTTTAGAAATAAAGAAAATACATCAGTGCTATCCTGGCTAGAAAAGGGAGGTTACCTTTAGATAACCCGTCGAAACATTCTGAGTTAATTATACTGGACGTTAAAATTTAAATAAATAAAAAATTGTTTTTGGAAATTATTCAAAATGGCCCTCATAATTATTTTGTTTGCAGAACACATTTCTCATGTTATTTAGCGAGATTCCCACTAAATATGATTGTTACGGCCAGTTCTATATTTTCTTCTGGCATAATTTATTCCACATTGCATCTAATGTTATACACCTAATGTTGGAAGAACCATGGTTCTAAAGTGCAGTATACGTCCAATATTGGAGGAGCCGTGGATATAAACAGCAATAAGGTGAGGCCTAATAAAAGGGGGGGAGGGGGGAATTATGAATGACTGACTCAGGATGGAGTCTGAATGAAATTCCCAGCGGCGGCTGTCCGATCCCAATCAGCCTTCCTAATGGGTCGGAACCTCCCTGTTCGATTGTAGGAATAGAATCGATACTCGATAATGAATCATTCGCCAACGATAAAGGCCTTGCAGGCGGCAGGCGAGTTCGACGCGGGCTGTTATTAACTCGCTAATGAGCTGTGTGATTGATGCGTTGCGAGATGCAGAGGACGATGCGATTCCAGATGGCAGTTTTGTAATGGTCCTTTTCCTGTTCAATCGATGAAATTGTAAACCACAGCGATTCTTGTGATAACACATCTCTGTTGAAACAGAAAGGACAACAGCAATGTGCAGTCAATCATTCAACTAAGAATAGAGACTAAATACAATGTTTTATGCCTAGTTTACACGAGCTATGTACTTGGCACCTAACCAGTTACAAGTATTAGCAAAGCGGCAAGTACAAGGTGTCAAAAAACTAATTCCTAGATAATTCTCCAATACAAGATGGAGAATATAACCCCCATATTGACCCCCGCAAAATTAACGTTAAAATATTATTCAAGGTGATTTATTGTATATTTCGAATCTACGAGTCACGAGAAAAAAAAGTCAACAGCACCATTGGTAAAAAATTACTCTATGTGGTCAAAATGACCATAATTGACGAATGGTAGCCGATTTCGAAAATTTTTCTTTTACATGTTCTACTAACACTGCTTTACGCAAAAATACCCTTTCTAGTATAAAAAAGTATAAGTATATTGAAAAACTAGCCTCTCACCAGGATTGATTGGATGAAAATTAATCATATTTTACAATTGACAGGAAAGCCTTCATGATGTTATTCTCGAAGCTTATCAAGAGCTCTTTGCCATAATCTTTTAATCGATCGCTGAAATTACTCAATAGGGATTACACAGGTCATGTATGATTTACATAAACCAGCCAATTTCTCAAATTTTCTCCATTTGTTTTCAACGAGGTTTCTCCTTTTCTTTTTTTTTATTTCTTTTTTATTATTTTTTTTCTCAATAGACAATAACATTGTCTTAATAATTTGTAGTAAACAAGTTTTAATTGGTCATTTTGACCATAAGGAGTTATTTCTGATCTATGGTGCCCTTTAATTTTTTCTTCCTCGTGACTCATAGATTCGAGATGCGCAATAAAACAATTTGACCTTGAATAACATTTTGAGGTTAATTTTGCGGGGGTCAATTCGGTTTTTTTTTTCCGATCTCGCATTAGAGAATCATCTGGCTAACAAATGACCATTGCTTTTCTGACACCCTGTACAAGTGAATAGGAGTGGCTTCTATTTAATTCTAAGTATGTTCCACCACCACCATTCTACTCTTCAGTTGACCCTTGACACCTCATGTAATCAGCCCAGCAAGAATTTAATACCAATTAGTCTGCTTGATTGGCATCTGGATAATTATATTATTATACGGGTTTAATATTGATTTCAGTACTTCAGGTTTCCACAAAAAAAAGTGGATAACATAGACTTTGATTAGTGTATTACTGTTATTTCGGTTTGGCATTATCTTTAATTTTTCTTTAAGTATTCAACCTCAAAAGCTGAACTCCTTTAAAATTTTATATGTATATATAAAAAAAGTAATGAAACCTATACTTAGTTAAATATGAATGAATATATGTATAAAATTTAAAATTTATTCAGAGAGGGGAATAATTTTAATAAATGTAAAATGTATGCTTTAAAAAGAGATTCAAATTCAAAGCCTTTCTCATTAATTCTAATGAGGGGGGCTCCCTTTTGTTTTACACCCTTTATATGTACTTAAATCGTCCATGCTTTATCTCCGTTCCCGCCGTTTGTATGTTCATTTCAACATGTCCCAAGCCCTTTTTGTCTCCTTTATCATATTGAAATATTTTAGTAATAAAATACACCCTACATTATTTTAATAATGTAGCATTTATAATAATTTTTTTTTTTTTGTAATTTTTCGTATAATTTGTTCTTTCTGTAGGAATCCTCTAATCATATATTCAGCACAAAAAAAAAAAAAAAAAAAAAAAAAAAACGGACACTCAGATTATTGTCTGTTCTATCCGGAAGCTCCAGTAAATTTTTGTGTTTTTAGTGCGTAGTAAGAACTGGATGTGTTGGGTTATTAAAATAATGTATTATTATTAAACAAATTCTTGTTATTTAAAACATGCAAAATAGATTAATAATAGCTAAAAAGGAACAAAAATAATAATTTATTTTGTAGCACTTAATTGTTGATTCTCCCTACGTTTCGAAGCAGGATGGCTTCTTAAAATGTAATATTACCCCTCCTTGAACGGCGGAGGGATCGAAACCTCTCAGGTAAATATAAATATATTTACATATATGTATATGTGACCAATAACTATCCCGAGCCTTATCTCCTCTGCTTTATTAATACTGAAGGGATTATTTCAGTGAGCTTAGCTCAATCCTATCCTGAACTAGCATTTATTTATATACACCCTATCACACATCTAAAGAAATTTAAACGACCCGTTTTCTTCGTTACCTTTAGGTTATGAAACACCTACACTTCTCAACGTAGAATTGGGTTATAGCGTCCATAACATACGTGGTTTTGCTGCCTATGGTGAGAGAGAAAACTCACTATAACCTTTCTTGCATAAAGGCGTTTTTTCTTATTATTTTAATGGTAGTTTATCGAATTTATATAACTATCTAACATCTACTATTCAACATTTACAGTAGAATAGTGAACATTGTTAGGCTAGAAAGTTGTGTTGATATAACAGTGGAACAAACCATCCAAGTAGGACTGTTTCAAACCACTAGGCCTCTTAAGTCCTTTTAAGTCCAACCAAGTGGACTTAAACTACTCAGTTTAAGCTTGAAATACACCTCACATCTTAGGGTCTTTGTCTTAGGATTGTCAGGTCGAGATTTGGGTCACGACTTATCCCCTTGTATTTATAGTTTAGTGTTGTATCAGCAGTGGTTGGGTTCAATAGCCATTAGTGTATTTTGCACTTAATATGGTTGCTAGGACTAAACAAATCTTGTAGATTTAGTAAAAGGGAGGCTGTTTTGTTTATTACAAAAGCCAAGATTTGTTAAGGGTGGCATTTATTTAAGATTTAAGCTTCGTTAACCATTTTTCTAATGTATTAAAACCAACATACTTTGAACTGACGGAAATAACGTTTTCATGCTTTTCAAAGGATAAAATTTAATAGTCCTTCGATATTATGCGGTACTCTTGCTGACCAATAGGTAAGGGTTTTTTTTTTTTTCATTTTAGCGTAGATCCTCGCTCCCTCCATAGGGAGGAACCCCGCTCATAAGGTTGACCTCATAACGCAATCCGGAAGTGCTGCACGCAATTATACCGTTCTGGACGTGATTTTGGATTTCCCGGCAAACTTCCTTTCGGCTCTACCATTTGTTCAGAGCTGTAAGCAACCGAAATTATTAATAAAATGCCACGATCCGATTGCCTCTTCTGGGCTCAAGAATAAATATGATCTTAACGAGTGCTAAATAACCCTTCAGCGATAAGAATGGGCTATGAAGACCTCGATACGGGACAATAGAGGCGAAGGGTAAGGCGACAAGCAGTCTAGAGCTAAACAAACACGCGGACACAGCTGGTACTGCACCGGTCGCCATATGTCTGCCTTCGACAATAGCCTGTCTCGTATTGGTTAGTAATAGAGTTCAATGGAACCCCGTTGCAAGGACCTGTATGATCTGTTTGTCTTTCTTGTTGAACTCCAATGGGGAGCAAAGGGCTTATCGTACCTTCCGGGGAGCATTTACACTTATAAAATATCGTACGAAGAACTTTTAAAGAGCTCCAAGTACGTTTGCGACAGGAAGTAGTGCTAGTTATCTGGACATGGGAACACACTTTTGAAGACATGATAGGAGGCTGAATCCCTTACTATAGAAAAAAAAACACAACCCAAGTTGTGGGAATCGAAACCACTATCCTATTACGGAATGCTGATGCCATAGAGTTCCTTTATAAAAAACTAATCAAGTCAATACCACAATTCTCCACGTCTTGTATAATGTTTTTTACTAGGTTATCAGAAAGTATTTCGTGAGCACTAGTGCAATGATCAGAGTTTTCAGAAATGATAAAAGTACCTAAATTATAAGGCTATTTAAAGTTTGTCAAATATTAGAACATAAGAATCTAAGGCGTAAGCCACGAGACCACGGGGAGGCCCCGGTACTTCACTAATAACAGGACCTTGGAAGAGAAAGGGCGAATCTCAAATTCCGGATGTTGGGAAATCGATGTCAAAGTTCTAGAAATGCTTCAGGATAGCAAGGGCGAATGTTTACTCTATAGAATTCTTTTTTTTTTTTTTATTTATTTGTTTAATGTGTCGTCAACCACTATGGGGTCATTAAACACAAGATTATAGATGTGTATTTGTTTAATTGATTCTATTGGCGTTCCACGAAATTAACCAGAAAGAGTGGGGGAATGGAATTATAATTTTATTTGAAGATTATTATTTCGGATGATTTTAATTTTAATGTTTCCTTGTTTACGATATTTTTGAGGTGATTTAAATATTTAGATTATGATATTTTTTATGGTGTCACATATTTGATAATGTATTTATATTTAATTTATATTTTTAGATATTATTTATTAGTTCACTTGATGTTAAAAATTCGAATAGCTTATTGATCTGTTTGTGATGATCCGCTAATATTTCATCAATTCTATCAGATAGCTGGGCTTCTCTTCTGTGTTTCTCATAGATTTTACAATTAATCAACAGGTGGTGAACGGTGATGATTTGGTTACATTTTTCACAAATTGGAGGGGCGCCTCGGGACATTAGATATGAGTGGGATAATCTTGTATGGCCGATCCTAAGGCGAGTCAGGATGCGTTCTTCTTTTTTAGTTGGCCGAATTGATGTTTGCCAAGGTGTTACTTGTTTTTTTATAATTCGTAATTTATTATCAGTTACAGAGTCCCAGGTTTGTTGCCACTTTTCTAGAATTGTATGCTTCACATAGTTCAGAACATCACCCTGAGGTATCCTGGGGTATTCAATTCCTTCTCCTATGGCCTTTTTAGCCAACTCGTCAACTGCTTCATTGCCCTTTATGCCGCAATGACTGGGGATCCAGACAAATGTAACATTTTGGTTTTGGTGGTTTAGCTGATCAAGTGATTCTAAGATGTCTATTGTCAGTGGATGTTTGGTGAATGGATTATTCAAGGCTAGTAGTGCTGATAGGGAGTCTGTAAAAATATTAATATTGCCATCTTGTGGAGTTACTATATTAAGAGCCTTGTTGATAGCTAATAATTCGGCCGTGTAGATACTGCAGTTAGGTGTTAAAGTGAACATGTATCCTCTATCTTCTGAATAAATGGCGGAACCAACCCCATTTTTGTCCTTCGAGCCATCCGTATAGGCATCTCGTCCTTCCGGGAGCTCACTTTTTAGTTTTCTAAATTCAGTCAACAGAATCAAAGGATCTATGTCTTTTTTATTAAATTTGGTAAGAGACAGATTCATTTTAGGTGCTGTTAATGTCCAAGGTGGTTTTGAAGCGGAGACGTTGTGGATCATATTTTGGGTGTCGATTCTTGATTCTGTGATGTGCTGAGTAGTTCTGCTATAGAATTCTGATTCATAAACCTGATTGGTAAAGAATGTAATTGAAATTCAATGTTTTAATTTTAATTCATACGAGTGATTTAAGGTTTAGAAAATGCTAGGATGGGAGTTTAAGACCCGGGATTCGCCCTTGAAATCGGACATTGAATTTTTCATAGGTGACGGTGCTATTTACATTAACTTGAAACTGTGAGAGAACTAAGGGCGAACCAGAGAAACAAGGCGAAGCGACGTGTTACCACCTACATCTTTCTGACTCGATTTTTCATATTCGCCCTTTCTCTTCCAAGGATCTTCTTATAAGAAAATTATATACTATTATTTATACATATATAATCAGGTATTTCAGTTTTTCTAGATATGAGAATTATATTCGTGACATTAATGGTTACGATTTTTACTCTAAGTAGATGATGATGTAAATGTCTTATAATTAAAATGTAACTAGATGCGCATATGTAATAATTTGTTCTGAACGGATCACTTTCGCTGCGGATGCTCATAAATAAATATAATAATAAAAAAAAGGCGCTAATAGCCAAGATTTGTTGATGCGCCGTAAAAAAAAAAATAAAAAAATAAAAATAAAAAAAATAAAAAAATAAATCTGTAGGGACCTGAGATCAATTTTAGCGCTTGCCTTAATAGTTTAAGTTTTCTTCCACTCATTTTGATAGTAGCTATCTAACTGGGCCATATGTATTATTAAGGAAGTTCTAAAAATGTTTAATGACCGACATCATTTTAGCCGAGAATAACGCAGGACTGGCGTGACTCGGAATAATTTATTCCTGTAATGGCGTAAGAAGACATTCTCTTCATCATTCTTATTGAATTATCAAGATTTCGGGAGGGGGAATGATCATTTTATCTATGCAAATCATGTAGTTTATCAATGTTACATAAGGGGGTCAGGAGTCTCCATTATTCCTACGAGAGGTGTTCTTCCTGCAATTTTTTTAAGGTACAAAATTAACATTTTTATTGTCCTGATAGCAAAAAAAAAAAAAAAAAAAAAAACTTTCACCGCGTGCACATATTCAGTTTAGTTTGTAGAGTTCTTCCACTACTAACGCACCAATTTTGAAAATCAGCCCTATCCTGGCGAGAAAAGGGTGGTAACCTATAGATAACCCGTAAATGTTGAGTATTGTTCAATTAATCTTTCTCATTACTTGTGCACGATAACGACTAAAATAGATTAATTGTCCATTTGGAACCAACCGTTCCTTAATTAATTCCTGAGTCTCGGCTTTAAAGAATAAAAAATTCGGTTGCTGTCTTGTTACAGTACACATCGCTATCGTGACACATTCAGAAATACACACATACGAGTATATCTTATTGACAAGACGGATTCTGTCCATGGGAGAATATAAGGGAGAGGGGCTGAGGGGGCTGCAGTCCCACCTAAATTTTGATTAAATCGGTGGAAATGTGTCAGAAAAACTTTAAAAGTAAATTTAAAAAATAGAATTTTGGGGCTGAAATAGCATTTTAGTTGGCTAACTATTCCTAGTTCTAGATTGTTAGTATTCCATACCCCCCCCCCCCCAATACTCCAAACCCTCCCCCTCCCAACTATTCAACATTATCGTCTGGGAAAACGAATGAAATAATTTTTAAGGCGATACATTTTGCAAAATAAAACAAGTTTTCTAACTCATTTTCAGTTCGCGTACTTAGTATCAATGGATTCAGATCAAACATTTTCTAAATCTTTAACATTCATCTAGATGAACATACATAAATGTTGGTTACGTTAGGAGACATGAAAGTAACAGACAGAAAAGGGCGGGAAACCGTGGTAATTGAACGTGGTAATGTTGGTTACGTTAGGAGACATGAAAGTAACAGACAGAAAAGGGCGGGAAACCGTGGTAATTGAACGTGGTAATGTTGGTTACGTTAGGAGACATGAAAGTAACAGACAGAAAAGGGCGGGAAACCGTGGTAATTGAACGTGGTAATGTTGGTTACGTTAGGAGACGTGAAAGTAACAGACAGAAAAGGCTGGGAAAGCGTGGTAATTGAGCGCGGTAATGTTGGTTACGTTAGGAGACATGAAAGTAACAGACAGAAAAGGGTGGGAAACCGTGGTAATTGAGCGTGGTAATGTTGGTTACGTTAGGAGACATGAAAGTAACAGACAGAAAAGGGTGGGAAAGCGTGGTAATGTTGGTTACGCTAGGAGACATGAAAGTAACAGACAGAAAAGGCTGGGAAAGCGTGGTAATTGAGCGTGGCAATGTTGGTTACGTTAGGAGACATGAAAGTAACAGACAGAAAAGGCTGGGAAAGCGTGGTAATGTTGGTTACGTTAGGAGACATGAAAGTAACAGACAGAAAAGGGTGGGAAAGCGTGGTAATGTTGGTTACGTTAGGAGACATGAAAGTAACAGACAGAAAAGGCTGGGAAAGCGTGGTAATTGAGCGTGGTAATGTTGGTTACGTTAGGAGACATGAAAGTAACAGGCAGAAAAGGCTGGGAAAGCGTGGTAATTGAACGTTTACTACATTCTCTACAAACACGGTTCAAAAGTAATTGCCGTAAACTCCATCACATTTGGAGGAATCGGTGCTTAAAATTTGACTGTTTCGGTTTCGTTCTTTCGAACGGTTTTTTTGGCTCATTTTTTAATAGGAAGGTTTTTTGTAAACTAAAATGTAAACAGTAAAATGAGTATTTCAGTAACTAAGATATAAAAAGCCCAAGAATATTGGGAAATATTTTTCCTAGAGCGAACTTTGAGAAGATGGAAGGAGTATTTTCAGCTTAGGATACTGTCAGTTTACTGTCGCATAAAGTTTTGCTTCTATGATTTCTTTTTTCACTTTTACACGTGTTTACATTTATCACGATAGAGGCAAAAAAAAAGAAAAAAAATTACTGTTTCTAATCTTTTTAACTGGGATTAAGGAAGAATGGGTACCCGCTAAGATGACGCAGTTCCTGCAAATATGACCTTTTTATTTTAGCCTCAGTAAAAGAGAGTAGAATACAATTGAAGGAATAATTTCAGTTCCCCGTTTGCACTATAACGAAAATCCCCATATCTCATGGAACTGACATTTTTTAACAAATCAAAAGCCTCATGGATTCGTTAATGAATCGCTTTTTGGCAATATGTTAATGTTACTACCCTGAGTAGTACTCGGAGTTAGATAGTACAGAACTAAGATTTGTTTGTCGAAATGTCCTAAGATATACTACCAGCAGGATAGTTTGATGTCACTAATAAAGCTGGGATAAGCCCAAGGGCTCACAAGTTGGATGCAACTATCATTGCAGTAGTTACCTAATTCAACTCGATAACTGTCGGCAAAGTTATATTTGTCTCTGCTCAATGATAAGTGTCGTATCAAGCAATAATCCGTAATCCCATAAATCTATTAAATCCCCTTACCTCTTTATATTCCTGTGTCAGGGATGCAGACAATAGTTATTTTCTACATCCTTGTGAAATTTCTGAAAAAAGAAAATTTTAAATATTCCTACCTCTAACTAACGAATAAATTAGGATTGCCAAAGCCCATAAAGAAAATATTCATGAAAATTCTATTCTAGAAAAAATTAATCCACTTCCCGTTCCGAAGACTGTATTTGCCGTTAGAATTTCTTTGAGAGGGATCCGGTGATTTCAAAACTGCTTAAGGCTGACTAGAAATATCGAAGTCTCACATGCAACATATCGTACTCGGGCGTGCACAAAAGATTTTATCATCTTGGATAGTCGTTCAAGGGTTGGTCCCAGACCGTAGTACCTAGGCCCACCGAGCCGATTTATTAATGGGTACCTGCGAAGTGGAAAATCACGTGGCTAGAGCATAGTACTGACCACACTATCTCCCTTGCTCGTCCTTTGAATATAAATCATATACCTCTACATTGTCTGCCCCTCTGGGCCCTTTCTGTAAAGTCTTTAATTAAATAATAAATATACACATGTATTACTGGTTTAGTATTTTATTTAAATTTTAACGTCCTTTTATAATTAACTCAGAATTTTAGGACGGTATCAACACTTTACCACCCATTTCTAGCCAGGATAGGGCTGATGCCTTTTCTTTTTTTTTTCCAAAGCCACCAATTCAAGTGGGAATCGAACACACGACCACTAGTTTAGTATCAGTAAGTATTATTATTTCTGAATGACAAGAGCGATAAATATATTATGGAAGCACGCCGGGATGTCGTAATTGCTGTAAGTGTAACTTTTTTTAGGTGTTTTAATTTCACATAGGTCTTTTACTTTCAAAATTATATAAGGCATAAACTTGTTGTATCTTGTACTGCTTAACTATCTACAAGTTGTACAGCTAGAAACATTCTCTTAATGGGGAATACCCACTAACTACTCAGACTTTATAATGGAAAATAGCGCTTTCAGTTAATAAAGTTAAGTCTGCAAGACCTAAGATTAGATTAAACCAACAATGATTGTAATCATGTTTTCCTCTAGTTGTTCTGCTCTAGAAGTTGCATAGATTCCACACCTATGCATTCCTTGACAGCTCGAGCTGTACTAACGGTTTACACTTAGTTCTGCGGGTTTTAGACTGCGGTTAGTTCATTCGTTGAAGGTAACCAGGTTAGGGATTATTATTGTTAATGTCTTCTCCAAGTTAGTGGTTTTCATTAAAAGTTAAGCTCCGAGCGATTAACGATGGTCTTGAGTGCAGATTGTACAGACGGTCTGTAGAAATAACTTGATACAAGGATAAACCACATTTAGAATAATACAGAGGATTTTGCATTATAACTGAAATTTTAAGTTTTAACCGTTTAATAATTGAATTAGATATATATTTTGCCAATATTGATACTATCAGTTTTGTAATTATCGGTCGAATCTTCATAAAAGTTTATTGAAAGATTGATTCTACAAACATTCAATAGCGATACCAACGAAAAAACCGGCTAGCAAAAGAATCAATCTATGTTAATCTTAATACAATGATTCGACCGTTAATTACAAAACTGACAGTCTCAATACTGGCAAAAATTATAATTAAATTATCCGAAGATTAAAACTTTAAATTTCAGTTATAATACAAAATTAATATACAGATTTTGTTGGCACACTAGCAGAATGCCCTCGGTGTGAATAGGACTTATCCACTGAACAAATTATGGTAAAATTATTTGGCCTTTTTTAAATTAGTTTTTAACACCATATTTACTTGTCACGACTATAATTCTTAAGGAGGTGAAGTTAGCTCATTGATAGAGCACTGGACTAATAATCTGGAAGACCTGAGTTCAAATCCCGAGCAAGCACAAAATATTTTTATCTTCTAGTTCGTTCATGGGGAGGATTCGGCCTCCGTGACCGTCCCTAAGCCAACCCAACCTTTAATTAATTTATTAATGGGGAGCCTAGCAGTCGAATCCGCAAAGAGGAAAATCAGGAGGCTGGAGCATAGTACTGGCCACACTATCTCCCTAGTGGACCGTATGGTCATGAAGCAGATACCTCCATAGTATCTGCCCTTCAGGGCATGTTCCAGGACTATTTTTTTTTTTTAATTTATTTATTTATTTTTTTTTTTTTACTATAATTCTTAAAACTTTTAGAAGATTCTTAGCCAAATTTAACATTCACTGAATTTATTTGATTAAGTTATCTAAGATTGTGCCCAAGTGTGTCACTGATGGCTCACTTAGTATCCTGAGCAGATATCAAGAGAATATCTAGAATGTATCGGTAATGTAATACCAATATCGGATATAGCGTTCATCGAAGGGGCATTGAATTCCCAGTTCTCTCTAAACTATCTTCATGGAAAAAACAAAAATATGAGATCAGCATTCTTTGCAGTTTTTATGAGTTATTATTATAGACTTATTCCATCATTCGATTTGCTATATGTTTATTTATTGTAGCTCCCAAAAGATCTTTTCATTACTTATTTTAAATACATTTTATTGTGATATTTGTCTGCAATTTCTATCCTCCAGTTTGTGACATTTAGTGATCGATGTTATACCTTAAAAAGTTGACCGAAGCTGGTTTTCCGATTCGCACAGCTGCATTGGTCGCGCACATCCTTTTACTGACTATAAACCACTTAATGACCAAATCGAGACACTGCCGAGACTATACATTATAAGATTCCTGACTAAATTATTGATGAAAGCCAGTGAAAAAGTATTACAATTCTAAAAGCCAATGAGAGCATGACATCATAAAAATAAATTTAATATCTTAAATTAACATTAATTACTATATAATTCTAAAATAGTGAATATAAACCCAATATTACTATATACTATTGACTAAGTGTCATAATATTAAACTTAATTTTTTTAGAATATCTATTTCATTACATGCTCTATTAAAAAAAAAAAAATCTTGCTGAACGGATGTAAAAATTAAATCGCCAAAAACAAAGGCAATTAATAAATTTAATATAATATGTAATTTAATAAATGAGTATAAGATTAATAAATAAATATATCATACGAAGAAGGATTAGAATATTTATGATAAATTCACTTACAGAATCCTTATTGGTTCACTTACGAGTGTCGTGAGATTTTGGAGAATGAGTGATCTCTTACCTGAAACAAAAATATTGAACATTATAGGAGGTTTTTTTTTATTATTCTTTCTTTTATTTTATAAATGGCTAAGTACTTACTTTATATATATGTATATATATATATATATATATATATATATACAGGGTGTGGCGTAATGAATGGATAATATGGTACCTGCCGGTAGAGGACGTTGTGGAGGTTCAGAAAAATATGTTTTATTTTCAGTAAAAGTCCTTCGGTTTTCGAGATATTCCGTTGGGAGTATAATTCAGAAAAAAAATTAATAATTGATTAAAGTTATTCGTCCCAACTATAAAAGATCAAAGGTGTTGTAGATTATTTTGTGTTTATATAGGTTATTTTAAGCAAATTGGTACTGTGGAACGTGCTTAGTTTAGCAGCTCCTGCGTGACGGAATTTTAATTAGTGCGGATATTTGGTTCAAATAGTTTCAAAGAAAATGCCCGTTTATGCTGTTTGCTTATAATGCGCAATGAAATATAAAGAAGCTCCCCACCGCCATAGAAGGGTGCCTGCTCCCAAGATCAACTCTACCTCCCGCACCTCCTAGGGGAGTGTCAGGAACAGGCTCCACTCCGGGAGTTATAGACTTTTTACCCTCGGACAATGCAAATTAAATCGAGAGGCTTAGCCATATTTAGCTCTACACACGAGGGTCGGGGGTGAATTTTTATTACTTCAAAAACTTTACTTCCGAGTTTTGGATTATTCAAGGATTTTTTCGTTTTGTTTTGTTATTACTTTTGTTTGAAAGTTATATCCAAAAAAGTTCTAAATGAACTAAACAGAATGAAAATGTGCTTAATTTGTGACCTTTTATTTAACGTGTCTCAAGATAGTATGCGTAAAAGGTTGCAATAAATAACTTCGGCACAGAATGCCGAATTATCATCATTATTTAGATAATGATCATAAAAGCGGAAGCACCTTACAAAATTAATAAATAACTGTCGGTAGCTAGTCAGAAAAAGTTGCTCTAAATTTCTCTGTAGTAAATTAACAGGTATATCAGGAAACAAATAGAGCTAGAACACTTCAGAGAAATTCCATTGTAGAGAAAACGGAATCATAAATATATGGAAATAGTAATTGTTCAAAATTGTTGAAAACAATTTTTATTATATTAATGAAGTGGGATTATTTTACATCTTATAAAGTATGCAGGAATCCGATTGGCATCCCTTGGATTTTGGAAGAAGGTCTCTTGGTTTTTCACGGCTCTCCAGATTCCAGGGCGGTCCCTCTCGCTAAAACTCAACATTTATTCTGCTGCAACTATGGGCCGGGAGCAAATGGTCAAACTTCAAAATCCCCTCTTCCTAAACCTATTATCCTTTCTCAATCTCCCTAGGTATACCGACTTGATGAGGCAGGTATTGATGGAGGAAGTCATGGTCTGTTGTCTCATAATTGAGTCCTATCAGAAACCCATTTAATTATTACTTACTTAAGTAATGTAGAGAACATAAATTGTGATTTGTAATTGAATAACCTGTAATGTTGCTGAAATGTGCTGTTATATGTATTGTAATATTTTTCTTATTTTAGATAAAAGAAAAAAAGAGACTAACTTATAATGAATGTTGTGGATAACGTGGTCTGATCATCTCAATAGAACGCAGTAAGCTGAAAATAGCAAACCCGGACCTGTGTAAGTCTAATACTACCTTCTAACTTTGTTTTTTTATCATTTTTTGGGGTGCTAAAATTCTTCCCTAACTAGTCGAAAATGATATCCAAGAGGTCTTATGTGAATTAAAAATTTTAAATGGCCGAGAAAAACGTTTTTCCGAGTGATATCCCGATGCCGAGTGAACGAAATGCTGATTTGAATATCATTTTTTGAGCGAGCTTCGATTGGTCTCTTTTTTATTGTTAATATATTTTTGGTCCTCCTACAATGTATTTCAAAATTAAAACCATTTTTTAAAATATTTATTACATGAAAATGTGAACAAAATTAAATAGGAAAAATATGAAAATTTCAGAACATTAAACTTTAATGCCGTTTTCTCAAAAGTATGTTTTTCAAATCGGGCGACACTCTGGCGTCTTCATTTTTTTGCGCGATCAACTTCAAATTTTAACTCCATTTTCCTGATGATATTAACTAGTAATGTACGAAGGATTTTTTCGATTCGTTGTGTTATAACGATTGTTGACGGATGTTTTAATATCAAATGAATATTTGTTCACCATTTTCGAAAAAATTAATATTTCTTAAAAATCCCAAGTACTTTTCTAAATTTAATCTTAGAATAATTTAATAATTTATTTCTTCTTTAGAAATAATTTAAGTTTTTCGTTCTAGATCAAAAATTGCCGCCAGCAGACTATCGCCCGTGAAAAAAGTTGGTTTCCGTTCGTTCGAAAAAAGATGGTTTTTTAGCACTTTCCTCCGACGGAAAGTAGCTATTGAGGTTGTACTCATGACGGAATTTTTGAAAAATTTCTTCAAATCTTTATCGATCCTACCTAGTAGACACCAAAATGACCCCCGTTAAAATTTATATATATCTATATATATATATATATATATATATATATATATATATATATATCTATATATATATATATATATATATATATATATATATGTATATATGCATATATATGTGTGTGTGTATGTTAACACGATAGCGGCCAATTCAATTAGCAGACGATTGAACGAGTTCGTTAACCACCAAAATCGGTCCACCGGGAGGGGGTTTTACCCCGGACTCAAAACACTAATTTGACCATGCCAGCCGTAGTTTTTGTTATATTTCAACGAAACTCGGTATTCGTTATGTTGATCTAAAGAGAGAAATACGCTGTAAAAATAAACTAAATCGGTTCATTAGGAGGGGGGTTTACTCCGGACCCACATTACCAATTTGCCACTACCAGCGGTAATTTTTGTAACATTTCAACGAAACTCGGTATTCGTGGTGGTAATCAACAGAGAAAAAAGGGTTGTAAAAATAAACTAAAACGGGTTATTTGGAGGGGGGGGGGGGGTTTACTCCGGACCTAAAGTACTAATATACTCATACCGGCCGTGATTTCTGCTGTATTGTAACGAAACGTTGTATACGTCGTGGATATCTCATGAGAAAGATGTCTTGTAAAAATGAAGTAAATCGGTCTATTGGAAAGGAGGGTTTACTTTAAACTCTGTTTCATTAGAATTAGCCCGCCAGACGTAGGTTCCCAAAGCCGCCGCGTGGAGCGCTATCATCCACTAGGGGGACTGTATCCTGTTTCTGCGTCAGATCAAAAGACGGAAAATGAAGTTTTTGTGTATTTATTAAGTAGTACAGTATCATGTATTAACATAACTCTGGAAGCAAATTATTTAAAAAAATAATAATTGAGCAGTTCTCATAAGAAATGTAAATGAGCAGAACTATTCACGTTTTTATTTTATTTATATAGGTTATTTACAGCAAATTATTCAGTAATGTAGTCTACACTACCAAAATTCTGAGGAAAGTGCTTAGTTAAGCAGCTCCTGCGTGACGGCCGTTTGATACTTTAACATCCCATATATAACGTTTGGTATAAAGAATTGAAACATACTGATTTATTTTTTATTAATATATTCAAGAAAATGACTTTGATTTTGATCTTACAAGGTAGTATCACGCCCCAAACTGATAATGAAATTTCCTGTTGTATTTTTGTTTTACTTAACTGATGATCAATATCCAATCTCATGCATGTCTCTTTATTACATTTACCAAGCTGAATAGTATGATGCATGTTTCAGAAAATTTGACCATTTGTTTCTTCAGACAAGAAAGTGCTTGAGACAATTGGACTTATCCAAGGATGTATACCGACCATATCTGCAGAAATGCTAGAGCTATCCTAAAGGGAACATCAAAAGGACCGGTCGTAGCTTAAAGCTTCACTTCAAACATTAAATATTAACAAGAAGGGTTGCCTCCAGCCCCCGCCCGACCACTTCAGGAGCCACAACTGTCACAAGACCTTTCCTGCCTTGTTTGTAGCTAGTCTACAATTTTAGGATTATTTTTCCCAAGAAGCAATTGGGGGTATCTCACTGAGAAAATGTTACCTCCGTTGTTTCTACGGATATTTTATTTACCGTATTTCAGGTTTATCAAAAATTCTTTTCTATAATCAGAATCAGATTTTGTCCTAATTCAAATGCTACCTCTATAACATTTTATAAAAGTCTAAAGAAAAAGACACAGAATATTATATTTAAAAGTTACCAGAGATGTGGAACAACTTATGTAAATCCGGACAATTACTGAAGAAAAAATGAGTACGAAATATAAAGGAAAAAAATCAACCGCTGGAAAAAACATACAATTAACAAAAATACTACCCAACGAAGCAGAAAATATCAAATTTATTTGAACTTCATCAAAATATCGTAACTATCGAATATGCAAAATCTCGTTTTTCAAATTCGAGTCATTATTGCTCTTGCTTTGTGGACGATACAGGTCGTCGCAAATTGTCACAACTCCAACCTCTTTAGAATATCCTTTAATGCCTTAAATAAAATATCGAATAAGACCATTTTTCATTGTATCACTTCGTCAATGGATAGAATATGTTCGTTCTCTAGTTTGTTCCGATTTGCATATTCGATAGTTTGACGTGGTAGGGACGATATGACTTCAATCATTAATATTTTCTGATTATTTTATTTTACGAATTTTAATGTTGCTAACCAGAACCTGGAGGACGTAAACATTAAGAAGACATAGACAGTGCACTCTTTTATAAATAGCTCGGCTATTTTCCAAGACATTATTGATCCATACCATGTTTTAATGTTTATGATAGGAAGCAATCAGTAAATAGCACAGCTGTAAATTGTAGATACTCTAGGATTCTAACCTTGGTGTTAAATCCATTTTGTTTTGTTTTTTTGTATAAGCTTTTCTATATTTAATTTTACCATTTTTTATATTTTGTAATAAGTTATTCAAATTACTGAGATTTGAAAACTAAAATTTGTTATATTTTATGTATGATTAAATTGGAGCTTATCATCTTAGTTACGAAGCTCATAAATAAATAAATAAAAAATGTTGCTAACCTAGAAAGAATGATTTAAAACTTCTCTAACTATCCAAATATCATTGTTTTATGGCTATAATTTTATATGATTTTGCAAATACAACATTTCACCAAAATGACAATAATGTTCAATTCCTCTCTGATTGCTATGTCTCTACATAGCCATTAGATTAATTAAATATTGAGTATATTGTGTTAACGCTTGACGACAAGTTAATTATAGCAGTTTAATAATATATATATACATGATGATATCTCCACCTATCATCAGGTAATGAAAAATATTGATTGCATATATGTATTTATGAATACCTGGATATATCCAACAAACATGTTGGATATTTGTGCAAACATTATTTATATATTTGATTATATTTACATTAAGGTCCTATGAAAATTATAATATAATTAAACTTCCAACGCAGGAACTATGTAATTTTAGCACATTTCCGTTATTATACAGCCTGGCATTTGTAAAGGTATAGAAACAGTTCTTAGTTGTGTGCAAGTTAAATATGCAAGTCGTTAGTGTGTTTTATTCTTTGATTTTTTTTTTATTTATACAAATGTTATGATTATTGTTATGAAAGTTCGATTTCACTAGTGTTGGGATCAGGTCGGCGAAAGTTCGATATCTTATTAAGTTAAGAAAACGGCCAACCACCACTGTTTGAAATCTTTATTTCGTGACACCAGAGCGCTTTCGAGACAAGTTCTTAGCCCCAGTGCCTGTAGACACTACATAAGAAATTGAAAACCCATGTATACCTAAAAATAAAATTAATAATGAATATAAAGATAAAAACTGAGTTTCGGTTAAAATACTAAGAACAGAAAATTCGCAAGAGTGGCTAAAAGCCATAAATTTAGAACCCGAAGAGGACTAATAAATAAAATTGAAATTAATTCAAAATGTTTATATAAGAAATTTAAAAACATTTTATAAAAAAATGATTAACCATTCTAACGCACTGAGCACATATAGTCCCTACTATATCGAACTATGGAATATGAATAATCTCGTTTTTCAGATTCGTGACTTAGTTCTTGGATTGTGGACGATACGTGTCAAGGGTCATGGGTTCGATTCCCATTATGGGGTGGTGGCTTTTCTTTAGAAAAAAGAAAATGCATCAGCCCTACCCTGGCCAGAAAAAGGTGGTAACCGTCCTAAAATTCTTAGTTAATAATAATGGACATTAAAATTTAAATAATAATAATGTACCCAATATGTTCGTTCACTAGTTTGCTCCGATTTTTAAATCCCCAGTGCTCTAGACGCATATTTGCGGGCTTGAAAAGCAGAGCTTCCACCGCTCTAGACGTATATATGAGGTCTGGCTTCAGCACCTACCACGATCGGTTTTACTCATATTTTTCGTATTCCTCCTCTCCAAAAACGGTCAATTGTCGAAAGGCCATAAAAAGAGATGAAAACATTATTTTTAAACAACTGAATGACTGCATGGGAAAATTGCATAGAAGGAACGACGAGGGCCTCCAAGACCGGGTGCGCCGTGATCTTACCTCGCAGTTACGGTGTAAGTAGGTCTAGCGCATTCTTCACGTCTGTCTCTCACACGATAGTTAGCAGTTATAAGGTTAAAGAAAAAAGACATCTCTTAGCACATTGGCTTAACCTGTAGACGCACTGTCTACCGGCAGGGGATAAGACCATTTCTGCAACAACCTCAGGTAGCGTGAAATAATTACGTCAAACAATTAAGATTTGCGTTTCTTATCCCTATATAGGTTTGATTTAGTCATGAAATACATTTATATTAAATTTTTGTTACCAAGCATTACACAAACAATATCTTTTAAAGTATAAAGAAAATAATTTAATGCTAACAAAATATTCAATATTCATAAACTCACATAAATTCAGTTAGGCGAGTGTTTGAGGCGAGCTCATTAGAGGATTATAACCAATCTAGTGGACTGGAGAAAGGAGAGGAGTTACAAGTTGGGGAGAGTCGCCGGCAATTTGTAGCAAATCCTCGCCTGGCAATGACAGAGGAAGGTAACAACTTACACTAACCCTGATGTCACTGGGCTTTGCCTGCCGCTGACCTGTCCGAAACCACCTCGGCAACTTTTAGATCGCTTTTCGCCTTAGTTTAGTGAATAAGACTTGTTTACGGCTATCGATTCGTCATGTAGAAACTCCAAATAAAATATTACAGAAGAAGTCCAACAAGCAAGAAAGTTAGCGTGTTTTTATAAAGGGCTTATCCCTCGATGAATTGGTCTGTAATTTCTAAAGCTTAAAATATAAAAAGTATATTTTGTTATATTAATTGAACGAAAAAAGCACTTTCTAAACTTCTAAAGGTTCTCCAAGTAAGATTGACCATCGAAATTTACACGTGATTTTTTTTTTTAATAGAAAATGTATGTGGCTTTTAAAAGATTTCCTTCTTTATAACATAAATTCCCAACTTTTTCGAGACATTTAAGAAAATAAACAAAAGTTTCTCGTGTATGTTAACACTCTGTCCATCAGTAGCATCAAAAACGATTGAAGTGTTAAAGTAGTTTAATTAAGACCACCTACTGGCTGATAGCATACGAACACAAAAACAACAAACAACTAAGACAACACTATGGAGCCATCAATAGTTAATATAACAATTGTTTTTTAATACTTGATACAGGTTTAAATTGAAAAGTTTTCTCAACATATACGAAACAATCATACGAGAACTTGCAGCTGGCGGGATTTCACAGGGCTGTTGACAAAACGTTGTTTCACTTGCTCGATTTCGTCAAACGTACTTGTTCAATCTACAAAACGCGCACCTTGTCCTTACAAAACAGTAATGCCAATCATAAATCATAAGCCTCAGGATCTGTTATCGCCGAATTTTCTTCATCAAACCAAAACACACAGTTATGACTCTCGGGTCCAATGAAGGCAGCCATCTTTAAAACAACTGCCCCTTGGTTTCTTGGCGTTCCGATTCGGCACAAACGAGCTACGTGAGAAATAAAACCCCGTCATTTGATCGTTTTTCAGTGTAGATCTCTTAAAAGGACGAGTAGATTTGCCCGGCTCAAATGATTTGTACTTTCGAAAAGAATGAACGAAAGGATGTAGGAGCGTAGGAGTTTGCACCTTGAAAATTCATTCATCCGTTCTAAAGTTATTCTCGACTATGCCTTCCATAATAAATTACAATCTATCCCTACTTACTACCTGGAAAGCTGCTTGTGAAAAATATACCCGAGCCTAAAGCTATCGCACACAGCTATGCTCTCCACCACAATGTATGCCTAATTGTATATCGCCCCAGAAAAATCATATTAGTTAGAATGACAAGGCAAATCATCATTAAAAAATACATTAAAACTAATTAAATAATATAATTGTGTGACAAATAAGTAAGTTTACAAGTTAGCGAATTCCTACAGAAGAAAATAAGTTGAACAGCTCTAATGGAAAGGTAGAAATAACTTTATTACTAATTAAAACTAGAATTAATTAAAAGTTTGTAGCACGTTCTTGTGGAGTAAAGGATGTTTTCCACGAGGTGCTTCGAAATTAGGAGGGAACTCTGCCAAGTCCACAGGATTACCAACTTTCCAATGACTTTTTCTTAGCTAACTATCGGTAACTAATCACAATTTCAACAAATTCCTACCTAGAATTTATTTCTAACCGAAATTACTACCCGCATAAAGTATTAAATATTCATATTTGTTGGGTGTTTATAGTGTTCTCCCGAAAAAATATTCAATTTATTTTTTATGAATTAATTTTGTAATGTTTTTTCCCCTGTAAAGCGAAAAATAAAGGAATATATGAAAATTACGAAAAAGAAAAGAAATTTAGTACATATTTTCTCCCAGACGTTAGAAACAAACGTTTATGAAAATTTAATTGAAATTTTTATTTTTAAATAAGACTGATTTAAATAAAATTTATTCCATCTTATCTATAGTTAAGGTTACTTATGGAACAATGGAATAAACATATTTTTAATGTTTGACGTCACCTGGAAAATATTTTTTGAAGAGTCATTATTATGTCGAGCATCCAATAAAGAAGAGTTGCAACGGCTAAAACTGGTTTTAAATATTTGACCGTCTGTCCTTTCTAAATTACACACATTTTCTTATAATAAATCCAGTAAAGTAATTTAACAGGACTCCGCTCAAATTCAGAGGGATAAAAAAGTAACATACTAACCCGCATTACACAGCAGTCGTACATTTTCACCTGAAGGCCGTTAAAAGTATAAGATTCTTGGGATTCATACTTCATTACTTCGTTTGTTAATAATAAAAACAATTAAATGTATTAAAATAGAATTTCTACATTAACAACTATATAATACAAAATACTTTTCATAAAAAATATTTCAAATAAAATGAAAAAACCAACAAATAGGTACTGAAGACGAAGAAATGAATTTTGACTTACACATATTTTCATGTACAGTAGAACATGGATAATTCAAACTTCGATAATTCGAAATCGTGGTTAATTCGAATATTTCTCTGGGTCCCTAGAATTTAGGGCATAAACAATGTAAAAAATCATGGTTAATTCGAATAAAATTTTGGATAATTCGAATTTTTTACCTCCAATGGTTGACGATCATAAATCTTGTGAAAATATTCTGCCCTCGGGTA
This sequence comes from Gonocerus acuteangulatus, assembly GCA_946811695.1. Classification (NCBI taxonomy): domain Eukaryota; kingdom Metazoa; phylum Arthropoda; class Insecta; order Hemiptera; family Coreidae; genus Gonocerus; species Gonocerus acuteangulatus. The sequence continues at coordinate 42,949,110 of OX328128.1, read as the reverse complement.
AGAAGGATAGTAAGATACGGATGTAGGGGGTTCCTGGACAAGAAGCGAGGCGGTCTCATAGCCTAGTTCTTGGACTCTAGGAGTTCTGCAAAGTGGTGGGTAGCGCTTCCTCCCTTCCAGGGGTTGTAGTTACATTCACCATCCTGTCGTTTTATTCTAGAATTCCCTCCCACCATCCCTCCCATCTGCATTTCTTATTCAGTTATGTCAGGCAGCGCCTAGATCTGTTGTATTGTATGTGCCATGAATTTCCAGAAAAAAGGTTCTTGCCCTTGACAATGACTTCTTTTTTTTTCAAAAAAATAGACTTTTATTTTTACTTTTTTGATAAATTATGTATTACTTATGCACGTAATCATCAATTTATGAAATGTTTGTTATTGTCTAAATAGAATATAAGTATTTTTTTAAATTCAAAAATGTGAAAATATGAAATTCGATTTTTACCCCTTTATTTTCAAAAACTTTTGTAATTCGAAGTTTGGATAATTCGAACTTTTTTATCGGTCCCTAGGGGTTCGAATTATCCAAGTTCTACTGTATACAAATTTAGCCTGCGTATGTTTCTGCCTACAAAACAAGTCTATCAATTGTCTTCAAAAATTGAAACATTTGCTAGTCGTCATGTTGTTGCATTTTAAAAATAACTGCAGGGATTTTTTAAATAAAAAAACGAAAACAAGTACATAATAGACAACTACATATAGTGATTTGTATTTATATACTTCCCCTATTCCGAATAAAATAAACCTTTATGTATCACTTTTAAGATGTCAATTGAATTAAAAATAATAAAACATTTATAAATAGTAATAAACATGCCCAAAATAGTAGTTATCTAATTTTATAAGAAATAGTTACTTTAATGAGTTTCATTTCGATCGAAAAAGCAATGCACCTATGAAAAGAGTTTGTGGAAACGTCGATTTCACTTTTCCATATTGCTTACACAAACCTCTCCCCCTAAAAAAATTGTTCTTATGGATGTACTCTACTAGTAGACAAGCTTCATTTACTGTTTTAGGCAAATCTTTCACCAACATAACAATGTCATCAAAATAATAAAAGGCAGACGAGCATAAGACTCAGCAGATCATGGATATAAAATGCCCGTAGAATAAAACAAATTTTTGACATAAAAAAAGTTTATATTATTTTTTACCAACACAGACTAAATTATCTTATTTATTAATTTATCCACCCATTTTTTTTTTCATGTGTTCATATTTATATACATATACGTTCTATGGAGAATAATTTTCGATATCAAGTAGCTATTGTTGAAGACTTTTAGAGGTGTTTACAAAAATTCATTTGTAAGTAAACAGTTCCATAAAAATTGTCTAATAATGCACGGATTTAGAGCCAACCTTGAAACTCTAAAAGTAACTATTACATCCTGTTACTCCACACGGTACTAATTCAGCAGAAGTTTCCTAGAGCCAGCCCCCTGGTATAGCCTTTACGACCCAAGCAGAAGGGGCAGCTATAAACCTAACCCGTATAGGCAGACACCATACTTGGGTTACGGCTGGATCTGCTCTATGTCTTCCCGTTCAAGCAAACCGATGTTTTCTGGACGTCACTTGACCGTAGTAACAACTATAAAAAACTTTGAATAAATAATGGTCATGGAGAGTTACATTTTAACCCTTTATCTGGCAGAATCGCAAAATGATTGAAAAAAATAATTTTTTTTTCATGGAACCAAGAGATGGAATCTAATCCAATGAAAAAAAAAAACAAAAAAAAAAAAAAAAAAAAAAAAAATTAACCAGCCATATTAGCGTAGTTACGCTGATGATGTGTCTTAGAGGACACATTGCCGGGTTATGGTGGCGAGTGACCAAGGTTCTCGATTAACACATATATCACATAAAAATTAAATAGATGTGTATTTTTTTTGATTGTGTGTGGTATGTGTTGGTTTCATTCATAGAGTTTGCGTTTTCATATCTTGTAATTGGTTCGATATATTATAAAAATACGAACTTCGTTTTTACCTGTACGTCAAATATTTAGGAAATTCCACATAAATACACAACTCGTATTAGAACATTTTCATAGAAAGTATTTATTGCGCTACTTCGGTTTCAAATTATATATATATAGACGTTATGTGCAAATAATTAAATGTAGAAACAATTTAGTAAGTAATGATTTCTCGAAAATAAAAAATTCTAACTTTAATAACTTCTATTTCTAGGCGTTACTAAAAACTATTTATTTCTAGATCTAACTTTTCTTGTTTTAAAGTTAATTAATCAATTAAGATCATCCATAAAATATATGTTTGTGAGTGTTACAGAAATCCCTTCTTCTCGGAGCTCCTCTTTCTACAGGGAAGAAATGGTTAAAAACAAAATTTTAAAACATTTTTATTTATATTATAGGTATTATAATTTAATATATTTAATGGATCATTTAACAATTTATATATTTAAAACAAAAATTATATTCAAATAAAAAAAAAAATGTCTTGTTGCAGAATAACCTCTGAAGAGGTGCGAAGAACAGGCAGGAAACATGTAGAGCATAAAATATATGTATATAAAAGCCAGGTGTCTGTCTGTTTATCTGTTTGTATGTTTGTTCCTTATACAAATCCACACCACTTGTCCGATTTTGATCAAACTTGGCACACTGGTAGGTTTTCATACGGGGAGTGTCAGAGGCTAGGTCAAAAACGTCTAACAGGGGTCAGACTGAATGTTTCATCCTTATACAAATTCACACCGTTTGACCGATTTTGACGTAACTTGGTAAATAGATAGGTCTTGATTCGGTGAGTGTCATAGGGTAAGTCAAAATTTTCTAACAGCTGTCTATCTGTATGTTTGTTTCTTTACAAATCCACACTGGTGTAGCATGGCTCGCCGGAGAACAGTTAGTAATAAATAAAGTAGTGTGGTACGAAGGAATACTGCTTTATCGGTTCTAAGCCTACAAAGAACTGAAAACTAGTAAAACATATTTTGAGTCATCCTCAAGAAAAAAGTATATAGATATTTAAAAAATACCATTCAGTGGTTCTACTAATTTTTACCGAACTATAAAAAAGAATATATTACACCATGATGAGATCTTAATTGATAAATAAACATTAACTGTTCTATTGTAACTGATATTTATCAATTGTTTGTTCTCATTGTTTGTTTCTTTCTAAAATTCACACATTATGCAAAAAGAGGGATGAGCAGTGAATTAAATATGCAGTACATTATACTCCCTTGTGTGGACTTTTCATTTCCTCTCCCCACATTAAAACAGGGGGATATTTTAAAATTCCCGCGGGAGGAAGGAAGAGGACAATGTATGTGTCATGAATAAGATAATAGAAGATTCCGGGTGAGGGTAAGTTGCCCCGAAGGGCGGTAGTTGCAGCGGAAGACCCGGCACGCACCTTAATAAAGTTAGGGAGGCACCTACTGTTTACATGGATTACCCAATAAAGGTGCGTGGGTGTTAGTTTTTGGACCCCCAAAACACGTGTCTGTGCACGTGGCTTCGCCATGAATAACCAATCTCAACAGGAGGCTGTATGACCCCATTGTGAGAGGTACACGGCGGGAGAATTGTTTCTACCAGTGTTTTGGTGGGCTTTGTAGCCCGAGAGCTGGCAACGCACTTTTCATGAAGTGTTTTATGCATCTTGAAATTTTGCTATAATGTACCTCTTAGGTAGATAAGAAGGTAAATATGTGTTTCCTGGACATACCTGGGAACACCAGGTATTACGCATAGGGGAAAGGTGCTAAACAATATTGCCCAGAAGTAGAGTTTTACTCAGAAGCCAACTATTATTAATGAATAAAATGGCAAATTAAGGCAATTTTCAAATTAATAATAGTAGGGTAAAAAGGGGGAAGCTGGCACAGTTTCGTGAGGAAGATGGCGGCGCCCATGATTTCCCCGCCAAAAAGACGCAACTAGCTGTTCTGACCGTGTCGGGAAGAGGGGGGGGGATGGCGGAGGCCATGGAGGTTTCTTCAGAATGTGGTATAACTTCAACCCTTTCTTCATCGTACCCAAGTTGTTTTACAATGTAATGTGCGTCATAAGCACTTAGATTGTGTATAATAACAGGTATAAAATTAGGTGTTTTGCACTTTAAATTGCAAGTGTTGTGTGCACTTCCTCTGTAGTGTCCTGTTATGTGGCAATGGTCTTTAACTTTCCAATTTTTTTCTGAAAAGCCTCTCTCACATAAGTAGCACTTTTCCGATTTTAGATATTCAAGTTCCTGTTCTTCCGAGAGTTCATGTATAGGCTCGTTGAACTTATAAATGCGTGATATTTCTTCAGCAATTTCTTTTAGCTGACTCATAAATGTTTCAGCAGTGTTGGCTCCTCTATAAATGATCGGCTTTGTTGGCAGCGAAGTTTTAATATTTTCCAGCGAGTTTATACTTTTTACATAAATTGCATAGCTCATTGGGATATGATTTTGATATGGTAATGTATAGCTCGAGGTAGCTGCAGGTCGGCATGTGCTATGCGGTAATAGAATGCTTTCAAAATCTGCATATATTACGAATGGTACTTTGAGTGTGCGTTCTACATTTTTAAAATGAAGTATAGGTTTTTTGGTTGGCATTTCTATTCTGGCAATGGGATGATGAAAACACAGTCTTTTATGCTCCTCCAATTTCGTACTGCCGTTCTCTCCATATCGATCATCAAAATGTGTGAAGCATCTTTTACAAACATATATTTTATCTTTGTGATTAGTAATTTGTTTTCTAGCGAGTTTTTCAAAATCTTTTATGTACACGTAATGGTTTTTTTCTCCATCCTCTAGTAGCAGAAGATCTCGATGCTCCGGAAGTTCATTATCCACCACTTTTAATGGATAAAGTGTTTCATTTTTCTCTAAACCAAATACGTTTATTGACATATTGTTAGCCCTTTCAAAGTATTTTATTTTGTCAAGCGGCGTAGGAAATGATATGGGTGAGAAGTCGTATTTGTCTAATAAAGTCTTGTATTTTGTAACTCGTTGAGGATTTGTTTGGATGAATTTTGCAAGTATAGAGTACATAAAGCACTTTTCATCGTAATTTTCCACATTAATACATGCGTGCTTATTAGCTATACTGGTAGGTAAAGGAATGTATGTACTTCCGCGTAGTGGGTTGTATTTATTTATTTTAAGTCTTAACCCGTCGATATTTAATAGACTCCATCCACTTTTCTTCATCATCGACTCTTCCATTTCAGTTGTCAGTTTTTTAAATTTCTTAAACAATAGCTCTTCTAAATTAGTTTCTTTATATATTGAAGCGTTTGTAGTTTTAAATGCTCGATCGGTTATTTCACCCACACTGTTTTTAAACCTACATTCTACCATCAGGTTTACTTTTAATGCTTTATACAGTTCTAACTGCTCTCTGATAGTCTTAACTATACGGTTCTTGCATGAAGATAGGAACGATATTAAATCATGGCAATCTTTGCTTTGAATAAAATATGATTTCAACCGACTTTCGAAAGCACATTCATATTCCGTCAACCCTTCACTGTTAGGAGCTGCTGTTATTAATTCGTACTTCGAAGGCTCTTTTTTGAAAAGTTTAGGTAAAACCTCTCCACACACCCCTTCATGGCGTTTGCCGCAATGCTCGTTTCTGAAGTTTTTTCCGCAAATTTTACATTTATAAAGTTTACCGCAAGACAATTCATGTCTCTTTAGATTTTTTTTGCTAATAATAGCACCACAAACTTTACACGGTTGACCCATTAAAATGTTATGTATAACTACTTTGTGTAGATTAAAATCTATTTGCTTTTCAAAAGATTTTTCGCAGATGGCACAGGTGAACATATTGACTGTTAGGTATGAAAACTGTAGTATAAACTAATATATTTATGCTGATCTCTGAATTGGTTTATGGTAAATAGGTCTGACCTTACAATGGCGAGACTGAAAGCTAGGTAGGACGCAGGCCGGATGATTGTCTGACTGAACAGTCGGTGGATTAGCTGAATGCTAGCTGGAGTGCTAGCCGAGTAGTAATGGCTGGAGCGCTGGCTGTTGGATGAGTAGTGGCTCAATGCTGGCTGATGCGCTAGCTGCGATGTTTACTCCTCGGAGGCTGGATGCAAAATGAGGCGAAGGAGCTGCTTCAACCTTTTTATAGTTTTAGGGTCATACTTGGTTACTCAAGGTCATCCAAAGAGCTTTTCGAAGAGGACATACAATGTGGCTAGACCTCCATGGCCTCCGCCATCCCCCCCCCCTCTTCCCGACACGGTCAGAACAGCTAGTTGCGTCTTTTTGGCGGGGAAATCATGGGCGCCGCCATCTTCCTCACGAAACTGTGCCAGCTTCCCCCTTTTTACCCTACTAATAATAAATAAGGCAGGCACTTTTAAGGGGGTTAAAATGATAATTAAAAAAAAATCAAAGTAGCTAGTTTTTATTTTTAATGTTAAATGAAGTGCTTTATTCACGCTGCGATTTAAACAGCGTCTTTAATGAACATATTTGAAAATAATTACAAAAGGGCAGACACTTTTGTGGGGTTTAATTATCAGGAAACATATAAATAAATGTTGACTATGATAGACTGCAATATACTGCGCATAACCGTAAGAGTGAATGACAGCACCGCGCAGTTGTGGTTATTCTCTGCGCTCTCATTGGTTCTTGCTCATATGATCTTGTACAGCTGTTCCGGTTTAAATGGCAGCACGAATAAAACTTTCATTAATTATGAGAATAAAAACAATTAAGTTTTTTTTTTTAGGTGTTATACCCCTTAAAAGTTTCTGCCATATTTATTAATCATTTTAAAATTGTCTTAATTTTACATTAAAGATAGTTGGCTTCTGATTAAAACTCTATTTTTCGGAAATATTGATTTGCACCTTTCCCCTATGTTCAGTACCTGGTGTTCCAAGGTATGTCCAGAAAACACATATTTACCTTCTTATCTACCTAAGAGGTACATTATAGCAACATTTCAAGGTGCATAAAACACTTCATGAAAAGTGCGTTGCCAGCTCTGACTATTGGGAAAACAACTTGTTGATTCGAGGGCTAAGCATTATTTTTTGAAACGTCTTCCATTTCTCCAAAACGTAGCGGCAGATTCAGTAATGGATACGAAGACTTGAAATAGGAATAGTTTAATATTACACTAATGGAATGCAGCAACCAAAAGCCTAGTCACAAAAAAATTAATATTAATAAAAACATGTTTGAATCGCGACATCTGTTTTAAACCGTGTTATATTAGCTCATATACCTTCATAACTTTAGTTTCATTTGGATAAAATAACATAGAAACAGTACAAATATGTAAAAATGAAAAATTAAATCTGAATGCGAAGCAAGATCATAGGCACAACAGGAAACTGACATCATCTTAAGCAGAAATTACTCTATTTAAGAAATAATTTTTTCGAATGAGATTGCTCTATCAAAAATTGCTTAAGAAGCCTATTAGTGGCTTTACATTCACTACTCTTCCCCAACCGGTTTCAACACACAATATCCCAAGAAAAACCAAGTGTCTTCCAGTTTCCTCGACAACGGTAATATATATGGCTGTAGAATAGTTTCATTAGATTTGCCACGTATGCTACTTGTGAAAAGTGTAGCTGGAAGCCTAGTAGCGATTTTTTCGCGAGTCTCGATTTTTTCGTTCGCACTTCGCATAGCACCATGCGTGGACGGTTTCCACTCGCATACAAACTTGACCTTCAAAATTAAACAAAGTTTTAGAACTCAATTTAATTATAATTTGGCCTTCCATTAGCCAGCTAGAAAGAAAGAAAATACTGACCACCACAGTTTTGAACCACCGTTATTTTTGAGTTCTATGGGTTCTGAAACATGACATTTTCAATCGAAGCTTTTGAAATTTCCTCCCTGCAATTTGAAAAGTCAATTGCCTTACGCTAATAAAAAAGTCCGACTCGCAGGAACTGCGTCATCTTAGCGCGGTTCCATTCATATCCCTAGTGTTATTTTTTAGACTTAGAATAGAAACAGTTATTACTTTGTTTGCATCATTCCTAATGTAAACAAATATGAAAAAAAAAAAACAAAAAAAAACATGACTTTCGGCTAGGGATGAAACTATCCTAAGCAGAAATTACTCTTTCTGCCGTCCCAAGTTTCGGTCTAAGAAGACTCTTCTACGAATATATTTCTAATTTACTTAACTTGCAGTGCAAACATATCCATTTTACTTTTAAATGCAATTAAACAAAATAAAATTGTACATGAAAATGAGAAAGTAGTGTTATTTTTTATTGAACTACGGCCACATTCAACCACAAAATATAATTATATTTCTAGTACAGAATTTGGCTGCATGACTTCCTACAGGTAAAGGTAACTGTCAGCTGTCCTAGAATGCTTGATGAGAACAATGAATCTTGATTTATGAAGTGCAATACCAGCCTACCTGAACCGGCCTACTACCTCGACCCGGACTGACTCAACACAGAGAATATTTACGTTTTCAGTTCTGTTACAGGTTCAAAGAATTTGTATTTATTCCCCTGTTTTATTGAGAAATACATCCTCCTCCTAGAAGCAATAACAAAATAACAAGAAATAAAAACAGACAAAAAGAACCGTATAAATTACCGAAATCAATTATCGTTTATCAAACTTCTAAGTTATATGTACTTATTTCTCCGTTTGACATCGCCTAATCAAAACTTTCTTCAGAACCTGTTTTCTAGAGCATTTAGTAAGCTTTCGAATGGAAACCATCCGTTTACCAAGATTCTCAACGGTTTTCGAGATACTAACGAAAGTATAAAAGGTTACCAAAACTTTTCTTGTCTGTTAATAAAATATTTTATTCTAACCCTTCCTTTACTCCAAACGTAACTAAAATTTCAACATATTAGTGTTGATACAATTCGAACATGCAGAAAATGTTTCAACTGAATCCCATAATTCTAAGTACCAAAATCGAAGACAAAAAGAACAGTTCGAAATAGCGGAATCAATTACTTTAAAGTTTTAAGCACTTATTTCTCCGATTGACATCGCCTAATCAAAACTTTCATCAGAACCATTTTTGAAGAGCATTTAATAAGCTTTCTAATTGTATTCTTCCGTTTACCAAGATTCTCAATCTTTTTCGAGTTATTAAGGAAAGTAAACAAAGTTACCAAAACTTTTTATGTCTGTTAATAAAATATTTTATTCTAACCCTTCCTTAACTCTAAACGTAACAAAAATTTCAACATATTAGTTTTAATGAAAGTAGAACATGCAGAAAATGTTTCAACTGAATCCCATGATTGTAAGTACCCAAACCAAAAACGGTATTCAAAAACTATTTTTCCAATTTTCTCGAAAACGGTTAAAGCTATCGCCTTGAAAATGGTTTCATTCGTTTTCCTAGCCCAAGAAGCCTATAAAACGAGTACTTACAAGCTTATGAACTGAAAAACGTAAGCGTTACGATTTTTTTTTACGCGAATTTCGCCCCAAACGCCATCTTCCAGTGGGCGGATTCTGCTGGCTAACGAACTTGACCTTTCAAATTAGACGACGGATTTTTGTACCAAATTTCATCACAATCGGACCATTCGTCTTCTATTTAGAGAGCGAACAGACAAATATATATATATATATATATATATATATATATATATATATATAAATAAATATATACATATATATATATATACAAATTTGAACCACCGTTATTTTCGGTTTCTAGGGGTTCTGAAACGCAAAATTTTCTAGTCGGCACTTCCGGATTGTTTCATTGTATCAACCTTATAAGCGGGGTTCCTCCCTATGGGGGAGGGAGGAACCGCGCTAAAAGGTAGATATCGTCCCAACCATGTCAAATATGCAAAATCTTGTTTTTCAGATTTGAGACATTTTTCTTGGATTGTTGACGATACGGCTTCTCGAAAATTGTCACAGCTCTAACCACTTTAGAATAGCCATTAATGCCTTAAATAAAGTATCGAATAAGCCCATTTTTCAATATATTACTTCGTCAGTGGATAGAATATGTTCGTTCCCTAGTTTGCTCCGATTTGCATATTCGATAGTTTGACATAATAAAGACGATATATCCTATCATAGATAGACATATCCTATTATTGATTTTTTTTCTACCTCTCTTTCTGATCCCCCCCCCCTCCAACTTTCTCTCTCCCACAGACACTATGTTCCTCCCTCTGTCATCCTCTCTCAACCTCTGCCTTTCTCCTATTCTCGACCTGTCTCTCTCAGTCATTCTCCGTCTCTCACAAATACTCCTTTCTCCCCTTCTCTTTCACTCTCGCAATATGTTTCTCCCCCTCTCTCACTCTCCCACACACATTCCTCCCCCTCTCGCGTATTCACTCTCTCTGTCGAACCCCTCTTCTTTTCGTTTTATCACCCTCTCTCTCTCTCTCTCTCTCTCACACACTCTTCTTTCTCTCTCTCTCTCTCTCTCTCTCTCTCTCTCTCTCTCTCTCTCTCTCTCTCTCTCTCTTCCCCTATCATTCCCTGTATCCCATTTCTGTATAACTTCAATCCTCCCTCCTCATTCCTTATGCCAGTAAATAATTTCATAAAACTGCCCCTATGAATAGTAATATTATTTCTCTTCTTGAGCCTCACGATCATAAAGGAGAACTTGAAACACCTGACAGCAATAAAAGAACAGTAATTTCTGGTAATTCATGAAAAACGAAAAAAAAAAAAAAAAAGAAATAAAAAACAGGGGGAAAAAGCAACACAAAAAGGGGAGAGGGTTCTCATGGAAACGCCCTCGTCCTAAAGCAGTGTGTACTTGATTATGTATTCAAGGAAGCAGTCGCGAAACCTCCGGGGTTTAGAATCAGCACAATTAGCTAATCCACTTCACGAGGAAGGTTACTTTAACAGCCTAGCAAAGTAGCTTAGTCAAAAAAAAGGAGAAAAATTGTATCAAATAGGAGCAAAATACAATTATTATTATCATAAATGAGGACTTATATCGAACTTGAAGACTTTCTTTCTTATATATAACTTAATTTAGTGTCCTTCCTTTCTCCTAAATTTATGTCAGATCGGAGCAGCTGTAGCAATAAAGTTAAAAAAAGATAATTTCTGAAGTTCTAATTTTAGCTGATAAAGAACTTCCATTCAATAAAATTTATCTTACTCGAGAGGAATATTAAACTGTATTTGGCCATATCTTAAAAATAGATTACAATACATGTTTCATTCCTGAAAGAAAGGAACAAATATATTTTTTAATTTCCGAAATATTAATGTAAAATAGTACCTTTCATGCCAACGGCCATAGCATCGTTGAATACACCGGTTCCTGTTGATCACCGAAGTTAAGCAAAGTCGAGCGTGGCCAGTAGTTGAATGGGTGGCCAACCACGTTCTGTTGGCATTATAAAAGGGATGAAACCCCCCTCCGGGGGTTGCCCGGAGTTAAAAACTTAACTGTTGATAAGCCGTGAAACAAAATCAGAAAAAAAAAATGTATCTTGCATAACAAAGTAAAATGATAAAGTTTTGTGAAAAATTGGTTAAAAATATAAATAAAATAATAATAATTAATTTGCTATTATATTTCTTCCGGAATTTTTTTTCGCCGCGTGAAATGGTGTACAACACTGCTATAATATACTATTGTATGAGTTCAATTTTGTTATTTTTCTTAATCTGCCAGTGGACCTATCCATAGGTTGCCACGAATTCATGGTAGAGCAGGGTATTCTTTCAGCGGGCCATAATATGAGAGAATTCAATCTGCTGCAGGCGGGACTCCAGCCCGCAAAGTGGAGAGAGTTTTCGGCGATAGCAACTAGGCCATAGGGAGACCCATGTGCTTGTAATGGTTTCATTATAAGATGGTGACTCTATTTTTTACGATGGTCTTCAGTCTTGACGTGGCCCTGCCAGCGGAATGTTCTGTAAGGATGAAGCTGTATTTTGAGAACTCCTAGAGATGTGCCAAGGGAAAAAAAAACTTGTCCTGGGGAATAATGAATTACTGGAAAACTGGAAGTGTAGTTAATGGAATTTGACCCTCTGCTACATAAACTACACAAATCACAAATAAATAAATATATATATATATATATATATATATATATATATATATATATATATATATATATATATATATGCAAGGTACAAGATGCAGAAAGTGAACCCCTCTGCTTCTGCTGTAGCAACCCCTTCTTCGACGGAGGTTCCTTTCCTAGCATTGCAATTACAGGAGCGACTCAGTGACTTGGCTCAGAACCAACTTGGCCTTAGTTCCAGAATCTCTTACGCTTTCTTTAGGATTTAATAAGGAAATGGTCTGAAAGTCTTTCTTAACCACCCAAACTCAACATTTTAGGGCGATTACACACCTTGAGATTTTTTAGAAAATAAGAAACGATTTTTTTTGGGGGGGGGGGGGTCGATAAATTATTTATACTTTTAAAAATGTTTTAAGCGTTTAACCTATTACATTTTAAAAACAAAGACTCTGTTTAAAGTAGTGTAAAAAAAAACCTCGCAAGATATGCTCAATAACATTTATTTGAAGTTAGAATCCATTCATTTAATTCGAAAAAGTGATATTTCAGAACGATTGTGTGGAAAAAGATAAGAGAAAGATTTCGCAACATCGAAATTATCTCGAACCTCAGTGTTTAATCTGCCAACTTTGTTAAAAAATAGAATTGACTATGATCCTTGAAATCCTACGAATGGAACTCCTAGCGAAACATACCCAGGCTACTAACTAAGAAACTAAATAGAAAGACAACGTTAGGAAAGATTTTTAGAAAAGGGAGCTCGCATGGCTGACAGAAAACCAAAAAATATGTATAAAGCCCTATAGACTTTCCTTATAAATTTCTTAAAGCTGTTCAAATAGGACTCAATACTGGAATTCGAACTATAATTCTGGTTTTAGAATTTTTTCAGTGATTGGTGCACTTTGTACATTAATAAATTTTGTAATGTAGTGGATTATGGGTCTGAGGTCAAGGCTTTTAAACATCAACGTCACCAGAGCGTCCTTCTGACGCTCTGGTGACGTTGAAAGGTGCCTGCCCAAGCTCCCTTCTGCTCCGACTGATGGCTGGAGAGATCGGTGAATCACAGACATTGTCAATTGAGGAAAAGTAATTTCTAAAACTTCGCTTGACGGATACTATTTTCTTGTTCGCATTACTGGATAGAAAAGATATCCATCGCAGTTTTAATATCAATTGTTTAAATTGTGTGTATAATTGATTCCATCGCAAATACCATTGTTATTAATTATTTTCTAAATGTAAAATACATCTTTTATAACTGGACAATAATGTCCAAAAAGATCACTATATTTTTTATTAGAATCAGTCGCTATCCATCTTAAAGCATACAAGTCATATGTCGTTCAGTTAGATATATTCATAAAAATATTATCTATTCAAAATCAAATATTATTGTATATTCAGAAGTGCTTAATTAAGTGCCGCGATGAGAGACGACGGACAGCCTAATGGAGGACGGCCCGGAGTGTAGACTAAGCACGCACTTAAGTGATGTGTGGTGCAAGAAGTGATTTGTCACTAGCACCACTAACACAAATGCCCGCTCATCACATTGAGCACTATCTTAAGTGCTCCCGTTATGTCTTGCTTAAAATGGCCTTCAGTCAGGCGAGCTTATCTTCTACTCTCACAGGAGCCTGTATTCACTCTCGGGGGCTTCGTTCTCTCAGGCACGAGTATATAAAAATTTGTTTGTGTGTGTGATGTATTATTTCTGATGGCACTCATAATAGTCCAGGGTGCACTTATTTTGAGCCCGCACAAATTCATTTTACTGTGAAATAATTTTTACCATGAAAATGTCATTTGGGAAGTAAACAAAAAAATATTATTCATTTCTTCTAATAAATTGTTTATATATTGCATATACTCATTTATTTACATTAACTTTTAATATCAGTAATACTTGGCGATGATTAAAAATCCATTCACGCAAACTTTCTGGTCACGAGACCGATGACCTCACATTCGTTACACTTTTGCTTCTTCGTTGACGAAGAATTTTGTGAAGGGAGAAACAGGCTGACGACCTGCAGCCATATGTCAAAAAAAAAAAAATGTACCCAATATTCTCGTGTAAACAAAAAAAATCTTACCTAAAATGTATTCAAATTCACTAGAAATTACAAATTTTGATGTGACTGGTCCATCGCTGACTTGGAGTACGCCCTTCAATAAGGGAAGTATTCCTGATTACTAGGGATGGGTTCGAAATATAGACAATACACGCCTGATGATGCACTTTATGACGAAACCCCTAACGACTTAGGTTGGGCAGAATAGCCATCCATTTCCAATTTGTATAAATTATGGTAATCGGGAGGAATGCTGAAGATGATGAGGGCTTCGGCAATATGGACGCCTTCAGATCATTGTCGGTTTCTGATCGTAGGGAAGTTTAGACTTAAAGCACCCCTTTGATTGGAACATCTGACGAACCATTTGGGCTTTGAGTGTACATCCCTTGGAGATCGGAGTAGGGTCATGAATAGACGTCTAATTTCACAAGAAACCATTGCCTAGGAAGTAAAATGGTTATGAACTGTTGTATATTATAATGATTCAGTAGTCTTGTTATATAAAAATAATTCATTTTCATTTTTCCTTACTCTGTCGTTTTCTAAATATATGGGCATTATTTTTTCAGCCCGACATACCAAGTTCCGGGCTATTAGGGCCGGCCAATGTATAACGCCATATACTCTTTTATAAAGCCAACAGCGTGTGGTTATCCCTGGCTGTCACTAATCCAAGCATAACCCTACGAAGTGGTGTATTTGGGTGATCTTTGGGAACTGGTGTATTCAAATTTCAACGTCTATAAAGAAAAATAAGACGTATTTGGATTTTTATTAAGTAGTTCAGTCCATTTCGCCGATACAAATGCAAAGTATCGAAAGTGAAAATCAACACTTTCCAGTTTGAAAACACTTTTATTCATTACTTTCCTTTTGGACAGTCAAATAGTCGGCAGATTCGACCTTTTGACAGTGGTTACTTTCCCTGTCACTGAGTGAACTTAGATTCGAGAGTTTGCCGTACATCAGTCCAACGAAGTCAGTAAAGATTGAAAATGAAAAATGCGTTTGTTTTTTTTTCAAATTCGATACTTTGCATTTGTATCGACGATATAACGCGTTCTGATGGCGATTTTTTTTTCACTTAATGAAATCTAAATATCATATTATTATGATATTTTAATAGCTGTCAATGTTCTTTCGGCATTATTATCTAGAAGGAGTAGATTTACAGAATGTATCCTGCATGGAATCGAAGAAAATGTTTGATGTGACTTTAATAGAAAATGTGAGCAGTACTCTAGGCGTCTTCAAACGGGCTTTCTACGCATAAGGGACGACTCGCGTTTAACCAAAGCAATTTTCCGCGCGCATTAAGGCCAAGATGCTTTGAAAGCCCGCGTATACAAGGCGCAATAAAGGCACCCATTGTGCTAGAAGCCTAAGCGCAATAGCCACTAGACGCATGCTTAGAATCTTAGTTCTCTGATCGCAATGAATGCGAGACGCCTGCCACTTAAGCATATCTGGGGTTACTTAATTTTTCTCCTCAGCTTTCTCTCTTTTATTCTCGCTAAGTCAGGAAGTTCTGAAAGGATTAGCATTCATTGCGCATTACCTCCCTTTTATTAGCGCGTTTACTCACGCCTGGAGAGATGAAAGTCGCTAATAAAGTAGGCACAATGACATAATCAAGTTTTGAGAAGAAATTCAAGGCAAAACATCCACAGTACGTTGAATTCACCGGTTTCTGTTCGATCACCATCGGCCACTTCCAGGTGGTCTCACTCGAGTTGGTGGAAAAACCAGGTACCGTAGGCCTACACTGCAGGGGTGACGACCATACAACAAGAAAATATTTATATTTCAGGTTTGCGAATTAGGTTAGGTAAGAAAAGTGAATGAAGACATTTTGCTTCATAACAATAGTATTATTTTTAATTGAGGTTAATTTCAACTATGATGGCAGTCCTTGAATTACTAGAAATAAAATGAGATTTTGTGCCTCACGGAGTTTACAAAACCTCCTCGGATGGCCGATCCGAGGTAATAATATCCTGAACCACTTAATTTGAAATTTTGCACGGACAATACGTTTAGAGTGAAAACACTCGCTAAGAAAGGTTTTTTTGATATTCAAATGTTTAAGTACTTTTAGGGGGGTTTGAATTATTAAGAAGTTCTTCATCGGCTCAAAAATGGATTTTTATAACATTTGGTACTAAAATCTTTCTTTTCATTTAATAGGTCAAGTTCATTAACCAGTTGAATCCGTTTACTGGAACATGGTTTTTGGAGCGAAATTTGTGCGAAAGATTCCCTAACGTAGGAAAACGAATGAAACCATTTTTTAAGCGAGTTCTGTAGCCATTTACCAGAAAAATTGATAGAAATACTTTTCAAAACTAATTTTCTGTTTGGTATTCAGAAACGAAGTATATGGAAAAAAAAATTGTATGAATGGTGATACAAAGTTTTCGGATCTCAGTATATTTTCTAAAATATCTTGAAAACGGTTGGGAACTCGTAGTAAGTGGAAGGCGGCTATTCGAAAGGTTACTAAATTCTCTACAATAAGATTGTAATGTTCGGTGGGGCGATGTCAATCGAAGAGATAACTGCTTAAAACTTCAAAGTTGTTAGTTTTATGCTTTCCAACGAGTATTTGTCTCTGTTTACCTAACTTTTTAAGAGGTTGTTGTACCCAATGGAAACAAGCACAGTTACCTCCACATGGTGTTTCCTGTTTTTTTTTTTTTGTTTTTTTTTCTCCGACGGAAACAAGCACTGTTACCTCCACATGGTAACTCCACAGCGTTAATTTTGATCTTATTTAACTTAATATAAAAAAATACTTATCGGCCGTGGTGAAGCACGGGTATTCAGCTAGTATTGAATAATTAGAAGTATCTATTATATATTTGTCAAATACCACTCACTCACTTACCTATCATCGTCCAGCCCAAACCGCTCGATAGAAAAATTTGAAATTTTGCATGGACACTCCCTAAAGAACGTAGACGCTCGCTAAGAAATGAGTTTTTGATATTCAAATTTTAAAGTATTTTTAGAGGGGTTTAATGTTTTAGTTGGTTAGAGAAGGCAAGCCAAGGCAGCATGTGTTGCTAGGACGATAACAGAACAACTGTTACCGTACATTATCTATTTTATAGTATTATTTTTAATTGAGGTTAATTTCAACTATGATGGCAGACCTTGAATTACTAGAAATAAAATGTGATTTTGTCCCTCATAGAGTTTACGGTGATGGTCCGTCCGAGGTAAAAATATCCCAAACCACTTGACATAGAAATTTGAAATTTTGCACGGACAATCCGTTTAGAATGTAAACACTCGCTAAGAAAGGTTTTTTAATATTCAAATGTTTAAGAAAAAATCTTTCTTCTCATTTGAAAGGTCAAGTTCATTACCCAGCTGAATCAGTTTACTGGAACATGGTTTTTGGAGTAAAATGTGCGCGAAAAAAAATCGAAACGCTTACATTTTCGAGTCCATAAGCTTGGAGGTACTCGTTATATACAGTGGGTCAAAAAATAATTCATACACTTAATTTATTGGCCGTAAATATTTTTATCATTTTTTCTAAGGAAAAATATCAACTGATAGTTATACTAGACATCATTTGACATTAATTTTATAAAGCGCAGAAATATACTACCCCATAAAATTAAGTTAACATCAAATTTGAAAATTTTGATTCTAATAAAATCTTTTCAGTATGTAGTTGAATACCCTTTCTGGTTTATGACAGCTTGAAGTCCCCTGGGCATTGATTGTATTGGTTCGTTATTCTCCTGAAGACCGATTTATGCCCAAACAGAACCACCTTCCTCTGAAGGTTATATATTAACTCTTACCCCGAAGAACTTGAACGATTTGATATTTTTAACTTCATTAATGCCCATAAATGTTCTGATGGGTTAAGATCATGTGATTGAGGTGGTGTTTGCATCACTTAGCGAACATTGTTCAATTGCCATTCGGATTTTTCCCGATGTGTTTGAGGTCATTGACCTGCTGGAACAAATAGGTGCTGTCTATTTCTGCCTTTCGCAATTTTTTTTTTTTTTTTTTTTTTTTTTTTTTTTACCTCCCAACACGTTCATATACTTCTCTGTATTCAAATAATCATAAATTTATGAAAGTTCGCCTACTGCACTGGCGCTCATGCAACAGATAAATCCCTAGCCCTTCCTAGAACCTCTTATCTATCCCTACTCCTATATAAGCAGGTGCTTATCGCCTATCACTACTACTGCTCCTTCGGCTAGACAGTCAGTCCTCTTCCAACTATTGTGTACACACGTCAAAATTCGAAATTGTATAAGTTTATTTTGTGATCTTTAAATAAAGTTAGTTTTTAAAAAGTGATTACCGCAGTTTGTGAACTTAACTGGCGACCGTGACGTAGGACTTCCTTCAAAGGTGAAAAAGATACAGTGATAGTGCGTCGTTTGACCAAGAGGATAGTCCAGAGACAGTTCCAGGAGGACAGTTCCAGCGACCACACCCATTCTTTGGCGAACCGGCACATCCACTTTGAAGCCTTTCCTCTTCAGGATTCATTGGAGGAGACCAGCAACAACAAAATTTGTTATGCATTCACGATCAGAGGTCAGACACTTGTAATTATTATTTTTTTTTTTTGTGTGTACAATATTTTTTATTATTAATTTTTTATTATATAAATATATATGTCAGAAGACGATAAGCCCACTTTACAACTGTCATCTGACCAACTAAATACTCTTAGAGATCATAATTATATATTAACAATGACTAACTATCAAATTACTGATAGAGACTATGGGATTATTCCAACTTTTGATGGTTCCCCAGACCAATTAATTTTCTTTTTAAAAGCTATAAAACAAGTAGCAGCTTACACTTTAAATGAAAATAATACCCATGCTCAGGGAAATAGTAAAAGATTATTAGCTGTAATAAATTCTAAATTACAAGGACCAGCCAAAGATAGTACCCTTACCCACGACTTTGAAACTATAGAAGCATTAGTAAAACACCTGAAACAATGTTACCAGGATTCACGGACAATAGAACAGATACTCATAAATATTACCCAGACAACCTCACATTATAACGAACGCCCAATCACGTTTCTAGATAGAATTTCACACTTACGAACAATATTATATTCCCGAATATTTACCGACTCAAAAATAACAGACAAAAAATCAGAGATGCAAAGGTATGATAATATAATTACCCATCACGTGAAAAATCAATTACATAAGGATTTAGCGGATTTTCTAAATCACATGAAACACGAAAACATTGAGGATTTAAGACACACCCTTCTAAATGAATGCGCATATATAGTAGATAGGATACACTCCAAAAACACTCATAAAGAGCACAAAAACAAAAACCACACCCCTACGTATCCAAAGCAACATTATCAACAGAATTACCCACCTACATATCCGAAACAACATTACCAACAAAATTACCCACCTACATACCCAAAACAACATTACCAACAAAATTACGCACCGAGAAACTCACACTCTCAAAACTATAGACAACCATATAATCATTCTTATAATTACAGACAACCTTATAATCATTCTTATAATTATAGACAACCGACTTCTTATTCCCAATATAGACATAACCATTACGAATCTCAAAATCATCAAAGACAACCAACTTCACCACAAAAAAGCTTAGCGATTGAACCTAAGTACGAGTCACAAAACACAGTTTCCATGAGAACTGCAAAACCAAATCACCCTTTACATTATACGGAAAGACTTGAAAAATTAGAAGAAAAGTTAACTGATAACGAAAAAACTAGACATGATCAAGAAGTAAAATTAAATAAATTTATGGAAGACCAAATCGAATTCCGAGAAACTCTTAAGAATCTTTTTTTAGGAGACGGCTTCGACCCGCATGTCCCGAAAACTTAAAACAATTCTATGAAACTTTACCACATTTTAAAGATACTACAGGTAAAACTTGGCTTATTGATACTGGTTCCTACAAAAACTATATAAACCCAAACGCTATCCCTCGCGACATCAAAATTTCACTTGAAGAATTTTTTATTTCAACACCGACTGGCAATGAAAAAGGTAACGGAAGCGTAGATATTAATATTTCCCCTATGTTAGGATTAGCTGAAGATCATATACAAAAATTTTATGTTTTCCCTTTTAGTACAAAATTTGATATTTTATTGGGATATGAATCCATGCAACTGTTTGATACTATAATTGATTGTGCCAATAACATAATTGCAGTTAAAGATAAAACCATTAAGACAGACGGACAAACAATTAAAGATAATGATAGTGATAATGATAGTGCTAGCCATAAGGAAACCCTAAGCAGTAAAAATAAAAATAGTAGTACATGTAAAAATAGTAGTAAAAATAAAAATAATGAAAGAGAACGTAAAAATAATAAAGAGCTAAGAAAAAATAAAAATAGAGTATTAAAAAATAAAAATGATAAGGAAATGAATGATAATGAAAGAAATAAGAGAATTAAAGAATTAATTAAAGATGTGAATTATATTGATGTAATAAATGAAAAGAAAAAAGGATTAATAAATAAATTAATTGATGGTAATAAAATGATAAATAAAATAATTAATAATAAAATAAATGATAATGATGATTTAATGAATATTATAAATAATGTATTGTCTATAATAAAAAATAAAATAATTAAGAATAAAGTTAAAAAACAAATAAAAGAAAAAATTGTAAATAAGGATAAAAAAATTATTAACACGGAGGAAAGATATATTAGAAATAATAAGAAAAAGAAAAAATCAAGAAAACCCGAGAAAATAGAAAATAACATGAATATGAGTATCGGAGATCATATTCATTACATAGATAATAAACATAGAATAAAAAACTTAATTAGACATGATCATATTAATGAAGAAATTAAAAATAAATTAATAAATCTTTTACAAAAATATCCCTCGATGCTAAAAGAAGAAGACGAACCCTTAAAACCCACAAATTTATTAAAACATAAAATAATAACAAAAACAGACAGACCAATTTATACCAGAAATTATAGGTATCCTTCACACTTTAATGAAGACGTTCATAATGAAATTAATAAGCTCTTAAAAGCAAACATTATTAAAGAAAGTAATTCCCCATATAACTCTCCCATTTGGATTGTACCTAAGAAAATGGATGCAAGCGGAAAAAGGAAAGTACGCATGGTAATTGACTATAGGAAATTAAACCAAGAAACTATACCTGACAAATACCCCTTACCAAATATAGAAGACCTTTTGAACAAACTACAAGGATCAAAAATATTTTCATCCATAGACTTAGCTTCCGGATTCCATCAAATAGAAATGGATCCCGACTCTATTGACAAAACAGCTTTTTCTACAGACACAGGTCATTATGTGTTCCTAAGACTCCCTTTTGGTTTATCAAATTCTCCCCCCACATTTCAAAGAGCTATGAATAGTATAATCAGTAATATTCCAAACGCCTTAGTTTATGTTGATGACATAATTGTTTATTCAAAAACTCCTGAAGAACACCTTCAGCATTTAGAAAATGTCTTTAGACAACTTTGCAAGCATTCCCTTTCAATTCAATTGGATAAAACAGAATTTTTTAAAGAAGAATTACCATTTTTAGGACATATAGTTACAAAAAACGGACTTAAACCAAACCCAGACAAAATTAAAGCTATCTTAGAATTTCCAACTCCAACCAATGAAAAAGAAACTAGAAGATTTTTAGGTATGTCAAATTACTATAGGAAATTTATTCAAAATTATGCCAAAATTACCAAACCTTTAACTAATGCTTTAAAAACAAACGACTATACAATCAAAGATATAAAAATAGCAACAGACGAACTTAAAACAATGATGACGAATGCACCAATACTACAATTTCCAGATTGGAACAAGACATTTACTTTAACCACAGACGCTAGTGACAAAGCGTTAGGCTCTGTCTTATCACAGACTGACAACAAAGGACAAGAACACCCCATTGCATATGCATCTAGAGTTTTGAACAAAGCAGAACAAAATTATTCCACTATAGAAAAAGAATTACTATCAGTAGTATGGTCTTGTACTCATTTTAAACCTTACCTTTATGGAAAAAAATTTAATTTACAAACTGATCATAAACCTTTAATTTGGATTTTTAAAATGAAAAATGGTAATACTAGACTCATGAAATGGATATGGAAACTATCCGAATTTGATTTCGAAATTAAACATATTGTAGGAAAATTAAATGTTGTAGCTGATGCACTTTCCAGACCCCCTAATAATCATGAAATTAATGCAATTGAAGAAATAGATCCTTTAGAAGAATTAGACAGATTACTGGATAACCAAAACAATGTTACTGATACCCCTGATTATTCTGATTTTATAAACGACCTAGAAAATTTATTAAATACTGACGACACAGACAATATAGAAAATAGAGACAGCGATAGTATGATAACTGTACATTCTTAAAAGTCATCAAATGAACAAATTTGGATAATGGATTCTGAAAAAGCAATAAACGTAGAAAAATATCAGATTTTTATTCAAAGAGGAAAACGTAATTTATATACAGAAAGACCCTTTAATAAATTTAGATATACAATTGATACAGCATGCCCATGGAAACAAGATTTAGAAGAAAGTTTTCGCGAAATCCTTAAACCCAATACTACCTATGGTATATATTGTGAACCCAAAACAGAAAATTTTAGACCAATATTTGAAGGTATATTTTCAACAATTTCAAAATTAATACAAGAAAAATTCCCAACTATAAAATTAAAAAGATATAAAAGAAAAATAATAGATGTCACGGATGAAGAACAACAATTGGAAATTATAGACCAACATCATGTAGGAAAAACAATACACAGAGGAATCATAGAAACTTATGATAGAATAAGAAGAACACATTATTTCCCAAAAATGAGAGATATAATCACAGACTTCATAAATAAATGCGAAATTTGTAGAAAAACTAAATACGACAGACATCCTATTAAAACAAAATTTAGTCAAACACCAACTCCAGAAGCACCGTTTCAAGATTTAATGTTAGACACCTTACATTATGAAAGACGATATATAGTTACCATAATAAATTCTTTTTCAAAAAAAATATTTGCTAGAATCATCGATACATTAAACGCGACATATTAAAAATACATTTTTAAACATATTAGAAATACTAATTGAATATTTAGACACATTTCCAGCGCCAATAAGAATAAAAATGGACAATGGAACGGAATATAAAAATCGGTTAATTGAAAATTTTCTTGAAACTAATAACATCGAAGCTTATTATACCACCCCAAATCATTCTAACTCCTTAGGACTTTTAAATAGACATCACTCGACACTCATAGAAATTCTTAGATGTACAAAGGAAAAATTTCCCAACGAAACACTCACGAACCAACTCAGATACGCTATGATAGCACAGAATAACACGATTAATTCTCACTTAAAATTAACACCGAACGAAATTACTTTTGGTTGCACACAACGGACAGAAGTACAACAACAAACCATTCTAGAAAAACTAGTTGAACAATATCACGAAAGAAACAAAATATTACACGAAATCATTGCAGACACAATAAACAAAGAAAAAGAAACCAGGACAGAAAAAGTAAATAAAACTAGGGAGGAACCAACTTTTAATGAGGAAACAGTCTATATAAAAACACATAAAACAGGAAAGAATAAAAATCCTTATAAACCAGTTAAAATAACAGTGAAAGATTCAAAAAATAAAATATCTGAAATACACTCTGATAATGTACAACGACCTCGAAAAATTCTTAACAAAAATCCTACAATTGTTGTAGATGATGCTGTACCAGGTCCTTCTCATCTTCCTGACATTACAAACAAAGACTAACACCTTGATGATAAAAGACTTAACTACTACCCTTGGAATCACACCAGTTCAACTTCCAGACGCTTACGAAATAAACAAATTCTACACTCTGTACCACTTTATGAATCTTTCTCTTTTACGAAGCGAACTTCAAAACATCCAAGAAATCTTACCTTTATTTAACAAAAGTAAAATTTACCCTTTAATTACTAGCCAAACACAAATTATTGCCAACAAATTGTCACTCATTTCAAACAAAAGGACTAAACGCGGTTTAATAAACGGATTAGGCACAGCTATAGGATGGATTACAGGAAACATGGACGCAGACGACAAAGAACACTATGACAAAATTATAGAAGAACTAGAAAGGAATTCATATCACATACAACACAATGTACACTCAGAAATAGACGCTAATCGACAATTAATTGCATCGTACAAAAATGATATATTGATACTTAACGCGAATTTCGAAAGAATAAAATACTTTACAAAGAAAATGGACAAAGACGAAGTAGAAATACAATTAAACAACCTTTACGTACACTTAAATTACATTTCATCCAGAATAAATGACATTGAACTAACACTAGAATTTTGTAAAATTGGAATAATACATTCTTCACTTTTGGCTCAAATTTTAAATTATATAGACCCCTCTATCAGCTTTGTATCGAATGAAACTGAGGTATTATGGTTATTGGGAAAAATCCATTGCTCTATTTATAGAGATGTAATTCATTTTATTGTAAAATTACCGTTGTCATCTGAAACCTTTTCAACATACTATTTACTGTCCACTCCTGTGCGACATCAAAATTTGACGGTGACAACCCTTTCTGAAACAAATTTTGTTTATGTATTAAACGGCAACAAATATATTGCCAACTGTACTTACATTTTAAGTAATTTTTATTGTACTAATTTTAAGGTATATAATACTAACAAATGTGTAAATAATATTTTTAAAGGTAATATTAATAATTGTATAACTTCAACTATTACTAACACTTCATTTATTAAATATATTGAACCTTTAAATTCCTATGTTATATATAATAAAACTATCTTACATTCTTGTACTTCGACTAACCCTATATTTATACCATTTTCAACGTTAATTAAACTTAATTATACAGAATGCTATAAAGAAATTCCAAAAGTCAGTAAACAAACCATTGATAGTACTGTTTACCCCTTTCAGGCACCTATTCTTGAAATTTCAAAATTTAATATTAGTTTTGATAAATTAGAAATTCCTAATATACCCCCTGTGGTAATGGAATCTTTAGAATTATACTCACCTTCAGTGAAAGATTACATATTATACATATCAAGTATATGTACTTGTCTATTAATTTTAGGATTTGTATATTTGTTTAAGAAACTATATTTTGTAAATAATACAAGTGTCTGCACCACCTCATCACCATTAGTGACATCACCATCAGTGACATCACCACAGATCATCCCACTTCAGATCATCAGCCCTGCTGCTTATGACCCATGGGCTCACCCACTTCGAGCATCCCTGTCGCAGGAGCTCCAGACTTAAGGATGGGAGGAGATAAATCCCTAGCCCTTCCTAGAACCTCTTATCTATCCCTACTCCTATATAAGCAGGTGCTTATCGCCTATCACTACTACTGCTCCTTCGGCTAGACAGTCAGTCCTCTTCCAACTATTGTGTACACACGTCAAAATTCGAAATTGTATAAGTTTATTTTGTGATCTTTAAATAAAGTTAGTTTTTAAAAAGTGATTACCGCAGTTTGTGAACTTAACTAACCTCAAACCATGACATTTCCCCTGCCTTGCTTCTCAGTATGATGGAGATGTTTTGCTTTGAAAGCTCAGCTCTTTAGCCTCCAAACAAATCTCTGTCCAAGGGATTCGTAAACACTGAACTTCCTTTTGTCCGAAAACAGCACAGTTTCCCAAAATGAAAGCGTTTTTTTTTTTTCTCATGATCCCGGGAAAACTTAATTCTTTTTTGTCCAATTTTTAAATTTATTAAAGTTATTTTTGTAACTGCTCTACTACTATATCCCGCTCTATGTAGCCAGTACCTCAAGGTTTAAGGTGTTACAGGGTCCCATATTATGATGCGATGTGTTCTGCTAGCTCATGTGCAAATAATTTCAGTTTTTTTTTTGCAACGTTCTTCACGATTTCATGGGAATCACACACTCACCGAACGTTTTCCGTCCGTGTGTTTTTAATTGTACACTGATGTGGTTTTTAACGTTTTAGTTATACATTGCTTGGAAGCTTCAGACAATCCTTACATTCATACGAAGCATCTGTAACTCAGTCCTTCCTTAAAAAGTTTAACAATTTCATCTTTAAGGCAAGAACTCGGTTCCTTATCTATTTCACTATAATTATCTTTGAATATTGAGGTTTTAACTGTTTACCATGTTGAGATAAAACGTTGTGTTTAATAAGATATAAATTATTGTAGATATTAAGTTGAAACATTGGCCCATAAAACCATTTTTGAGTTATTATTACGCCTAATTTAAGTGTATGAATAATTTTTTTGCATGGCAAATTTTCTATTTTTGTTATTAATAGAATTGAGCGTGTTTCTATTTTTTAATTTTGCATCAGAATAATGGGAAATATTATTTGTTATTATTAGTACCTAATAAATTAAGTGTATGAATAATTTTTTGACCCACTGTAGGTTCCTTAACTTGGAAGTATATGGAAAAAAAATATATTTTCTAAAATATCTCGAAAACGGTTGGGAAATCGTAGTAAGCGGAAAGCGGCTATTCGAAAGGCTACTAAATTCTCTACAAAAAAGATTCTGTTGTAATGTTCGGTGGGGCAATGTCAATCGAAGAGATAAGTGCTTAAAACTTCAAAGTTGTTAGTTTTATTCTTTTCAACGTGTATTTGTCTCTGTTTACCTAACTTTTTAAGTGGTTGTTGTATTTTTTTTTCTCCCCAATGGAAACAAGCACGGTTTCCTCCACATGGTGTTTCCTGGGTAAGTCCGTGCAATAATAAGCTGTACAAAATTATGTAGTAGCGTTAATTTTGATCATACCTTATTTAACACAATATAAAAACTACTTATCGGCCATGGTGAAGCACGGGTAGTCAGCTAGTTAATTTATAATAATTGTATTAGGCGAAACTCTTTGTTTGCGGATTCTCATAAATAGATTTGTTTGATAGAATTCTAATATTGTTTGCAATTAGAAGTGTCATGTTTTTTTTCTTCACCTCACATGTGTAAACTTTGTCATATGTTGTAAATAGTTGACAAAATATATGGCAACACCCTAAAACCCAGGAAAATGCGAACATTTTTATTTACATAATTGTCCTATTAAAAGGAATCCAAATGAAGGCAGAATCAGAAAAATTTAATTACAAGAAAAATTGTAAATAGTTTCGGACTAAAATGGGTTAATAATACAACCTTACAGCCACAGGCATTTTATTGATGGATTTCAGCTTATTAGCGATTCTATCAAGTCTAAATTTTACAGGACATAAGCACTGTGGCACAACAGAGTCAGGATACACTGGTAGTTGCGGAAGCAGTGAGCGCCAGCGACAGACTGACTATAATCTCGTCAGATCCGGTGGAAGTGTAGTATACCAACCTAGCCGTGGCCTCTCCAGTGTTGCCTTCGGGATAAAAATCAGTAAAACGTCTTGCATACTTGACCACAAGCTTCGAGAAATAAAGCATCCAGATGCTTTCGGGAAGAAAAAGTAGCCCTTACAAGACATCGAATTAATTGTTTCTATATAGCTTCTTCTATTTTTTTCTCTTTAATTGAGAAATTTATAAGCGGATTAGCATTCTTTATGAATGATAGACTTTCATTTATTTGTACTCTTTAATAAAACGACTATTAATTTTCCATTACAGCCGCAGAAATTATATTGAAGAACATTCCAATATTTTAATTTCATTTCTCGTCCTATTTACATTTAATTAAGAATGGAGATTTAAAAAAGATTCCCCAACCCCTCGGGAAATCCATCGGCCCCGAACCTAAAAGACACCGACCTTCGTAAAATAAACAGCCGTGTTTTTTTTTAGTCTGATGGGAAGAAATGAATCAAAGACTCTGATGAATTTAAGATTTCATCTTGACTTGAGGAGGAGGTTTTTATCCATTTGATTATAATTATTATTTAAATAATGTCTTTATTTATTAGCACTTTCCTCCGAAGGAAAGTAGCTATTGAGGTTGGACTCATGACGAAATTTTTGAAAAATCTCTTCAAATCTTTATCGATCCTACCTAGTAGACACCGAAAATGACTCCCGTTAAAATTTATATATATATATATATATATATATATATATATATATATATATATATGTCTGTTAACACGATAGCGGCAGAGTTTTTGTTTTTTCTTCACGAAACTTCGTATATAGCATTCAATTAGCAAACGATTGAACGAGTTCGTTAGCCACCAAAGTCGGTTCACCGGACGAAACTCGGTATTCGTAGTGGTAATCTACAGGTAAGGTCCGGGACAAAAAGATAGCCCACCCAATATTTTTCATCATAATCAATTGTAATCATTGATATAATTTTTTCGAATTAATCTGTAGTGTATTCAGCTCAAATGTGGTCTGATTTGATCCGTTAGAAAGCAGGAAAAAAAATAGTTTGAGAGAATTCATGTTATTATTTGATTTGGGATGAGACAAAATGATAGCACACTTGTTGTTTATTTACAAACAAAGCCAAATCCCTCTGAGTAGACAATGCTAATCCAGTTCTGTTTCTGCTTTCATGCTGTTAACATTAAATTAGTGCCATGGGACGAGCAAAATCACTGACCCCAAGTGAAAAAAATCGAGGGTTTTGTATTTCCGGTATTTCAAAAAATACCGGTAGGAGTAGGAAGGTAATTTTAAATTTTTTGAAGTCTCCAGAAAGCTATGGGACGAATAAATCACCTGGGAGACCGCCAGCTTTATCAACACGTGAAAAACGGGCAATTCTAAGGGTAGCGTCCAACTCAACTTTAACGGCCCGTCAAATTGCGGCGAAAGCTGGTGTAGTGACGAATGTGAAAAACGTCCAAAGGGTCATTCGTGCAGCTTCTCACATCAAAAGGAAGAAAATGAAAGGTATTCCACCTTTAACCTCGGCACATAAAGAAAGAAGAAAGGAGTTTGCCCGTGAACATGTCCAATGGAAAGACGAGTGGAAAACAGTCTTGTTCACAGACGAAAAAAAATTTAATCTTGACGGTCCTGATGGCTGGGCTCACTATTACCATGACCTACGGAAGGAGGAAAAAGTGTTTTCCAAGAGGCAAATGGGAGGAGGCAGCGTCATGATATGGGGAGGCATTGGATATGATCACAAAACTGATTTAGTGTTTATTTCTGGTCGAATGAACAGTCAGCATTATGTTAATTTGTTGGAAAACCAACTAAAAAAATATTTTGAACTTGTTCCTAAAGAGGACGTAATTTTTCAGCAAGACAATGCTCCAGTCCACACGGCAAAAGTTGCAAAAGAGTTTTTTAGAAAAGAAAATATTAGAACTATAGATTGGCCGGCAAGATCCCCGGACTTTAATATCATCGAAAATGTTTGGGGGCATCTTGCGAGAAGTGTTTACAGTGGTAGCCGACAATTTGAGTCCGTTGAAGAATTAAAACAAACAATTCAGGAGGAGTGGGCAAATCTCCCTCAAGAATTGATTCGGCGTCATTTTAACTCACTTTCAAATCGTATGATTGCTGCATTAGAAAAAGGTGGTGCGTATACAGGATATTAAATTTTAATTTGTATTATTTTAATTGTGTTTTAATAAAGAATTTTATTATTATTGTTCACTGTGCTATCTTTTTGTCTCACCCCAAATCAAGTATTATTTACTAATTCTTACAAATTAATTATTTTCAACTCCTAAACCTGAACATCGGTTCAAATTTGAGTAGAATACCCTAGATATTAATTTAAAAAAATTATATCAATGGTTGAAATTGATTAAGAGAAAAAATATTGGGTGAGCTATCTTTTTGTCCCGGACCTTAAATGTGTGTTGTAAAAATAAACTAAATCGGTTCATTAGAAGGGGGGTTTACTCCAGACCCAAATTCCTAATATACTCATACCGTTCGTAATTTCTGCTGTATTGTAACGAAACGCGGTATACGTCGTGGGTAACTCATGAGAAAGAAGTGTTGTAAAAATGAGCTGAATCGGTCAATCGGAAAGTGGGGGTTTAATTTGTAATATATTTCAATAGAAAAGCCCGCCAGACGTAGGTTCACAAAGCCGCCGCAAGGAGCGCTACCATCTAAAATGGTAACTTCAGTGGTAACAGTTTAGCGAAAAGTTTCGATAGATAAAGCAGAAGAAGATAGGGAGGCGGTCAGTAAAATAAAAAAGTCCGTCACGCAGGAGCTGCATAACTAAGCACTTTCCTCATAATTTTTGTAGTGTAGACTACATTACTGAATAATTTGCTGTAAATAACCTATATAAATAAAATAAAAACGTAAATAGTTCTGCTCATTTACATTTCTTATGAGAACTGTTCAATTATTAATTTTGTAAATAATTTGCTTCCAGAGTTACGTTAATACATGATACTGTACAACTTAATACATACACAAAAACTTCATTTTCCGTCTTTTGATCTGACGCAGGAACAGGATACAGCCCCTCTAGTAGGTGATAGCGCTCCTCGCGGCGCCTTCGGGAACCTACGTCTGGCCGGCAAATTCTAATGAAACAGAGTTTAAATTAAACCCTCCTTTCCAGTAGACCGATTTACTTCATTTTTACAACACTTCTTTCTCATGAGATTCCCATGACGTATACCGCGTTTCGTTACAATGCAGCTGAAATTACGACCAGTATGAGTATACAGTACTTTAGGTCCAGGGTAAACCCCCCCTCCAAATAACCCGATTTAGTTTATTTTTAAAACCCATTTTTCTCTGTTGATTACCACCACGAATACCCAGTTTGGTTGAAATGTAACAAAGATTACGGCTGGCAGTGGCAAATTGGTAATGTGGGTCCGGAATAACCCCCCCCCCCCTCCTAATAAACCGATTTAGTTTATTTTTACAACGTATGTCTCTCTTTAGATCAACATAACGAATACCGAGTTTCGTTGATATAACAAAAACTACGGCTGGCATGGTCAAATTAGTGTTTTGGGTCTGGGGTAAACCCCCCCTCCCGGTGGACCGATTTTGGTGGTTAACGAACTCGTTCAATCGTTTGCTAATTGAACGCTATATACCACGTTTCGTGAAGAAAAAAAACAAAAACTCTGGCCGCTATCGTGTTAACAGACACACACACACATATATATATATATATATATATAAATTTTAACGGGGGGCATTTTCGGTGTCTACTAGGTAGGATCGATGGAGATTTGAAGAATTTTTTCAAAAATTCCGTCATGAGTGCAACCTCAATAGCTACTTTCCTTCGGAGGAAAGTGCTGAAACCCAAGTAAAGATAGGTTTACGAAATATTGACAAATGATAAATTAAAGCATTAACTCAGAAAAACTAAAAGTAATTGACATTATATGCTCCCTGTAACATTTTAGTCTCCCTTTTAATGGAAATTCATTTTAAAGTATTTCTAAATAAAAGTTTTATAGGTGTTAATTTATTTGAAAACCGGATTTTGCAACTTCGTAAGTACCCACATGAAATTATATTTATTTGTGAGCATCTGCAACTATAGTGATTTGCTCAGAAAAAAAAAATTACATATATACATCCAAAAGCATTATTATGTGTGTACAACCAAGTATACAAAATACATATAGACTATATTTATAAAATTATATAAGTACATCAGTATTTATAAAATTATAAGTGAAGAGGCGATGATCCAGGTTTATGTCCTTAAATGATAAGGTTATCAGTGGTTCTAAAAGTCCATAAAACCCCCCGTCAGGAGATATTTTCTCGATTTATCTAAGACAAATCTCGCCTGTACTAGATGGCGAACCTGGCATAGGAGAGAGATGGTCGATTGAAAAATCCGCAACTGGCTTAGCGCAGTTTCGCCCTACTCATAACAGGAAAGTCCCTTATGACGCATGCCATATGAAGTAAAACGTAAGTGCCATTGGGAAAGGTTAAGGAACATGAACGTGATGTATGCATGAACCTTGTGAACAACAATTAAATTTAAATAAATAAACGAACGAATTTGGAGGGATTGTGAAACATAAAAGCGAGGACGAGATGAGTGAGGACGGAGAAATAATGAAACTATGTAAAGCGGGAAATACAAAAAATATAACACAAAACAAAGAAGTGCAAGGGAAAATGAAAGAATAACAAATAAAAGCATTTACAAAAATTAATATATAAAACCGTAAAAAACAAAACAAATGTGAATAAAAATTAAACAAAAAGAAGAATGATATTGTTGAATCAAAAATGCTATAAAAACTGTATTTACAAAAAACGTACTAAGCTTTTGAATAGTTACCTTAGAATACATCATTAGCTAACATTATTAATGAACAGAATGGAGACCCGATGGCCGTGAGGGTTAAGGCGTGAGCACTTAACACTCCGTGCCAAAGTTCCTGGCTTCGATTCCCACTAGGGGTGGTGGCTTTTCTTTCGAAAAAAAGAAAAGGCATCACCCCTATCATGGCTAGAAAAGGGTGGTAACCTATAGATAACCCGTCCTAAAATTCGAAGTTAATAATAAATGGACGTTAAAATTTAAATAAATAAATAATGAACAGAATCATTTAATATTTTTTTTTAAATTCAATAATATTTAAATAATAATATAAACAGGTGACAAAAACTTACTAGCAATATACATAACTTCTATTATAGTTTTAAATGCCCCTAAGTATTTTGTTTGCAGTATTTCTACTTCAACAACACAAATTCTGTAAGGATTAAATGAAGTCAGTTTCAAGTGGTTTCAGGGCATAATTCATTCCATCATTCTCTAATAGTATGCTAAAAGGATATTTCCTGCGAGTATTTTATTTTTTTCAAATTGTAATGCCTAAAAATTTTAGGCATTACAATTTGAAAAAAATAAAATACTCGCAGGAAATATCCTTTTAGCATATTTTTTTCTTTTTTTTTTTTCTTTTGAAAATATCATTCTATTTTTTTTTCACTCCCAGACAACTCAAAACACTTCCTCAAAGACCAGAGCATAGTCTAATTGTAAATACGTGTGTATTTTAGGCTAAAATACACACGTATTTACAATTAGACTATGCTCTGGGCTTTGAGGAGGTGTTTTGAGTTGTCGGGGAGTGAAAAAAAAAATAGAATGATATTTTCAAAAAAAAAAAAAAAAAAGAATATTTCCTTTTTTTAGCAAATATATGCTAAAAAAAGTTTAGTTAAGTTTATGAACAATTAATATTGTAACTTTTTAATGACGAAAATGAAGGGGAGTCATTAAAATGTAAACGAGTAAATTATATAAAATGAGGGTTTTTACACTGAGCTCACTGCCGGGATTACTTGGAATGGGGGGGGGGGGGGGGGGGGGTACAACGGTAAATACAAAACCTCTCATTTTTTTCCATTTTTATCATCGTAATATAAAACGTTTTGAATTCGGATTTAATTCATTTTATAGGATAGTATAATAAAAATGTTTTTTTTTTTCTCAATAATAATATTCATTAAACGGTATGTACTGGACTATAAGTTTGTTTCAACTTTTGATGGCTTATTATCTTTATTTACGCTAGACATTTCATTATGTATTATTGTGTATTATTTTATATTTCTTATGAACCTATTACATTTTGTAAACTGTTATTTTACTTTGAAATTAATGTTTAATGAAATAAAATGTGTTTGAACATACATTAACAGCACGTGATGGTCACTATTAACATTGTTGATACCGATTGTTGCACCTACCTGATGTATTTTTTAATCTATATATATAAAAATCACGTGTCTGTTTTTCTGTTTTTCTGTTTTTCTGCTTTTCTGTTTTTCTGTTTGTTTGTTCCTTATACAAATCCACATCGTTTGACTGATATTGACCAAACTTCGCACATAGATACGTCTTGATCCGGGAAATCTCGTAGTCTAGCTCAAAATCTTCTAGGATTCATAGTTTGGAAGTAACGAGTTCGAAACTGTCATATACAGAAGAGTTTATAGTCAGAAATCGGCATTTTCTTTCCAGTGTTGCCCCTCCTTCTAAGAAGAAGTGCAATACAAAACCTTTGTTTGTTTATCTAAATAGTAGGTTTATATTCTCAGAGTTTGGACAAATATCTTATAAGATATCATATAATAAAATATCATATTTTTTAAGATTAATTTTCTTAATATCAGATCAGTTTTCTTCATATTAAATCAATTTTGATTTGATTGCCTAGGGCAACACTGCTCTAACCTGAATACAGACTAATATCGTATAAATAAGTATATCATAAAAATGTTCTGTGTTTATCTAATCATAATTTGGACTAATATCATATAATTAAGTGTTCATGTTTCTATTCAGAACTTTAATAATTTCAATACTTTTGTTGAGAGAGTTTTTTTATCTCTTTAGTAAAGGAAGGTTGCAATGTCGGTTATAGTATTCGGTATCTCTCACTCGCTTTTCTGTTTAATGTATAAATGAATATGTACTGGTATTTGATGGAGAGGGTTTTAGTATGTGGAAAAACACTTAACTTTTTTATTGAAACTGATGAAGTGTGTAAATAACAATAAGAACAAGGCTAAAAGTATTTTGGAATTGTTTACACTGATGTGGACCTTTTTTTAACTATGAGTCTTAAAGGTGAAAAATATTTTGTTTCATTTATAGATGATTATAGTAAGATTGCTCTCATGTTAATTTCTTCATAATTGTTCAGTATTGTTTATTGTTATTTAAGTGTTTAGTGATGAATTCCCTTTGTCGCGGTCTCACTCAAATAAATAGTAAGATTGCTAGGATTTAAACTATTAAACCTAAAACAGAAGTTTTTCATTCCTTTGTTCAATAAGTAAATGAGGTTGAAAACTTAGGAAATAAGAGAATTGGTATTGTGAGATATGACATTGGCAAGGAATATTTAAATAGTAAGAATTATGACTACCAAAAAAAAAAGGGTATCATAATTAATCCCTGTCCCTCATATGTTCATGAATTAAATGGTGTGATTTACTAGAACAATTATGAATATATCTCATTGTTTACTGGCAGAAGCTATTGTAGAAAAAAATGTTGGCCAGAAATGGTCTGTGTAGCAACTTATTTGAAAAATCTCTCTTTAGCTAACACCATTGACAATAAAATACCCTATGAAAACTGTTTTGGAAAGAAACCAGATGTTTCTAACTTTAATTTATATGGTAGTAAAAATTTTGTTAGGAAACCAGAACAAATAATAACTTCTAAATGGGATTTTGTAAAGGACTTAAATTTATGAACTTTAAATTAATTCTCTCACATACATATGCAAATATTATTAAAATATTATATTAAATGTTGTTATATTTAACTTATTTTTTTATTCGCATATAGATAGATGTACATAATAAATTACATAAATGTTTATAATCATACAAATGAATGTATATAAATGAATTAATTTTCACCACGTTTTGAAACATTATTTTATTGTTACAAGAGCTGTATGGTTTAGCAACCCTATTAATTTGGGCAGCCTCACTTTAATTTTTTTTTAATAAAGTTATTCTTAATGCATGCTATTTTTTTTGCAGATAAATTAATGTATTAAAATATTATTTTTATAAGAAGAGGAAGTCACGTGAATTGTGGTGATCTAATAAATGAATAAGTAATTAAATTTTCCATGCAATTTTTTATTAATTTAATATCCATAATAATTTAATCATTATATTCTGACATATGCTTTCTTTTGTCTGAGATAGTTATATCCTCTGACTGTCAACATTTAGTCGGGGAGCTGGTAAAGCACATTTCATGAAGTGTTTTATGCACCTTGGAATTTTGGTGTATTGCATGTCGTGGATAGGTAAGGCATATAAGTGTAGCCTGGACATACCTTGGAACACCAGGTACTGCACATAGGGGAAAGGTGTTAAAAAAATATGTCACTAAAATGGTATTTTATTCAGAAGCCAACAATCTTTAATGTATAATTAAGGCAAGTTGCTTTATTTCTAGAACAGCCACAACTGTCCTGTCCAGATGATTGGTGCTCTCACTCACTCTTACGGTTACATACAGTGTATTGCAGTCTATCATCGGCTGAATTTATTTTCATGTTTGCTGATTACTAAACCTCACAAAAAGTGTCTGCCCTTTTGTAATTATTTTCAATTATGGTGTTTAAATAGCAGTGTGAAGAAGAGACTTCATTTAATATTACAAAAAACCCACTTCGGTTTTTTCTTTTTTTTTATATGTATCCCACTTAAAAGTGTCTGCCTTATATATTATTCATTATAGAATTGCCTTAATTTTACATTGAACACTTATGGCTTCTGAATAAAACACTATTTTTGGCCCATAGTTTGTTACTGATTACCATGCGCAGTACCTGGTGTTTCAAGGTATGTCCAGCAACCATATACTTAACTTTTTATCTACACTAGAGACCCACTATACGACAATTTCAAGGCACATAAAACACTTGAAAAGTGTGTTACCAGCTCTTGGACTAAATGTTTAAATACGGTTGCAATTCTGGTAAAAATATTGTTGCTCGCCAAGTCAATGTCGTTATTGAAATTCCCAAATACCTTTAATTCATTGTTGTCCATAACTGCAAGAAAAATATCTTAAATTTGTTTTTATTCTTAGAGGCCCCTATTTCCTATGATAGAAGGACTATCCTTATAGAAGAGTGCATGAACCATAAAATTTGAAACAGAAGCTTTAATAGAAAGGAAAAAAAAGTGAACAAAAATATGTGAAAGTGTATTTGAAACAACAAACTATGTTTTTAAAACTTTCCTTTTGGCATACATAACATAAACCGTGCACGACTTACCTACTTTTTCATTCATAAAAAAAAAAACTCAGTTACGGATTATTACATGAACAGGTAAACAATATAACATATTAATATTATATTTGCGCAAGGTTGAGGTTTTAGCTTTAGATGTGAAGCCCTTAAAATAAATAAATATTATATTTAAAAAAAAAATCAATGAAAATAAAGAATATAGTTTCAGTTGTAGGTTATGACAAATTATAACTAATCATAACCTTAATTAAATGCCTCATTTGTATTGCTATTTTTTATGAATATTTATTTATGGACCACATATTTTTTTTTCTTTAAAAAAATTAAACACAGGGAGTTTGGTTTGGATTTTCTTTATAACGGTATTGCAATTAAATTATTTGGAATCACTTAATTGTAATACCATTTTAAAAGTAAGGGTACTTTTTAAAAAATAAGGATCAATTTAATTTCCACCCCACTTTCTCTAAAAAAAAATGGAAAATAACTTTTTCAGCCGAGCTCTCAATTTATTATCTTATATTCTCATAATTTGGACCAATATAATATAATCATTCATTTTTTTAAATATATAATATAAAGTAGGCGTACCATGGAAGCTGGGTTACAACTATTTAATATGAAGCATGTGTAGCATGGTAAGCCCGGCTACAGATATTTAATATAAAGTAGGTGTAGCATTGCACACCGGGTAACAGCTAGTTCATTAATATTAAAAAACAGCTAGGCCCTTGTACCCATTTCACCACACTTTGCTAATGTGACCCCATTTTACGGTAGCTGTTTTTTTCTAACAGCCCTAGAAGAGCAATAAAAAAAATTCTCGTACCCTGAATTCTTCTCCCACCCGAATTTTTTTCTCATTAGTCTGGCAATTTAATTAATTGACAAACACTTCATTAAATGCCTCAATAAAGACTCATTTAATGGCGGGGGCGTTGGAGTTCCCTTAGGGTTGTATTTTAATTAAGAGAATGTGCAGACGAAAAAAAAATTAATAATAAATTATATCAAAAAAATATTCCACTAAAATTCGAGGTCCATCTATGAAGGAAACGATATTTGTATTTTTAATATCATGTTAAGTATTAACTTCAATTCAGTGTTTTTATTACACTTTTTACTTTCATGTATAAGAAAATTCGATTTTTTATTAATAATGAACCACTCAAAGGTATAATAAAGGCAAGAACTTTTGATTTCTTGCCCAATGGCTTGAGATAAAATTCATTGACTTTGTACCTGTCTGTAATAGAATTAAATGAGAGAGAGAG